>VZRQ01007195.1:415622-669057 GCA_013397975.1 Machaerirhynchus nigripectus
TCCGCGCCCCTCCGCGCCCAGACATGTGCGCGCACGGCCCCGGCCGGCGCCGAGCCGCAGGTGGCAAGCGCGCCCGCGGGCAGGGACATCCGTGACATCCTCCGCGCACACACACCGCACACGCCCGGGCGCTGCTGAAGTTGCCAACCGNACCGTCACGGCTGTAGGGTCTGGAGCGGTCTCAGGGCCGGAGAGGTGACGAGGGGGAGAAACGAGCACTGCGGGGAAAGCAGGGAGAAGAGAGAGAGGGAAGATCTTGCCCAGCCTCGGCAGGCAGCGGCCAAGGTCTTCTAGGGTCTGGAGCGGTCTCAGGGCCGGAGAGGTGACGAGGGGGAGAAACGAGCACTGCGGGGAAAGCAGGGAGAAGAGAGAGAGGGAAGATCTTGCCCAGCCTCGGCAGGCAGCGGCCAAGGTCTTCTCGGGCTGCAGCACCATCCCACCATCCCCGCGACGGAGCCGGAGGAAAATGCACCATCACGCTGGCACGGAGGGCTGCTCTGCCCCTCGCACCTAAGGCACGCTGGCACGGAGGGCTGCTCTGCCCCCCGCACCTAAGGCACGCTGGCGGAGCGCAGCCCCTTAGCAGCATCCCGCCGCCTCCAGCCGGCGATGTGCCACGGGGCTGCGGGAGCCGCCTCCCCCGCTGCGCCCTGCGCCGCGGATCCTCCTCCCCTCCTCCTATCTGGGGCTTCAGTTTTAGGAGGCGGTTGCCAGGACGGTCGGGGCGGACTCCCCTCGCTCCCCGGGCGGCGGGAGCACAGCAGCAGTGTCCCCCTCACGCTCCCTCTGCGGTGGGTGTTGGGAGCCGCCGGCCCAGCCCCTGCCCCGGCTCCGCCGCAGGGCTCGGGGCGGCCCAACTTCGCCCCCTCCCCCGCGCATCTCCGGGTCCGCCGCCGCTCGGCGCCCGGGCGTAGCGAAGCCGACAGACACCCGCCAGGTAAATCGGACCCCTGCCCCGCGACCGGCGCTTAACGTGCGGCCGTGCTGCTGGCGGGATGGGGCGGCTTGGGAGACAAGGACGCGTTAGATTGGAGAATAATAGAAAAAGATGGGATCGATTTCTGCAGACGGCAGCAGGGAAGCGCTTTCTTAACACGGGCGCTGGACGCCGCGGCTGCCCGTGCCGGTGGGAGCCGCCGGCGGAGCAGCCGGGCCGGGTAGGACCGCGGGGCTCGGGGAGGATGCCAGGCGTTCGGCAGGCGGGCTGGGATGGGCTGGCTGGCCCTGCCCCTCCTCCGCCCCCTCCTCCGCCCATCGGGGCAGCTCGGCATCCCCGAGGGCTCCGGCACCGCACGGCCGAACCCCGAGAGTGGGCGCTGTAGGCGGGAGTAGGGTACGGTTCCCTCTGGGCCTGGAGACCCCCGAATGTGTGCGAGGAGACCCTGCTGGAAGTTTGCTGTTCCCGAAGTATGACCTCCTTTTCGACCCCTAATTTAAGGATTTAGAACTTGCTCCTTAAAAATACTGGCTGACATATTCACTGCATCCATGCTTTGATGAGTCCACACAAATCCTTACACCAGTACTACTTACTGCTTGTTATCTCTTCATATAGGGGCATGGTATGCAGGAGCCAAGGAATACTTCATGCTCCGTTAATTCCCATCTAGCTTCTCCCTAAGCTCTAATAAACCAGGTTTTCTTCTGCCTCTTTTCTCCCCCGTATATCTCTGTCTGCTCCCTGCTCTGTGCACCTGCTGCTATCTGTATTGACCTCTTCTGCCCACCTGTACTCCAGAAGCCTTTGCTACAATTAAAGGGTATCTATTTGCACATTCCAATATGTGCTAAAGCTCTGATGAAGAGCCACACAAATCCTTGCCTACGGTTTCCTATTTACTAATCAAGACCTAAGCAGAAAGAAAATACTAATTTTTACTGCCTGCTAGTGGTTGCACTGAATCTTCTCCTTCATCTTCTGTGGGCTTACAGAGCATCTGCCAGCTGAGCACCTGGTGCCAGATCAATTTTCTTCCTTCCTTTTAGCTCTTTACTTCAGTTTTTTTTGCCATTCGGTTATTTCATAGACTACCACGTTCCTTTTATTTCCCCTGTCCCCTCTTCCTTTTTACCTTTTTTCTCTTTTTTTTTTTTTCCCTCATATTCATTATTGCTTGCTAAAACTCAGCTTTCTGCTTGACAGATCACTGAGGTGCTTAAAAATCAAAAATCTGGCTGGCCAGGTACCACAGTCACACAGCCTCACCAGGGCAATGTCCCCCTCTCCCTTCCTATCTTTTTGCTTCCCCCTTATTTCTTCTTGCCACTTCCCTGGTTCTTCTGTGTGGTCTCACTTCTCTACATTCCCCTGGTTGCAATTAGCAAAGCCTGTAGTTTCTATTCCCTTTTTTTTTCTTTTCCTCCACTCTCCTCCCTTCTTCCACCCCAACCTGCTTTCATTTCCACACAGCTACAGGTCATAAAGGCACCATTGTCCTCGTCTGTGGACCAGTTTAACCAGACCACACAGGGAATGAAGCTGCTAGGTCAGTCTTTCCCAGATGAGCAGCCAGACCCTCTCTGACGTGCCCCTCCTGCCACAATAACTCATGCTCAAGATGATCCCACAAGTGTACCAGGCCTTCACAGAGTACCATTAAATCCAGCAGCTCTGGCCCCTGTTGTCTCCAGAGTGCCGTATAACACCGCAGCCACCAAGCTTCAGGCTCACGGTGCTGACTAACAATTACCCTGCTTTATTTTCAGCCACTCACACAACCGGCACTGCCTGGGAACAACGAAGAAGCCCCTGTGTTTGTGTGCTGGTTCTCAGACTTTGGGGTGTAGAAGTTCCACCTGTAATTGCCCCAACATGATGCCTGAACTGTGAACCTGAAACTGTCTGAAGGGCAGTCTCCTTAGGGCACAGTAGTACAGTGTTTGCTCTGACCAGCACTTGTATGTTCCTTGAAAAGATTTTCCTTGTTGATATAAAAACTCTACTTAGAAAAACATTTTGTTAAGGTAAAAAAATTACATCTGTCTGTTCCAAAAGGGATGGCTAGACCCCCAAGCCCCTTTTCTCAATTATGCTCTCTAGCAATTTCTTTTGAATTACAGAGACTGAGATACAATCATTTTTTCATGTAGTTCCTAGCTCCAAAGCATTCTACCCTCTTAATGCGACACTGCACACACAATCTCTCAGTAACACATTACTCCCAGCTATACTTCAACACTTAGGCTAGTTGACATCTACAGTCTTGTACTCCCTGATGTGCCCATCCCATCTCACCACTGCACAAAAACTACTGCTTGTAAACCACGCAGGCAGCGCTAGGCTGGTGTGAGGTACAAATTGCAACCAGCATCTCCTCACTGAAACACTGAGGGCATGCTACTGAGCCACCGGTGGGGTTACTCGCGGCTACGTGTTTGACTCCACTGCTAGATGAGCAGCAAAAATAATCACAGCCTCCTTGGAAGAGCCCTTCTAGTAAGGGATGAGGGCAGGCTACATCTCGAGTGCTAGACCCATCTCTTGTAGAGCTTTACTGAGGCCTGCACCGTTTTGAGATGCTTATGCTACAAGCAACAGGCCGATGAGAGGCTGCAAGGGCAGCTGATAGCGATGCAGATTTATCCGATACATGTGGCCGTGCCATGCGTACCCGTGCTCGGAAATCAGCTCCCAGCTGACAAGCAGCTGTTTGAGATGTCTCAGGCCCTCAGAGATCTCAAAGCGAGGGCTGGGTGCATCCTGGCTGTGCACTGCTCTCCTCGAGCTGGGACTGGGCAGCAGCAGCTGGCAGAGGAGGCCTGGGGCCAGACTGCACCTGATCCCAGTCCCACGTAGCCACGTCTGTGAGTAATGCCTTCTGTTGCTGTGCTTGGCCAGGAGACGCCGTACTGGTGAGAAATTACACAACCTCAGTTATTCACACTTGTATTATATCTTGTCTGTGCTGCTCTTGGGAGGCTGCAGATTCCAGAAAGTTTCCCACAACTTGGGAGAAGCCAAATGGTACAGATGAGTGTACCAAAACCTCCTCAGCAACACAAGCTCTGGGTACACAACGCCCGTTCTCTTTCTTCTCTGTCTATCGAAAGACTGTGAAGCTAAATTCATGGATCCTTATCTTTAAAACACTTTATGGCCCGTTTCTGATGTCTCTAAAGGCCCAAGGAAGGCAACACTGGCCAAGAATATCAGTGAAAAAAAGGTTTTTACAATTCCATTAATATTTACGAACAACGTTTTCATTGAATCCACACTAAAAGTATGGCTAATGCTCCACAGCTGCTAAGAGCAAGTCCCACCAAATGTACAAGGGACATTTAAGTTAGCCTCTTCCCTGTTGACACCACATTACAGCCTGTTTATGAAACACACATTTACAGAATCAAAAAAACCCCAACCAAGCCCCACTCTGCCCAATTTTTGAGAGACTGAGAGCTACACGTGTGTGAGCTACTGCAAGCTACCGCCACTAGTTGTAGTTCCTAAGAAAAAAAAAACTAAAAAAATCTAGTAAGCCTACCAGAGACTTGCCCAAACATGGTCCCAGCCAATCCTAAAGAGAATGGAGTGCGGGATCACCTATTTTCAATGGTAATTCCTCTTGTCAAAAGCGTGGGTCTGTTTCAAATGATCCCACCAGAAAAGGCTTGGAACCCCAGCTGCCAGTTAAAAGACTCAGGGCAGAAGGAAAGGATGCTATCTATTCCAGCAGAAGACCAGTGAAGGACAACAACCTGTATGCACTTGCTATATATGAAGCTGGAATTTCTCCCCTCACCATGGAAGAAAAAAGCTTATTTCAGGTCTGTGTATTTTCAGGCCTGGTTTGACCAAAAGTTGGCATACTTAGCCTAGACACGTGTTTCTGTCAGAAGTTTGTGAATCTCAAGCAGATTTTATGATCATCTATTTTTCATGTGTGCAGGAAAAGCACACATGGCTTCACTCGAATGCACAGGCAGTAGGGAGCTCTTTGCCTACATGCAGTTTTACAGATTTTATACAGCTTTCAGCTAAATCACATATCTCCATGCAAAGTGTGCCACTCTTGGATATCACATGGATTTTTAATGCTCTGAGGGATCCTTTGGGTCTATAAACAACAAGTAGATTACATTCATCTACATCATGACAGACTTTTTCCCCCCCTTGCTTGTGAGAGAAATATGGCTATTGTTGTTCCCTGGAACTAGTATGGAATCCAAGTACAATTCATGTGCAGTTATGAGAAAAGCGTGCCACATTTTTCATTGTAATTAACTGCTTCGGAGCAAGACTTCTCATGTATAAAGATGAAGAAAGGTTTTAGCTTTGCCTGAAAGACAACTTGCCTTTCAGCAATGTCTCACACTCTGAAGTTTTGACTGAAACATTCCACTACTTTGGTGACCTGTTGTGCCAAAAAAGCTGTCTTGTGCTACTCTTTGCTTTCAACTGAAGTTGCTGGCACATGCCAAGGGACAGAACAAAGCATTGCAATTTATACTGGAACACTATTGTGTGCTGCTCCACACATGAAATTGATGTCAGGAAAAAGTGCACAAAGGGCACGGAAAACGCAAATAAATACTGTGATCCTTCTACCTTCAGTTTTAAATAGATGGATTGAAATGCATGGATCCTAAAGATTTATGAATCCGTTTATAGTCCATTCTGGAGTTTTAACATCTCATGCAGCTTGTAGGAGGGAGTGTATTATTTATAAAAAGTCATGGTTATTCAGCAGTGTTTATTTCTGAAGAGCAACAAAACATCTTTAAGGGAGAAGAAGAAATTCATACCTCTGGTTTACTACCAGGGTTAGCCAACATAACAGTCTTTTTTCATGATTGATTTACTAAGAACTTTGCTCTTATGAGCACGTTCGGAGCACTGGACATTTTGCTACCAGCAGTAGAAATCACCTCCATCTCTCAGGACAGACAGCACTGCAATGGATTCAGTGGCTTAACAGCCCTTCAAAGAGTCAGATACAGAAAGAGGTGGTGGTAGTGGTGGGAACTTTACTGTTGTGGAGATACTTGAGCTTTATTTTTGCAGCTCTTTTCCCAGCACAGTATTGAATGGAAATTCAGAACCAGGGCGTGCAAGGAGAAAACCCACAGCAGCTATTCACTGAAATACTTTCTGTGTGACATGACCTTCTTGGCCGTGTGAACAATTTCTTCTGTCTGATGAAATGTAACATCCATTTCTTGTTTTCATTTTCTATCTTTGGGCTCCTTTGCCCAGACTTATTTTTAAGACAAAGGGCCTGAAAGGATTATAATGTAAAAGTAAGTGCAGCCTTAGCACACCTTTGGTCTTTCTAGCTATTTTGCCTCATTGGAATTGCAGTGATTGCTTTTCTTCCTAGCAGGTAATAAATCAGTTTCAACGAAAAAGAAAAACAACCCAGACATAAACCAGCATTTTCAAATGGTGTTTCTCAGTCCACTTTTAGCTTCACCCTCTATGAAGGTGGAGCTTGCAGAAGTTACATTCAGCTCAACTCAACTGACCACACAGTGTCTTTCTACCTAGATACAATTCCTGCAAGCCACCAAGAGGAATTCATAGTTTACCTGAACAAATCCCAAGCAGTCTGACCTATCCCTCCTGTCTCTGCTTGACAATACCGTCAAAACACCTGAAGACACAGAAAACCGGAAACACCTGAACTGTGTCTGTCTGTAGAGCAGAGAGCCCAGCCACAGACAGATGTAGCACTGCTCATCACTGCAGCCATTTCTGGCTTGTCTCCAGCAGAACCTTGAGGACAGGTGGATGGGACTGCTCAGGGATGACAGGGAGCGTCTCTGTGGTTAACAGCTCTCGATAGGTTTTATTTCCATGACTTTCCCACAAACCACACAAACATACGGCAGCCAGGAGGACCGATCACGATCCGTGTGAGAAGATAACTTTCCTAAACTTGGCACCTGCTAACATCATTTGATACTCCTACTTCATGCATTATGAAACAATAAACAATCATTATGTATTCAGCACCTTGTGCCAGCCCTTATCTGTAAGTTCTGCTCCGTGCCTCCTGATATATTGCTAAATCATTCTAACAGATAACATCCTGCCCAAGATTTCCTTTTGCGTAGGGATGGAGATCTGGCACCCGTGCCCCTGATCATGAGAGGCATCAATGGGCAGTGTCTGACCACTGCATGTACTGCCAGCATGAGTGTCCCTGCCACAGTCCTGAGAATGTCCCTGCTGTCCCGAGCACATGGCATGGGTACAGTGTGTGAACCCAAAGACACTGTTACCTGTTAAACACAAGGGTTTGGGAACTAAAGGGCACTTGTACACCCCAGGCAAATACTGGGAATAAGCTCAACTGCTCCGTCATGGTATCGTGCCAAAGTGGTGACCAGAGTGGTGGTGTGGTCCTGTGTGCCACTCAGTGAGAGCCTGGAGGACAGCCTTCAGCTGGCCTGTCTCAGGTCAGAGAGTGAAGGGTCATGGGAGCATTCCCAGTTGTCCTTGGGAACGGAGCATCAATGAAAATTAAGTATGACAGAAAAAGCACTAAGGCTCTTGAAGGATTTGCATAAGAAGGATTTGCACCTGGATCAGAAGTCAAAATCCTTAGACATTTTTGCATACACACACACACACACACACTCATCCCTGCATATGTGCATGAAACATAATGCTTTAGATATTACGAAATCAGATTCCACATCTGAGAAGGGAGAGGCCTAGAAGAGCTAGAGTTTTGTAGAACATCATTTGGCACTTTCTATCTCAGGATGTGAAAGGGATGTTTTGGCAATACTGACACTGTACACAACAGACTACCAACAGCAAGCACAGAGATGGCGTTGTAAGGGAAACAAATATTGCTTCCCATTTAATCTATGGCACCAATACTTGGTCAGGTAGAGTATCTTAGCATGCCACACTAACCTCCTATTTGATTTGCAAGCTATCACACATGTATTTAACTTCACCTTAAATGAAACAAAACAGCAATGCAATGAAGTATTGTTGAAACCTGAAAACAGTTCACTCCACGTAATTAAATTTTAATTCAAAATGTCATTGCTTGTGTGTGATAGAAACATTTTTTATGATCAGTTAGACAATTTCTAAATAATAGTTACTTTTATTTGAAGGCATATCAACTCAAAACAGTAAAAAATGCAAATGAAGATTCTTCACTAGCTAAAACATTGATGTCAAATTATATATATAAATGGTAACTTATTAAAAAGAAAGGATTTGTCAAGTACATCTAGTAAAGCTCTAGAATAATACAGAACTCCTTGCCGTCTTAACCAGAAAGTTTAATAGCTTCCATTTAAAGAAGTAAGAACTAAAGGCAGAGTGCAGTCCTAAATACCACTTCCATCTACTCTGAAAATGGTGGCAGAGTAATTTTTTGTTGGTATGTGACACACGAACAGAAAGCATCCCGGGTATTTGCTGCCCAACACTGAAAAGTGGCTTTTGCATCTGATACTGGGAGACCCAAACTGAAAGTGAGCAAGACCCCTCTGCACTTGTGATACCCACAAAGTTACTCATCCCTCTCCACAACCTCTCAGCTGTGTTTTCCTCTGCTGGTGATCCATGTCTTTGCTGACCCCACTCTGCTCCCAGACCCTGTGCAGTGAGGTTTCCAGGCACAGCACACACCCTGCTGTCCTATGGCCCCAGGCTGCTGGGAGACCCTCTGGCACAAGTTGTCTTGGCTGAGTGTCCACCCTCCTCCTGCTGCAGCCCTGCTGGAGGACCTCAATCCCAGATGGGTGAGGATATGAGAATAGGACTGGCAAAGGCTTTGGCTTCCTATGGAAATGGCACACACTGCCCACAATACAGCCTTGCCACTTGTTTTTCCTTTACTTCCTAAAACTTGCCACAACTTTGGAGCAAGGCAATCACCATTAAATTCTGTGTGGGAGAAATACACAGCAGTTATGAGAAGTTCTCTTCAATCCCCTGCCCTGCGTTAGCCACTGCCTCACTGCAGGCTGCAGACAGGGCACGAGGGAGTCTGGGGAGAGAAGGACTCCGAGAGATCCCCTGCACATGATTTATGAGCTTAGACTGCTCTAAATGGTTCTTATTTCCATCATAGCAGGGGGATGTAAGATCTGTGCCGTGCCAGCTCTGTAAAGCGAGCAGGGTGTGTGGATATGCAATATGTTGATAACAGACAAGGTGCCAGTAGATGGCTCTCAAGATATGAAGCCTATGGCTTTCACAAGGCTGAGACACCTTCCTGGTTAGGGAGCAATGCTGCTGCTGCATGCCGGGAACAGAACAGCCACTCAAACTGCACCTTGGGACAGGCCAGGGATTGCATGGAACTGCGGCACCTTCTCCCCAGACATGCCTGAAAATAGCAAAGTTCTTAGCTTTGTTATTTTTGATCATTCAAGGCAAAAATGCACTCCTCACTAAAGCATGCTTGAAATCTCCCTTTAATTCTTTAAGTAAGATTTAAGGGCTGTTTAAGTAGGCTGGGAAAAGCTGAGGTAATGCTTCTGCAGTACCCCTGTTAGTGTGCAAGAAGAGGTACTGCCAGTCCCAGCGGGGTTATGTAGTTAATAAGTCAGACTTTCTTAACTAAACAGTAGAGCTATGTCTATTTAGAGTTGATTTTCTCAAGCATACATGAACTAACACCCCTAAGGGGAGGGGGTCCAGGAGGGATGCTCACAGTTAGAAATTCTACAGAGGATTGAAATGAATTTTTAGTACTGTGTAACTACAGTAGATAACATTTAATTGGAGAAGAGAAAAGAGAAGAGAAGAGAAGAGAAGAGAAGAGAAGAGAAGAGAAGAGAAGAGAAGAGAAGAGAAGAGAAAAGATCTCATTCTCAGTTTGGGCAGTGATTTATATCCCAAGTCTAAATTTTGTGAATTAAATAAAGATAGATAATGAAAACAGTCAAATTCTTTCAGCTATTCAGTCACTCCTAAAACAAGGAAGAGGATTTGTACACTGCAAGTGCCTTCACACACCTGGCCGTTTAGTGTATAAAATAGAAATTCTGCTGGAAATGTTATTAAAATTTTAATTAAATTTGATTTTATTGTTACTTTAAATGCAGGTTTTCACAAAGCATGTCTTGAGGCCTTTGCCATTCAACTGTGATATATTTTCCTGGTCAGCAACCCCAGTCTATATTTATTATACTCCTTCTGTTTCTTGGTTTCATGTCAGGGGCAGCCAGAGTGATTTCTGACTAAATAATTAGCCAAGGGAACACCAGCTCTGTATGTTTCTGTACTCATTAGGTTAGTGAGAAAAGAAAACTAACTTTCATAATCTCTTTCCCTATAGGTACCTGGCAGTTTCCAGGAGCAAACCAGGGAGAAAATGTAATTGCTGAAATCACACACTCATTATTAGACTAATGATACCTTTTTCTCTCAATCTTGCCCTATAAAGGCATCTGTAGAAGTGAAGGTGTAGAGCTGCTGCTTCCTGTTATAATAAGAAGGAGAAATGCAGGTTTGTAGTATTTCAGCCCCATCAAGCAATAGTGTGAGTATGTGGAATATTACAGTATTACATAATATGGTAGAATAAGATAATAACATAATACACAGTGTGCCCAAACCATTTCCAGCCACAAGCAAAATAAGGGTGAGGGCAGAGGGCTTGTATTGGCACCAGCGAAGGTTAGGAGTCCTGAGTGGCCTGCCTTCCTTCCGTGCCCTCCAGAGCAACATTTCCTAATTTCCAGCTCTGCTCCCAAGTTCTTATGTGTTTATGTCTTTCCTCTTGCTTCCTCCTACTCCAATCCAACCACAGGCTACAGAGGGAATTTAAGGAAGGTAGCTGGGTAAGCTTGGTTAGGTAAGTTAGGTCTGCCACGTGTTTTGCATGAAGAGTATCTAGTATTTCAGGCTATCTAAAAAATAAAAGAGGATGAACTTTCACTGAGAAGCTGGGATGAGCTGAGCTAGTAAAAAACTGCTTTATTTTGGTTTTATGAACCTGAACTTTTTACAGAAGATGAGTGTCACTCAATCCATGATACTCTCCAAAGCTTTGCATGGAACTCTGCTCTCAGGTTTGAGAAGGAACTGTAGAACCTAAACTATGTTAATATAAATTACATCAGTGAACTGTAGCTTTTCTGGTATTAACAGGGGTACCAGAAGCAGTATGAGTCATGTAAAAAAAGCTTCCATTCTTATAAAAGGTCATAATTTCTCTTTTTTTCCCCCCCAGATTTCTCCCACATGAGGAGGTAGAGGCTGGTATTAGCACTGGAAGGAAGTCAGCTAACATCCTGATCCCACTGAAATAAATGTGAGTAAGTTATTTTAGTTAGCCAGGATTTTTTTCCATCAGCGTTCATGACTAATATAGTTAGTCCTTGATTTACATGCTATTATCTCCCTATGAACTTTAGAGAATCTTGTGCTCATTTCTTTTTATTACAGCACAAGAAACTATTAAAGAAAAGCTCACCTTGAAGTTTAGAAGACAAGGTGGTGGTTCTGCAAATACAGGCTATCTAATGAATTCATGGCTTCCCCTACAGAACTGTTCTGGTAGTGGTGATGGAAATTTTTAAAGATAAATTTGATAAAATGGATTTCACTTATTATGCTTCTCCTTTTATGGACTTGTGCCCTGATTCAATCTCCCATTCTGAACATCTGGTGTGCCTTAAAAAGATTCTTCCACGTGGAGCCTGGTTCCCAACTTCCTCAGCTATTATTTATTACATCGTTTGGGCTTTAGAAGGGATTGCTGAACCAGTGTGGATAACCTAAAAAATAAATGTAATCTAAAACTAATGCAAACTGTACAGCATAGGAGATTTAGAAAAGCCTACTTAGCAGTCAAGTAAAACCCTTTTATTTATCTTGGTACTTCCTGAATCCACCTCTGAACAGATATGGGACCATGAGGGAAAAAAACCCAAGTACTTTCTGAGTGACCAGAAGGCAGAAATTACTCACGCACTTGAAAACAATTGCCTGAGCAACGTTTAGGAATCAGAGAGGCTTGAACTCCCTCACATTGCCCCCATCTCAGTTGCCAGGTGGCATCAGGAAGTTTCAGCCCTTGTTTTGAGAACAGTGTCTATTACCCACACTTAAGCCAAAGCATGTTTTTCAATTTAAATTATGGCTGGCTTAATAGCCTGCTGCCTGAAATGTTCTTTGATACTGAGGCAGAACGCTTTCCAAGAGTGCACACTCAAACCTGTGGGGCCTGTTCATGCTGCGCGCTGGCCAAGCCCCTATTTGGGAGGCAGAAAGGTGATTAGCACCTTCCAAGCTCTGTCCAAATAGAAAGCTAAAACAGTCTGGATTGGATGTGAACACTGCGTACAAAATTCTTTAATGTCGCGTGTCTCCAGAGCCAAGATTAGTGCCAATGGCTTCAGCAAAAGAAGCAAAATAATCCCAGATCCAAGGCTTTCAGGAGTGAGAAAGGCAGAGCTATTGGTAGCAGCAGTGCTGCTCTCACACCGTTCGCTAAATATTGTGTGGAAACGTGAACGCTCAGGAGCTCGTGATCCCAGACGGAGGATTTCAAACGTGTTCTTGCAGTAACAGAGACTAACTCTGCTCAGGGCCAGGTGACGTAGTAGGTGTGGTACCACAGACCTTCTGGCACTGCTGGGCATTTTCCACACCTCAAGCAGCAACTTCCAGTTAGAACTGTTAACTTTTTTCCCAGAGAAGAAGGCTTCCCTTTTTTTGTGTCAATAATACTTATTTCAAGCACAGATTATTTGTGTGTAATACTTGCTTCTTTTCTCTCAGGCTTAACCGTTGTTAAGGGTTTGTGTTGCCATAACAGCGCATTCTTCTGTAATACTGATGTCCAAACCCTCCTCCCCATCATAGTCATCTGTTCTAATATACATATGACATATCTATCATTGAGAGAATGTAAAATGGCCCAGGAGATGTGGGGAGTGAGCTCTGGATTGCCTGGTCAGATCCTCTTTACTACTGTTACAAACACATCTGGGTTATTTTACTGAGTCAAAATTAACTGTTTTCTTGTTTGACCTTCAAGAACACTTTTAACCAACTTGGCACCTTGAAATATAGAGAAAACAGTTTCTGAAAAGCACCAGTGTGTCTGCTCCACTACCTTTCTACACGGTACCTAAAGACAGCATGCCAGCACTTTATTGCAGAAATTTGTTCTGTGCTGGAAAGCAGCCCCAGTACAGACTTAAAAGACAAAGTCTCCCTGCCTCATTAGCAAAGCTGCCCAGGGCAGGCCTGAGCTGCCCACCATGGCTCCCCCGAGGCACATTTGCTGGGTACAGCTGACCCAAAGAGGTGGGGAAGCCATGGCTGGATCTAAGCTCGGGAGCGCTTCCCAAATCCGAGTTCAAACGTATTTCTGACTTCCCACCGGGGGAGGAATTGAGCATGTGGCCTGTCCCTCCCCTCTGCCAGGAGGTCCTGCAGCAAGCACGGCGTGAAGGCCACGAGGGCTGGTGCTGGGGTCTGGCTGGGTGCCCAGCCCGGCCGCGACCAAGGGAAAGTGTGAGCCTGAGGAGGAGCAACAGAGCCAAGACTGCTCATCTAGAGAACCCCTGCCCGCGAGAGATGGTGCTCCAGAGGCAAATGCTCAACTGCATTCTGCAAGTGATATGTTTGCTAAAGACCCTCAGACGGCTTAGAAGTAAGATTTCTGGAAAATGTACAAAATGAAAACAAACTTACAGCACTGCTGTAGATAGTGACAAAGCATGAAGATACATCAGCATTAAATAAATAGCCAGCTTGGGGTTCTCAACTGCAATTACCACATACTCTCTCTGTTTGTAATACCTAGGAGACCCATAGCACATTACAGAATTTTGTTAATTACTAAGTAAGTGAAGACGGAGAGAAAAAAAATACTGTGACCAAAATGTATATTGTGTATTGATTTAGAGAAATGTAATTTAAAATTAATTATTTATCATTCCTCTTAACAGGCTACACTACACTTTATAAAAAGTAATGAAACCTTTGGAATACAGAGGAAATCACTTCCCACTCTGTCACTTCATCTATGCTGAGAAATGGGAAGGAGTGGTTTGTCTTCCTCTTGCCCTATTTATAAAATGTGCAGTTTGGCCAAGAGTAGATTAGCAAGATTACAGACTTCTCTTTGCTGTTATTTATCATGTGACAGTGGACAAAATAGTAACTGGTGTGCGATGTTGAGAGAGTCTTCCCAGGTAATACCCTCGGGAAGCAATCACAGGAGCATTCAAAACAGTGACAATCATTGTCCCATCAGTTTCAGCAGTTCTAACCAGCAAAAGTTGCTGGGCTCATTGCATGATAATGAGGTCATTTCTCTATTGCTTGAAAAGCTAAGTCCCTTAGATCAGGACTTCCACAAGTAACAGAACACTGCAAGCTATTAATGAAGCCACAGTTGGTTCACATCGAACTAGAGGAACAACCACAACAAAACTAACTTGTCATGAGAAATTATTTAATCGTGCTGCAGCTGTAACCTTTGTTTTGAGTGCATGTGCCCATTTGGGCTAAATAATTTCCTACAACCGCACTGTGAAAAGTTTAGGGGAAAAAAAGCTTCATACAGAGCTTCAAACAAAACCAAGTATTAAGTTCTTACGTGTGCTTTCTCTATAGAGGCATTAATCACTTTCAGTTATTGCTCGTTTTTAGTGCAGATAACTCCTGCTACATCCTTGCTGTTAGAGACGTGAAAAGCTTCACAGCACAGTGAGGAGGTCAGGTCCCAGCCTCCTTTCCAGTGGAAACAGGGCTTATGGGATTACATTGATTATGAGCATGCAACTCTTTTCTCCCTCATACATTATTTATTTAATTGGCTGCTTTCAACCAAGCTAGAGAATCACAGATTTCTCAAAAGTAATTAAATTCCTACAAGTTTCATTGAAGCAGACAAATAGGAAAAGGACAGAGAACCTAGACATGCTCTGAACTGAGCTCCTTGTTAATAGACACCAAAGGACCTCAAGAGGAGATTCAACTAATGATACCAACTACAGTAAAATCCGTGTGAAACTTTGACCCTTGTCAAGGGTCTTTAGAGACAAATTAGACACCAGTAGACACAAATGTCGTGCTGATGAATCTGTGCCAGCTGCCATCAGCTGCTGCTTATACCTTGCATTGGCATGGATGCTCAACGTGTTGAAAATGTGGGCCGAAGTTAGGACACTGTCCTAAAACTTGGAGAGACCTTACTGCTCTGCCACAGGCTTGTGTGTGATTATGGATGAGGATTTGTGTGATGATGCTAAAATGAGGACAATGCCTTTGGCCTCTATAAAGAAAGATGCAAGAGATAGTAAGGCACTCACACAAAGAGGGAACCTCAGAGACAAAAACAAGATGCCTAACCCTGGAGAAAATTAAGAATTTACCATACAGGCCTCCTTTTCTCCCACTTGTGCATAACTTGTCTTCTAGTTTTTAGGCACATTATTTTTACATATCTTGTTTCTTGTATCTTTTTTTTCTTCTGACCACTTGCCCTCTGACACCAGTTGGTTCCTTCCAGGTGATTCAAAATATGTAATCATCCTAGCACTAGAAGCACTAGAGGAGCAGCTCATAGCTTCAGAATGAGGCTTTAGGAAGAGTCCAAAGCATCTGAACAGGCAGAATCCCAGGACAGCTGGGATTTTCAGAGAACTGCTACTCAGCCTGCAGTTTGATTTACATGCCCTGTTGATTGTGATGGTATGTCCCCAGTAAATTCTCTCTTGAGACTTACAAAATTACCATCCCAAATTTTAAAAATTTGAATGGGTCTCCAAACAAAACCATCGGAAGTAGGAAAAATTTGCACATGTGGTAATCACCTATTAAGAGCCACAGACACAGAGAATGACATCTAATCCACTAATCCCCAACAACTAGAGAAAAGTCATTACTTGTAAGCAAGCTAAGACTGGTGTTCTTTCAGAGCTACACTCACTTTTCATGTGCTCTTTTTTCAGGGATGGGATACAATGGCAGGACAGAGGTGGCTGTTCTGATGGGGCACATACATTACACACTTATATTTTCATAAGTGTACTCTACAGGGGTTTCTTTTTATTTCCCCTCCCAATTAATTAATTTTTCTTTAAAGCTCAAATTTTTTGATTGGTGGAAATTCTACTCAGGATCATTTCACTTTGTCTTCATTTTTTTGCGATTCTCAAAACGTCTCCCTTTCTGGGGGAAAAAAACCACCAAAAGCAGCAACCATAAAACCACAACTCCCAAATCTGACATGTCAAATGCTAAAGAAAGGTCACTTCCTTTATCTAGATGAGAAGAGAATTACCCATTTCATATACAGCAGGCACTCCGGGACAAAACCAGAAACTAAGTGGCTTCCACAGATCTCTTTATGTCTAGTCGTGGATCATTTTACTGTTGTGCAGAGGATGATGAAGGACAACAAAGGCACTCCCATGCTGCCACATCACCTGTCTTCTGCTTAAATGCATCCTCAATGATACAGCTACTCACAGTCTCATCCCTAAGCAGGTCAACAGAATACAGAGATGGCAAATACCTAAGTGGCTCTTAGAAGAGGGCAACATTGTCTATTCCACTACTAAAGTAATGAAGACCAAACCAGCAAAAAATTCTGGGTGCCAAAACAAAGTATCTCTCCTAGCTGTAGATGGACCACTGAATGATCATTCCTCTGCTAACAAAGTCTGGTTCCAATTACACCTCTGAATTGCTCATTCCTTGAAGACATCTGGTGTAAATTGCTTTCTGAAAAGTAGCCACATCTTTCACAAAGTTTTGCAGATACAACAGCTGTTGTATATATGCTCACCCAAAAGGGAGAAGTGGCATTCTGCTTCTTCCCCATCTTGGAACATAAACTCACTGCTTTGCATCTACTGTGCAAGCAGATTTTGATTTTTTTGTTGTTGAATTTGGGGGGTTTAGCTTTGTTCTGTTCTATTTGGTTGGTTTTGTTCTTTTTTTTTTCCTTTCCTGCTGGCTCCATTCCTTACACATAAACCTATGCCTGCAAGTTACAAATGCTGTGTTGCTCAGTTCTGGCTTTACACCTAGAAAGCACTTCAAAATCCTGGCTGAGGTTGTGCTGAGCGCTCAGAGGCTGTTTTGGTGGCAGCTGCTTTCTCTGAGTCAGCTGGAAACCAGCTGTCAGTTAGCTACCTTCTCCTTGGTTAGAGGGTGCTCACTGGAGGCAGTTTCTGGGCTTTGTGACTCATTTGCAGGAGATTGCTGGACAAATGCCGCTTTTCCCAAACGCTGGGAGGCCACCTCTGCAAACAGCTGTGTGATTTGGAAAGGTGTGACAACGCTCTTGCTTTTCAGAGTTTGATTAATCAGTGTAATGTGAATTTTGTTCAAAACTGTATGGGTCCAACCTAAATTTCAGTTATCAACAGGAATGTCTCTGCACACTTCACTGAGCTTTGAGTTAGACTGTGCTAAATACAGCATCTCTATTCTCCCAGCAGAGGACAGTTGGAAACAAAATTCATCCGTGTGCAGAGAGACCAGAAAAACAAAATCTATACCCAAGTCAAGCAATGAATAAGCTATATCTGAGTTAGGTGTGTGGTTTGAGTCATCTGTCACTTAGACTGGCTTGGTGTCACTATCTCCTGACCTCAGTCAGATGATTCTGTGGGTCCCATGAAATACAGTGACAAAACAAAGCTCCAGTATCTTGAAATAGCATAACATGAGCTATTGGTTTGGAGCTTTTAATTATATACAAGACACATACAGTATCCATGTTTGGAGTAAAATAAGGATGGTATTTACTCTGAAATGAAAGGCTGGCTTGGATCCTGGCCCTACAGTAATGAATGGAAAAAAAAAAAAACCCAACAAAACAATTCCACTGATATTTCTTAAACTAAAATTTTAACAGGATTCTTTTTCCTATGAGAGATATGAAGAGGTATCTTTGTTCACATTATTTTAAGGCCTGTTTAATAAATCCGCATGAATTGTCGAAATATTTACCTGATTTGATTTTATACGATGGGAAACTGGGAAATAAATGTGTTTAACAGAGAAAACCAAGCACACGTCTAAAATGATGAGATTTGTCCCAGCCTTTGCTGTGATGATTAGATTCTGCATCCCCCCTGCCCCCACTCTTGTGTTTCTGTGCCTCTGTTCTTTCTAGATTTTATCTGACTCTGAGACTCAGCTCCTGTCTCTGGAACAGAGATAGCACACCTAGGCTACTGCAGTCTAAGTAATGAAAAATGGCTCTTAGTAGGGTAATGGTTGCAGGAAGAGAAAAATTTGAAATGTTCTAGCGTTTAGTAACTGCCATGGAGTGCTACACGCAGCACAAATGCATGCCTAGAAATGAACAAACCCCCATGGACCTTTTCAGTTTTCCCCAGTTTCTTGGGAGGTTTTTTTCTGTTTTTCTTTAAATCCTCATCAGCCTGTATCACTGGAGGCATGCACAAATATAATCATACAATAAGCTGTCTAAATATTTATAGTACCAGGGGATAAGGAGACATTTTAAACACTTAATTGCAGTAAGAAGCTGAATACAGGAGCCAACACACGTGCCATTCCTCAATCCCCCTCGGTTAAGGAGAGGGACAAATATTGATATAATGTAGGGCAAGCACAACACCCACTAAAGCTGGATTGATCCTTCTCCCAGGGCACTGCCAGTCAGCAATTCTTGATGGAAGATGTTAAACAGGAAAATATTTCTAAGAAGTTTTACGTGGCCGTGGGGACAGGTCTGCCCCTTCCCTGGGCTCAGCCTCCACAACTGAGAGATGGGCTGGTGACCCTGCCCATCTGCCCACCCCTGTGTGGCCCTTTAAAGCACTGCTCCTGGTAAAGAGATGAGGCAAAGGAGGTGGGAGTGGGAGGGAGAGTTTGTTCTTAAGGGAAGAAGATTTTTCCAGTGATAGAAACCCACATGTTACAGATGGGTACGTGCTCAGCTCCTGCCTGCTTTCAGAATGGTTTCTGCTCTCCGACACCTACTGTTGCTTTTTTTCTCTACATCATCAGCAAGGATTGACTCTGTGTAACAGGGATTTATTCTGGAGAGAAAGCAGAAGTTGGAGTCCTTGCAAAGAGCAGCAAAACTACTTCTGAATGAATTGCCCCCGTGACCACAATCTGATACCACACAAACACGGAACTAACACTGCTCCTGTAAAGGTTACAGGATTTGTCTTGTCTTTGTTGAAATTTAGGCTGCTGTTTCATATTCTAGTAGAAATTAAAGAGCTAATTACATAAAATTAGACTACACATGAGGGACACAGGCTCAGCTTCCAGCTGAGCTGGGAAAATTTTAATTGTTTAGTTATAAAAGCAATCTAGCTGGAGACGTGTGAAAGCAACTTCTGATTCTAGGTTAAAAGCCATCAGAGCAAGTTATGATCTTACAACTATTAATTTCCTAATTTAGATTGAGGAATAGCAAGTGTAAGGGAAAGGCAGTGACTGTGCAGATTAGACCATTAGACCCACAGTCAGCAGAACTAATGTCCATTAACCTAAGTGGCAGCATTAACACCCTTCTTCCTGGCACCGACCCACTGCCTCCCCCGAATCTGCTTTTCTGGAAGAACACCTGGCTACAGCAGAGTGAGGCAATTCCAGGAAAAAACCCCAAACAAACTAGGCAGAAAGGCAGCATCCATGCTGATTTGGCTATGGGATTTTCCACTGTGATGTGGAGTCCACCAGCGATGGGTGTGAGGGGAGTGTGTCCCCTCCTTCCCACCAGGCCGCTCAGGACACTAAGAATCCCAAATCCACTTTATTGGGAAATGACTGTGGGAAACTGCAGGGCAGAAGGAAGGAAAAGCATCAGTTCTCTGGCCAGCATCAATGTCACCTGCCTCTTCTCTCCTGCCTGGTCAAGTCACCCAAAAACCTGACAGACAGCTTCCAGCAGAGACTGGCTGTGGTGCCACTGGCAACCACAGGACATTAAAACAGTGAAGAAAAAAAAGAAGCAGCAGAGAAAATTCAAAGGCGCTTTATTTTTCTCATGATGAAAAAGTGCCCTCATGTTCCAGTAATGAATGTGAACACACACATTTTAGGAAACTTTTAATAATATTTACTCCTTAGCTATTCTCATTTCCCAAAAGTGCCCCTTTCTGGGTCTGCCACCATCATTTCTGTGCAGTCCACAGTCAGCGAGGAATGTCATTTAAAAACTGCTAATGTGTAGGATTTAAACAGCATTTATGTGGCTGACAGATTCTGTCTTACTGTGCAGAAGGGATAAGTAACAAAAACCAACAATAAATTAGAAACTTGCAACAACAGTGAGATTTAACGAGAGCGCATTCACAGAGAGCTGCCGAGGGCAAATTAAACGAACCAGGATGGATTGCCATCTGTTTTGGGCAGTGCCACTTGGCAAGGGCCTAAGGCCAGAAGGGACTGGTGTTATCTTTGCTGTCTAGGTCACCACACCATGCTGCCTAGGACAGGCTTGAGCCCTGGATTGAAACAAAATAGTCTCCTTCAACTTCCCCTCATGCCAAAGTACCATAAAGCAAATACATTTTGCATAACCCTTGACAAGTTATCTGCCATATTAATCTGGTGATTTGCTCAGTTGAGTCTCCAGATTTATCTGTTCTCTTTTAATTGTGGCCATGATTCAGTCATCACATCCATTTTTGGTGATATCAGTGAAACTGTACCACATTTATTCAGTAATATGCTCATTTTATTAAAAAGATAAGGAAGCAAATATGAAATGAAAGCTATTAATAAACATTGGACTGACTTCGTACATCAAACCACCACATGAGTATTCATAATTTAAAAAAAAAACCACGTCAGTCGCTGAATTACTGCAGCTAAAGATCTGGGTCCTGTTTTCTAGGGTCTACACAAATCTGTTATAAAAAAGAAATACACAGCCTCTGCTTTGAGCCAAAACTATTGGGTGTTTCAACACCAATCACTAAATAGATTGCCTGGAAAGTTCAAAATTTTAGGTCCAAGAACATCATAAACCCTCTAACACAGAATAAAACATACTGCCCCCCTTCAACCCCTCCACAGTACTGACTGAACTGCCACTGAGCTTCACTGCTAGGGTGAAGATCCGGGCAGGTCTACAGCAATGTGCTTTTAGTTCTGCAGAAAACTGCTGGAGGACTCACAAAGGTGAAGCTCTCTGTGTCCCCGTCCACCTGAATGACATGGGATCAAGCTGCATTTTAGCTGCAAGTGGGCTGAGTCTGTGGATTGGTGGTACTGCTCAGACAGAGCAGTGGTGATTCTGGTCCCTCAGCTTCTGTGATGGGACAGTAAAGCTGGATCTTTCTGGTTTTTATCCTGAGTTCAGATGTGCAGAATACACTTTGCCCAGAGATTTCCATTTCCCACCCACCACAAAGAGGGCAGAGACATGAAAATCTTCAGGATGATGTTACATGACCTCTGAGGCCATGTTAGAATCCATCAACACCACTAGCAGTGAGCTCTCTTTGGAGAGAAACTGCTGCAGTTCTTCACAACACTGCTTAATATGTACTCATACAGCCCACTGACGTAGAACTGTCAGGGCAATAAAAATAAGAATTCTGTCTTCATTCTTTTCTGTTTCCCCAGCACCAATGTCATAACACCATATTCCTGCTTCTCTCTTAAATAGCAGCAAAGCTGTTCTATGTGTCAGAGCTTTTGTTTCTTACCAGAGAAAAGGAATTATTGTATTGGGGTGGTTACTTTCAGTCCTTGTTACTACAGAGTTAAGGCACTGCCATGGGAAGGGAATATTGCTACTGGGAATATTATTTTTTTGGCCTCTCCTGAGCTTTGACATGGAAAAGTGAACATGAGGCCTTTTCTAGATGCATATTTTTGAGGGACAGCTGTGTGGTACCTCAGATCACCTAGATACAGAGGTAAGAGGTGACTCTGCACAGGAAAGTGAATCCACATCTAATTCCAGCATGTTTGGACTTGAGATCTTGATTTTTCACTTTGTAGATGTAGACAACAGCCCCTTCACACACCTTTACTGACCTCCAGCTCTAAACCAGCCTGTGTCACATTGCCTAAAACCACTAGGCTGACCAAACCCCAAGATATCAATAAGCAGACAATTGCACCCTTGCTGCCTTTTGAGCCTCTAGAGAACACTTAAGTTATTTTGCAAGCTTTTCTTCATATTCCAAAAGAAGTCCAGAGAAATACTTCCTTTAAACAAAACCAACTTTTCACATAACCCTTACATTCTTGAGCTCTGTCTAGAAAAATCCATCCAAGTATCACAGGAGTCTGAAGAAAAGGAAATATGAGATGTCAGAGCCAGCAACACTAGCATTTTAAACGAGAACATGAATTTCTCTAACGTGGGGATAGTCAAAGAAAAGAGAAGGTGAAGACTGTGCTCAGGGCAGACAAGGGCATTGCTGGAAGGGGAGATGGACAAAGAATTTGGCAGAATTCAACTCACAGGCTGCCTCAGCTGAAGCAGATAAAACTTGCCTTTTTCTTAGAGACCTGTTGTTATGGTTTTTAAACTTTTTTTTTTTTTTCCTTTCCCCTCCAGCCTCCTGCCTATCTTTCTGCTGCAGATTTAAAGAGATAGGAGGCAGGTGCATTGTGAGATGAAGGACTGAAAAAAATTGAAAAAAAGCAGCAGCCCTTATCATTCTCTGCTCTCTTTCCCAAATCTGTGAGCCAGGCTGTGAAGGAGCTGCTCTTTAGCCATCCGAAGAGAAAGCCCCTGATGCAGCCTGCGCCGCGTCTGGCGGCTCACAGGGACAAGGGTCCCGCTGTCCCCTCGCGCGGGGCCACGGTGCGGAGCAGGCTCCTTCTCAGGCCCCAGGCAGGGTGGCAGGGGGGAAGGCTGGCAAGGCAGCCAGGGAACAGAGCGCCAAGAGCAGGGAAAAGGAAGCAGGAAAACTACCAAGACAGACAGAGTGGAGGAGGCTGGATGAGAATTCAGTCACAGCCAAAACGCAAAGCTGAAGCAGAACACTATATTTAACAGAACTGCTCAATTGAATGCTGCTGGGAAGCTCAAGTTTTGAAGGATCATAGAGTAACTTTAGGTTTAGTGCCTCTTCCCTGCTCTGTTCATGACCTTCGCTGCTCACATCCCGTTCAAATGTAGGTAGGAACTTCCCCAGATGGCATCTTTGCACCTGGCATTTCCTGGAGCAGTTGTACGTACCTAATAAACCTTTTCAAATATTATGTCTTGCTTAATTTAACACCATTGTCCTGATGTAAGTGCACACTATGGAACACATTTTAAAAACTACGTTAAATTCGGCTTCAATAAGAACAGGGGAGCTCTGAGGGTTTAGTAGCAATCTAAGCTCACTTTAAGGCACTGCTTGCAGAACAAAGTAGGATGGAGAAAAATCTTGAAGAAAAGTCAGGAAAGGGTAGTTATGTGGAATTCCTCTACTTTTCCTCATAGTTTCCTGATTTATGATCCTTTCCAACAATTGTAAAATAGGATAAATAATTAATATTACAACGTAGACTGTTACAACATGAATACATTCCCGTGGAGTTGCATGTAGCTTCAGCAAACTACTCCATGTTGCCAGCTTCATCCTTAGATTCGACAGAAAAATACTGATCAAACCTGATTCGATGCCAATATACTGATTGTCCTGGTGGAATTTATATCGTTGAATATGCATCTGCTTGTCAAGTCAGATCACATATCAGACAATACTAAAAGTTTCTGACAGAGTTGCACAAAATTGCAGCAAAAGCCACGAGAATAAAGCAGCGTGATAGCAAATACAGTAGTTTAAACAAGGGTTCAATGTTTAATACTGTGTTCAATTTTGTATTTTGAGAGGCTGGCAAGGATTAAGCCTGAAGAACTGAAATAGTTTATTTCATATGTCTTTCTTCAATCCACATAGAAAAAAACACTGTCTATTGTGGCCCAAAACCATGACACAGATGAATTGCTTCATTCTGTTTCCACACCAGGAATGAATTGTATATTGTTTAATTAGGGAGAGATATTTTAAGATGCTATGAGATTGACTGGAATGTTTCTGAGACCTTTCTACTTTGCTGTTAGAACTGAAACACAACAGAATGCAATGAAAGCAGAACCTGTTTCTTCCCCAGGAATTTACCATTACGGAATTACTCTGGTTACAGAACAATGTTCTGGCCTAAGCCGGAGTCCACTGAAGCTGGCACGTCCGGGAGCAGACTCAGAATGACCCGTGTAAACGTCAGAACATCAGTGGATGTGCATCACCTTGTTCCACTTGCTGTGGGGGAGCTGAGCCAGCTACCCCAGCTCAGAACACAGCCTCGTCCACCTCAGGCAACAGGGCTGTGAGCTCAGGGCACAGACCAGCTCTGTGGCACAGGAGTAACCAGCACTGTCTGAGACAGGGCACAACTGTAATTAAGTATTATCTTCAAGACTTAATTACACTTCATGCTCTCCTGTGACAGAGTGAGGTGGCAAGAGAGACTCCCATACCTGTTTGTCACCAGAAATACCAGAGCTAATAACAGCAGTCTCTAATAAATTCCATCTTGAACTTCAGAATATGACCAGCTGTCATCTCTTGTCCCTGCCAGGAGACAGGACAAGCTGAGGAGTGTGAACTCCCACTATTAACTATTGGACAAGGACGTTGCCACTACACAATTGTTTCTCCCCTTACATCAGTTTTTGCCAAGGTTTCCAGAATACCAGGATCTGTTTTTCCATGTAGTGACAAAGATCTAGACTCTTTCTAAACCCTGCAGGAGCCACAGCCCTACTGCTGATCTGCAGGAGACCACACTGGCACCATACACATTTCAGGGTGTGTGCACAAGAGAGAGAGGGTGTGCACAGAGTTCAATTCATGCTGTTTGCTTTCCATCCTGAAGCACAAGGAAAAATGTTCAGGATGAATTCATCTGTCACTTAATGCAATGCCAGACCTCATTTCTTCTTTAAACAGCAAAACGAAACAAAGCCCTCCATTTAATAGTGGAAAATACAAAAGGTTTAGATTGTAAAGCTGGGTAAGGCTCCTTTATTTACAAATTCCACTGGATAGTCAAGAATAAAGCTGTTCTGAAACACCACAGAAAACAAGAGCTTTAGATCTGCTTTGTGTCTGCTCTATGAACGAGCCATATGGAGGAAGCCAGGCACAGATCTGTGATAAACACCAGACCCCTCAGACCCACCCAGAACAGTGGCAGCAACATCCTAAAGACTACTGGGGTGCCAAAACATGAGTGCTGTAGAAATAGCAGGAACACATTCTTCAAGCAAGTGTTTCAACAGTGAAACAGTATGTATTTTTGGAGTGAAAAAGCATTCATTAAAAGGAAAGATGCAGTTACTTGAAGGTTTGTGATCCGAATATAAACACGGGCAAAAACTAATAGAGGGAGACAGTGCTTGTGAACTTGTCTGACCTTCTCCCCCCCAAACAGTACCCTCAGCTCTCTCCTGAACCTTTTCTTGAACTGTTACCTGTTCCCAGATTTGAAGGCCCTGCAGCATTTTACCAGATGATCCCCTTAGCCTGTTCCTCCCTGAGAGGGGGAAAAGAGCTACCCTTTGCCCTCATGCTGAAAGGATAAAGGGAAGGAGAGCACTGCAGAGCTATCACAACAACTCAGCTGAGCTCAGCTAAGCCTAGTATGGAGCACAGCCAGAAAGGTGTCTGAGGAGAAAGCTCGGACCAGCACATCCCTAATATTCCTCTTCAGTGGAGGTGCCCAGCAGATCCCTCTCCTTGTTTCCACCTGCAACTTGCATTGCACAGCCTTAAGGGACACTGCCTGAAGGTGGTGGTGTTTATGGATGCATGGGGCACCGGCCAGGGAACAGCCCTCCCAGAGGAGGCAGCAGCCTCCAGCCACTGTGGTTTTGGCAAAGTGACTCAAGGAAGTGACAGGAACCCCTGAGGTGTGGGATTTCCTGACAGTTCCCACCACTGGACCGTGGAGGGTACCTGAATTCCCCAGGGTAGAAAACTGGAGCCCCTAAAATGCAAACCCACAGAAAGATACCCAAGCTGGAGATGACCAGCACTTCTTACAAGAGAAGTCAGAAACTGCAGACTTCCAGAGGCTGCAGGCTGTGTGCTCCACATGCAGAGGGAGGAAGAGAGAAATGCAGTACCAATAATTTTCCTACTGTTTTTTTAGGAGTATCTGCAAAATAAAAGAAAAACTTCTAGATAAACTGCTTTCCCCATTCCAGTTAAGTAAGACTAGCATTTTCTTCCCGTAATTTCTAGTAGGGTGCACATTTGGCTTCCTGTAAACTATAAATTCAGGAAGACAAGCCCCACAAACCAGCACAAGTAGGAATCATCTCAAGATTTATGTGTGTATGACATTTCCAAAAAATTCCTGCAAATCATTTATACGGCAGGACGTGTACATGCTGGCTGTGAGCAAGTAGTCAGGAAACAACATTTCACATCCCTGGGCTGGCACTCGAGGTGGGGCCTGGAATACAGCTGGGTGGAAGAAAGGGAACTTAAACATCTTGTAAATGGAGTGGAGCTCTCCATGTGAGACTAGACAGGAGAGTAATGGAGGAAACAAGCCTTGCCTGTGGATTTGTTGGGATGTGAGGAAGAGCTGCTGCATTTGCTGAGATTTCTCTCCAGGAAGCTGCCCGGGTCTGTTTGATTATGAGCTGTGCCAGCGAGGAAGGAGCGTGCTGGACCCACAGCATATCCTCACTGTTCTCTTGCTGACCTTTCTGGGCTGCATTCCTGGATCCCCTTACTCATGGATTCTCTGGTTATTCCTCATTCCTTTCTCATAGTAACTTTTTACACATCCCTTGCAGTAGGTAAGCAAAGAGCAGCTGCTGCTGGAAGTCACAAACACATAACTGCTTCAGGAGAACTGAGGAGAAGAGGTTTGAAGGGAATCCTCGTAGTGCCATCACTTACGTTTCACAAGAGCAAGTGCAGCTTGTGGCTGTTCCTCTGAATACCAAGCTGATTTTAAATTCATGATTCTTGTAGTTTCAGGAAATTGTCATCACCTACTCAAACTCTATAAAACTTTAAATGCATTTTTAGTGGGCTCAGAGAGAATTAAGCACAATTTTGTGAAAAAAGTAACTAAAAGCTCGCTATCAACCCAGTTTTACTCTCAGTGGAAGGAGTGAGAAGCATAAAACCAACCATCAGCGTGCAGTGAGTCTGCTGAGAAAGGAGGAGGAAATATTCCTCCTTTTGTCAGAGTAAACCAGATTTCAAAATCAACCTGAGTAAAGAAAAGCTCCAGCCACTGTGCTGAAAAAAACATAGCTGAAAAGCCAGCAATTAGCCCCAAAAGAGTGCAAAGGCTGCTTGTGTTTTCTGTACCTAGGGTTGCAAATTCACATTTTTAAACTAAAGGGGCTTTGCACCCACCTCACAACAGCCTAACCAGTGGTGTCAAGTTGGCCACAGTGGCCATGACTTAAACCCAGGATTTAAAAAACCAAAAATCAACTTCTCTGAGCACAGGGGCTGCCCGAACTCTTTCAAGCTAGGATGAATAATACAGATATGTTTAAATTTGAAATACTCTTCTTGTGAGCTTTATCTTCCAGCAGCAAATTCCTATCCTCTTTCCCCAGATGAGCCAAGATATTCCTGAATATTTTATAACTAAAAATCTTTTTCTCTTTGCCCTCCTATGTAGATTCTCACACCCTGCAGCCCAGCATGACAAGTTCTTCTCTTTGAAATATTGAGCCACTTTCGGTGGGTCTTGTCAATCCTTTACACCTATTTTAATTGAATATTTCAAAGTGGAGTGAGATCAGAGCACTCAGCCTGGGTGGGCACTGGCTGATGGTGTCAGGCTCTCTCTGCTCACCTCCAGCTGAAGCGATCAGATCCCTCGCCTCTTTGGGCCGAGGGGATGATGGATGTCACAGCCTAATGGGTGAAAAGTGGCGATGAGGGAGCTTGAAAAAGAGTAGATAAAGCATGCTAAATTTAGAAGCTGTTTGTTTTCAGGAATGGGTTTGAACTTTAACTCACACAAAAACTGTGCCTCACAATTCCACTCTTGCGTGACATCTTTGCTCCTCAGCTAGGGCCATGAAATACAATATCACTCTGTTATTAATAGCAAGCTTCATTGCTTTTTTTTCCTCCACGTCTCCAAGTGTGGATGCCTGGATCACATATGCAGACGTAGCACCCAGGTCTGCTCTAGATGCAGTGTAGTAGCTGCATCCAGCCCAAGTTCTTTCCAAAGAAAATTAATGGGGAACACTGGAGGCTTGGTGTTATTCATACCAGAGTCAAACCAATGAATATTAAGTTTCCATGCCGGGGTAATATTTAAATCTTAAATAGAATCTGAACAACTACTAAATGACTATTAAATTTCTCAAGCAGCTTATTCTTCTGGATAAATTAGAAGGCAGCATAAAATGGGATACCCTGTACTTCAATTACATTTCTTGGCTTACGTGAAAAGCAGCCTTTTTAGAGGGAAGGACTGCAGGAGAAATGGCTGTCTGAACCCAAAAACTCTTGCCAGGGCATTCTGAATATTGGTGACCATCAGCTCCAGTAACACCAGGCCACAGGTAGAGAATGAAGAGAGGCTGCCACAAGGAAAAGTCCTGAAACCAAGCACAAGCCAAAGGGGAAAAGGACGACAGCATTTTCTTGAAAGCAAGACAGTTAAGAAAATACTGGTAAGAGATTTTGATGTGAGAATTAATTTTGCTTTTTTTTTTTTCTTTTAATCATCAGTTTATTTTAGCTGGCAATGATACTGTGAAATTAATTATTTCTCTGCGTTGTCCCAGGCAGAATCCCCTGCAATTCCTTGATAAACTCCTATCTTAAGCTCATGTCTTCATCAATTTAGAGTCTTTGCTTCCCATTAGAATTAGTTGTTTACGGTTGACAAATATTATCTGTATTTTCCTTGCTAAAATGATCATGGGGATAAAACTTCCATTTTTGTATTCACAAATAAAGCCGAACAATTATATGGCTTTTGGCATAAACAGGAACATAACAAGATTTCTTTTCAAATATTTTTCCTCCCTTAAATTCTCCATTGTGGCATTTCGGATCCAGTGCCTGAACATTCAGCATAATTAATTAAGCTTTTTATTCTCAAGAGTATTTTAGTGGGGTTTGCCAGAGAATGTTTGGAAAATGGCTATGCATTTAATAATACGTGCATTGGCTACTGTTCCACTCTGTAGGAGTGGATAGCCACAATAAGCACAAAAACTTAGTTACGACTGGGAACTGTGTCCCTCTTATGCAAGCACAGCTTAAAACCAAGAGATGAATTCTGCATTATTCCAAATGATTAATAACATATCAGAGTGCAAACCCAGTTACAGGTGAGGGGGTAAATTTGCCCAGATTGTGAAGGGTAGAGCGAGCCATTTTGGTCATCAAAAGTTTGGGGAAATGGATGGAAAAGCAAAGTGAATGTGGAGCTGATGGAGGAAGCCTGAGCACTGAAAGAACAGGCTACCAAGACCAGAAGAGCACTCCAGAAAATGTCCTGTGCTGAATAGCCTCCATCAGGTCTCTACTGTTTACAGTGATCTGGGTGCAACCTCTATCTCATAAAGATCCACTTTTATATTTGTTTTTTTCCTTACGTGTTTATTCCATTGCCAGACTCACTCAAAATTAGGCTAATAAAACAGGCTTCAAACCCAAAGAGAAAATGCAAGGTGGCTTCACACTATGGCCACTAAACCATTTCTTTTGGTGCCCAGGGTATCTAGGTCAGTGCTTACTCAAGAGTCTGAGTGCTGCACTCTGCCCTGCAACTCAAAAAGCCTTTACTCGTCATCACTGTGAGCTGGGCCTGCCTCCAAAAATCCGTTTGCATAGGAGCTGTTGTGTTGTAGCCTTACTGCTACAGCCATGTCAATAGCAATGGAAAAATAATAAATCTGGTCATTCTGCTTACAGAGGTTTCCAGTCAATGAAGATATCTGGGTTACTGGTTTACCAGCCCTTGAGCCCGTTTAAGGTTTCATTTCCTGGGCCCCAGCAGAGAAGAAATCAGCACTGCTAATGCAGTACAAGAGCACTGTCTGAAGTTGCTTTGCAAGGAAAACCAAGATGCACGCAGCCCTGACCACAACTCTTCCCTCCGTTACTTACAAGGCATGACAAACTAATAATTAAAAATCTGAGATCCTTCAAGCACCATATGCATTTTTTCAAACAGCATCACTTTAAATAATTCTTTAATCAAGTGTGCAGGAAAGCAGCACAATGAAGGCTGAGATAGGTTTCTGCAGTAGTAAAGGGGGGATCATATTGAGTTTTGATGCAAGCATATGCAGCCCTTGTAGACTGCAGCCTGGAACTGATAATTGTTTTGGCCCACGAGTTTGGAACTGTTGGGATAGACTCTACTAACAAGATACCCTACAAAATATGGGCCTGACCCAGAGCTTACTGGAGTTAATTGGATTTTTTTTCTATGACACTGGCAGAGATGATTTTAAGCCCCTAGAGCAGAAATTGGCTCGCAATTGTCCATTTTCTTTTGTTATTCACAGAAAAGAAATTCAACTGTGCCTTTCCAAAGATGATAGCTGAGTGTTAAATTCATGCTTTTATTTTGCTTAAGGAGAATGAATTTCTTTAAAAAAATGTCCTTTTTTTTTTCTTTTTAGCAGAGCTCTGGCACATGTTTTCAGGGTCAAGATCTAATAATAGCCCTTACAAAACCCCCACAGTTGTGACATTCATGCTTTGGTGCAGCAAACAATGAGACTGTAATGATGATGATGATTGTGTTTATTTTTGATTCTGGACAAATGTCATCCATTCTCCATCCAGTCCCATTGTGGAAAGGCCTGAGCCACAACCTCCAGCAGGATCAGCTGACACAGTTCCACTCGGCCCAAATTTGCAACAATCTGCTGAAATACAGCAATCTTAAATTTTTTTCTATGCTTATCTCACTGCTGAAGGGATAGCTGGTAAGAAATGCTACCTTTAATTTATGTTAAAATATTTCAGCTAAAGTTAAGCCAAAATAATGGGTGCTAGTGATGCTCTTAAGATCCTCCCACTGCAGAAGATCTCCTGGTGTCTGTTAGAGGTCCTTCACCTACCCAGTGGAGATTTGCCTTCAAAAAAGTAAACACACCTGTTTGCCAGCACCCTCCCCTCCTCTAGCTGCCCTACTGCCCCATTTTAAGGGAAACCATCTGCATCTAGGGTCTAAAGAGGCTATTTAACATCTTCTGTAATGTATTTCCCTGTTGCCACTAAGCCGAGGTCATACTGCACGCTGGGGATGAAAGTAAAACAAAGGATGAGAGTAGGAGGGAGAAAGGGAAATGGGGGAGAGAAAGCAGGGACTTACAGAGATCTTAGGTACATGATAGATTTTTTCCAAGTAATTCTGAATTTGTAAAAAAAGCCAAACTATTTGAATATCCTTTGATTGGTAGTTCAATATATTGACAGTTCAATAAATTTTGAATAGATAGTTGCACATATTTTTTGAATGCTGAGGTAATAAGAAAAATAAAGGATTAGCAACTGCCTTGGAAGTGTATTAATTGAAGTTAATATTTGAATATTTTGAAGAACTGTTTTGCAGCTCAGCAGTCCAGCAGAGCCCTCCTTTAAAGCAGTCCTATTCTATGTATGTTTACTTAAGAGAATTGAAGTGATTCTCTTCCTTACCTAATTTCTTGTTTCCCCTCCTTCTTTCATTAACAGAGTTTGATTTAACAGTTTTTGTTGGAGACATAGTTCATCATTGTACCAAAGATGGTAGCATCCAGCAATTTATCTGTCAACCTCTTCTCAATACTCAGGCAATTTTTCATAGAAGAGAGGAACTTACTGGAGCAGTGGCCTATTCTTATGGCATATGGACCTATTAGCGTAGTAAATTTATCATTATACATGACATAAAAGATGCATTACCATCCATTAAGTTCAGGTAGAAGCAAACCATTGGATGCCTACCACTGGATCTCTTGCACGCCACAATATCCTTTCCAGTAATGCCTGTGTGGTCTTTGAGGAGAGTTTCCCTTCTAAATGGTACCCTACAATTAAACGTGCAGGGCTTTCAAATGCAAGCCAGCTGTAAGATACTGGCACCAACATTTACTACTGTGTAATGAGGTGAACCCAGTTAAAAGTGCATAAATTATTACTTGTTTTATAGGGACAGGAAGCCGGATTTTGCATTTATCTTCTGCACCACCTTCCACACCCCTCAGATATAAATTGAAAAAAAAACTCATTATCTCTTTTTCCCTTTGTGTTTTAACGCAGCAGTGCCAGGCAGGGAGGGGAAATCTTCACAGTCCTGTGCTTCTACAGCAGAGGAACAGGACCCCCAGGCAAAAAGCCACCATGCCCCAGAAGCACAAAGGGAGCCCCCAGAGCTTTGCTTATAGTCTCAAACCCCCTCTATTTTCAATTAAATGATCTAAATAGCCAAATTACTTTGTGCTGTCACAGACTATGTTGCTGCCCTAAGAGAAGCATAATTTGATCGAAATTTACATCTGTAGCTGACTAGTTATAGGAAGATAATTTGTCTATTGAGTTTTGCCTGTTTTCATTCTAGCAATGTTCTTTGGCAAACCCAGATGTCTTTTTCCTTCTTTTTCATTCTGTCTCCAAGAAATAAAGCCCAAGACAGGATTGGAAAGGTCATTCTCCCTTTTCCTTTCTCTTCTCCTCCACAGTGAGAAATGTTCCAAGATAAACACACCCCTCTACCCATTGTACTTGGCCTGAATTCACCCACTGAGGTCTGTTGGGGTTTCACACTAAAACTTCAACAAGAACAGGAAACACGCAGAAGTGAGGAACATTTTCATTTAAAGGGTGATAAAATTCATCACAAATTCTCAAGACTGATCAATAAAGATTGAGAGCTTTCTTCAAGCAGTCTGTACCGTTGGGTCATTTTAGAGATATTGCCACTACCTTAAAAAAAGGAAAAAAACCACCCCCAAACAAAACTCAAAACAGCAAGGGAGAAAAAAAAAAACCAAGGAAGGGGTAGAGGAGGACTAATTTTACATGGTGATGAAATTGAGAACACCAAGGCCAAACACCAAAATCTTACAGTATTTGGTCAAACTTCTGCACGCCTCCTTCCCTCCTCAGGAAAAAAAGAGGCAATTATACTCCACACTGATAATGATGGTAAAGTCCAAGGAACCAGCACGTGCAGCAGTAAGCAGTTTTCTTTAATTATTTGTTGCATTCAAAGGCAAAAATTGTACTTAGATACATTGCTTCAGTGTTGACTACTGAGAGTAGTCAAACAGGCTTTTACTGAGCAAGGTAAGAAAGCAAGGAGGGAGAAAGAAAACAACGTAGTTTAAAACATTCACATTGAGAAAAGATGGTGTTTGGTGGACTTTTCCACTTGAACAACCATTGAAAAAAAACCTTCCAACAATATTAACAATTAAGAATCAACTGTCAATCCCTCTGTGAGTGCAGGAGAGATGCACAGATCAGATACACAAAGTGTGGACCCACATCACACATCTGCAGTGCTGCAGCCTTAAGACATTGCAAAGTTTTTTTTAGCAGTGATTTGGTGTCTTTTAGCTTGAGCAGAGCACACGCAGAGGGGTGCCTTGGAGGAGTGCGAAGCTGCCCCGGGTGCGTTCAGGATCAGTAAAGGAGGTCCCATGGAGTGATCACTTAGCAGAGAAACACATAACAGCCCTCTCGCAGTGTTTGCGCTGCTGGCAACCATTACAAACCAATTATTCCCTTTGGTCTCTTAAAAGGGAGAGGAATATAGGCTTCCTAAGGACTGCCATCACCCCGGAATGGCAGCACATCATTGCTTCAAAGGGAGCTGCGCTGAACACGAGGAGACACTGTCTGACCTACCCTCCCACCACTGAGCAAGCCCACGAGCTATGGCTACAAGAGTGAAAAGTGCTCCCCAGGTGCTTTCTCTTATAAACTGGTGAAGGCAGGAGAAAATTCTCTGAAATCTCAAAGACCTCGATTCAAATGTGCTTGCAGAAGCATCTTTTTATCTATCAAATGCTTCTGGACTCCAATTAAGCAAAGTACAGAAAGGGATGGAATGGCCCTGAATAACCTTTGCACAAGATAATGCTTGTACGCCAAGTGCACAAAAAGCCATATAAGTTATTTAAACCTATATTTTTTTGTCCATTTGCAGTAAAAGCTACCAGTGCATGCTGTGTATCAGTGGGTTGACTTGTCAGTGGCTGAAGCCTGCTATTAGCCAATGAGTAACAGGGCTTCACGCCCTCAGACCTTAGGAAGGATTAGCTTTGGCTGTGAAATGTGGACATACTGGCAACACACGCATTTTGGAACATCACTGGAACACTCTGGTACACTTCAAAAGTATAGGTCCTTTACATTTTCCCACAGTGGCAAGCCCTGCAGGGAATATTTAGCATTAGGTGTAATTATTTTGTTTTACGTAGTCTGTCTCAGGCTCCAGATGTCTGTACAGAGTTTATGTTTTAAGAGCAATACATACAGATTGCAATAGGCACTGCTGTACACTCAAGTTACAAACTACTGCCACTCCAGACAACACTTCCAAACCATCCTTACCCCAAACAGCATCTCTGCTGGGGAGGACCAAGTTTTAAGGCTGCTGTACCCAACTTCACCTGAATAACAGAGAGAGCATTTCAGAGTAAGGAACACTGAACACTAGGATGCCTTGAAATCTGAAACGAATGGGAAAAAATGATAATGCAAAAAAATAGCAGAATACAGCGCCTCATTGCCCTAACCATGAGACTGCATTTACTGACTTTAGGCATACAAGTCCCTAAATGGCAGCTACACACAGTTTTACCACCAGGGAGCTCATAAGGAGAATGTTCCTAAAGTCAGACCCTAGTGCACTGAGCTGGTATTGTTCATCCTTAAAACCACCAAACATAAGCACTTATCCTGCATTACCTGCTGCTGTTCTGTCCCCCTCAACTGTTCATTTCCTTCTATTACGAAAGCAAATGATATCACCCTGAAGACTTCTTTTGGTCTTCTATGCCTGGCTCCTTCATTCAAGATACTGGATGGAAAGTCACTTCCTATGCAGGGATGAAAAAGGTGGACTCTTGGAGCCAGTGTGGCTGCATGGTCCGATTGGGGGGCAGCACCCTGGGAGCAGAGAACCCCCTCTCCCTGTTCTGCTGATCTCTGCACTCCAGGAAACACAGTCTGGCCCCAGGCACATCCATTCACACCTACAAGCCATGGAACTGCAGCATCACAGGGAAGGAGGACAATGTGACCCCTTCATCCAGTAAAAGAAAAAACCCTTCAAACTTCTCCTGAGTCCATGGATGTCCATGCCATGCCTTTCCTCCATCTTCCTCTGCCCTTTGTGGGAGCAATTTGCATTCCTTGCCCATCTCACTGCTGTGGGGTCAGCTTCTTGGGCTATTGTGGTAAGTCACTTCAGCACAGGTCCTACCATCCTTCTCCCCAGCTCAGTATATTCAGGAATGATCAGAGGTATGATCAGAGACACTGGGATTTTCAGCTCCACACCTTTGACTAAACTCGACAACCCAGTGAGTTATTTACCTGTAATTTCTAGCACAGTCTGTTCTAAACATGTGAAAATACATTTGAGTAAACATACTCTTCTTTCCCATTCTGCATTTCATTTTTCAGCTGTAAGTTGAGAACGGTGTTGTCCTTCAGCAGGGCACATGAGAGGCATTTGGGGACAGCAGCAGGAAGGCTGGCAAGACGTGGCCAGGAATCCTAGCAGAGGACACAATGCAATGATCTCTTAGGCCAGAGGGCTGTGTACATTTTTGTAATTACCATACTTTACCTCTACTCCTGTGAAGCGTCTTAGCTGGCAGTCCCTGGTACTTGTTACCAGGGTGTATCTAACCTAAAGCACTGTGGGTTGAAACCTCATTTTAAATAACCAAACAAACAAATACTTGGAATTCAACATCATGTATTGCTCCAAATAAGAAACCAACACAAGTGCTCTGCACCTTGCAGGGAAGGAGGGACAGAGGGACACTTCATCCATTTGTTTAGAACATTAAATATCAGTCCGAGTTAAGGATTTATGATTGGGTCTATCCATCACAGTCAGTTTCCACAGGTAGTCTTTTAATTTGTTTGACCAAGAGGAACCAGCTATTGTAACAAGGATTGCCCCTGTCAGCACTGCTCAAGGCAGTTAAACATAAGATGTTATCACTGGGGAAGAAAAGCTGGCCCTTTAATTTTTATGGATGGGAGAAGCAGCTTGTTACCATAGCAATGTTGCATTTTCACATGTGGAGGCTGCAGTTGAAAGGGGCAAGCAACCTCTAAACTTCAGCAGTGATGACTGTGGGACAAAATAGAGGGCAAAATATTTGCTTTTCTGTTGAAACAACATTTGCAATTTGGAGGGAAAAATGCTTAAGGTATCTTGTGTGTGGATACGCCATTGTTTTGCCTCACTCTTGCAAGCATACACCTCATCTTGGTGTTGATTAGATAGAAATTTTAGTGCTGCTCACATCACCTGTCTTCATTATCTACAATGTTAAGTGGACACGGGTGAGAAAAGGAACATGTAAAGCTTATTACTGTGAACTAATTAGCAGAGGTTTTTACGTTTATTTAAACATAGATATTTAAAAGCTTCCCTCTGGGAGAAAGGAAAACGTTCCCTAGGGCAGGCTTGCATTTTAAGATCTAAAAAGCAGTATGCACTCATGCACGCACGCAGATATTGAACATGCACACGAGAAGTCCTCATCAGCTTCCCAGGCTTTTAAGCACCAGGCGAAGCACTGTCCTTTAGGAAGGCTCATTTGCCCAATTACAAGAGGGAATTTTGCCCAATAAAATGAGGGGAGCATCGGCAAGCATGCTGAGGTAGAATCTTTCTAGCCAGACAGTTACCCTAACTCAGTGCAATGAATTGTACCAAAACCATCACCAGCAGCACTCTGCTTTCACCGTGCTAAACACAAACAGAATTCAGACAAAAATAGGAGGGTGGGCACCCAGGAGCATTAACTCACAGCTTGTTGCTTGGCAAACAGAGAGCAGTACTTAACACTGTCTCCCAGAGCAATGCCTTTGAGGCTGCTGTTCATAGTGAGCAGGCCCAGTTTGTCCAAAGTGGGAAAAACCAGAGTATTTTGATATGGAGTTTGCTGATTCAGAATGCAAGCAGGGTAACTGATGGAAGCAATAGAGGAAGGGAAGAGAGAACTAAGGATGATACAAGAAGTTCTTTCACTATGGGCTAAGAAAGAGCTTATACCACAAAGACTTAGATGTCTTTTAAAGCTTTCTTTTTTGAATATTATTAATACTTCAACCACTTTCATGGTTCTTATTAAATTTCTAGCTAGAACGAAATCGTGTGGCACTGATTTTCATAGCGTAGCACTCATTTTATGAAAGACTCATTGCCATCCAACCTTCAGTTGCCACTTCCCAGTTTAACTGGATTTAACAAAGATTCTTGTGTTCTCTCAGTCACTTAAGGAGAGTGGGGGGGGGGAAATCCTCAGGCAGCTTTTTTCTTTGCTTCCTCTCTTCACACTCTATCCAAAAGAAATCAAAACTTCCAGATACAAAAAGTAAAGATTTTTTTTTCTCTTTTTAAAGAAAGCTGGTCCAAGGCAAACAGGATTGCTTGAAATGTTGGTCATGAAAATCTCTTGCATAGTGAATTATCCATCTGCGAGCTTGGAACAGAATGCAGGCTTCGTACTTGGACTCATGTTGGTATTTAATGCTCTTTCCAATATACCATTCATAAAATCCACGGATATAGATGATCCCAGTTATTCTGTTTCTTTTAGCACATCTGTCTTGGAAAGTCTGCTCCTCGTCTTTACCAGGGGGTGTGCAGAAGGGCAATGATGGACCTACGGCGAGCTGAGGCCCCATGTTCTTATCTGCAGCTATCACACAGCAGCAGTGGACAGTCAATCATGCAACTGCTGACAGTGTTTGATGATTTTCCATTTCTCTTCATCTCCAAAACACTCATCCTAAGAAAACAGACAGCACTGCGGGTCCAGCATTCTTTCTCATGCCTTTGCAGGAAGTGGGAGCCATGCCACTGATTTCAGTGAGAACAGAGATGGATCCAAAGGCAGAGCTGGATGAGACTAAGCTCCCACATTTCTGTGGGCTTTAATTTCCAGCTGTGCTCTCATCATTACTTTCCCCCTTCTCCACCCTTACTCGCCCTCATTGTTCCTCCTACAGACAGGGTAACTGAGGTTTTGCCAAAAGGATCTAATAATAGCAAGGCTGCTTTAATTGGGATTTTAAAAAAGAGACTGTTTCCTTTTTGAGGGAAAATGTCCAGTGAATGGCTGTTTCTCTTCGCCTTCAAGTAAACAGAACTCAATACTTTTCTAACATTCTTCCATCAGAAAAAAATTATCAGAGACGAAAAATTTAGGAAGGTGTTTGTATAGCTTCAGGAAAGGACAATGCAGGTCTCAACTCATTTGCAAGATGCATCTCAGCATGGCCATGACATGAAAAAATAACCTTAAAGGTGCACAGGGAACCTAAGTAGTAGTGGGTAAGTTATTAGCCTTTCTGCTGACTCTGGGTGAATTTTAGTATGAAGTGACATTATGTTTCCGTGCCTACATCCACTGAACTTGTCTGGTCTTGGGACCATCAGTGATTTACTGAAGAGAACCTGAAGACCACAAGTCACATCTGAAAAGCCACAGCACTCCTATAAGGCAGCAGCTGTACTGTCGCTATCATGTATCCCCCTGCCTCTCCATCACTTTCCCTGTGTTGGCTAACAGCTTATTTAAGGACATCACGCTGCACCAATTAATCTGAAACAAAGGAAGGTGGCATTGAAATCAAGTTGGCAGAAAATCTAATTCTCCATTTTCCTTGGAGCCTAAATTGAATGGGTTGTATGACAGATATGGAAGGATAAATGGGAGATGAGAAGAATGTATGGGTAGCATTCTTTGATCCACTTTTGAAAAGACAGTTTTGCCACACGTCTGCTGTAGGAAGACAAAGATAAAGGACATTCTCATAAATAAAGTCCTGGAGGCTATTCCATTGCCCTCCCACACAGTACACCTGCTTTTCATCATGTATCCCATCAGATAGCTCTCATTTCTTAGACTGTTTTGCATTTCCATATGTCTTCAGAATGCTTTTCTACTACTTAAAAAACAAACAACAGTCATAAAAAAGCCATCAAGAGTTTTGCTATTTGTCATGGCATATTCTTCACACACACATGCAGGAAGACTCAAACCCTTTCTCCTCCCCTTAAAGCACAGCAGATTAATTTAGTTTGCCTCCATATCTGCAGAACAGCATTGGCATGACGAAAATTTAAATGTCAGGAAGAATTCAGTACTGTATTAGAAAATGAGACATCTGCTATGGTAGGCTCTGGCAAAGAGTGATGTTCTCTAATCGAAATGCCCAACCTCTAGTGGGTTTCTACTCAATAAACATCCTCATTGTTGGTGAAATTGTTACAGACAGAAGCTTCCAAGTTAGAGAAGCCAGCAATAAGCCTTGCTTCTCTACACAGAGAAAAAATCTGGCCCTCGTACATATAAGTTCATAGGATGAGGACAATGAGGGAGACAAGCAAAGACAACTGTATTTATTCAGAGAGAATGGATGAACCTCATTCCTCTCCTGAAAACTATTTCCATTTCCAATATGGATGTTGGCTGAGTGGTTAGATCAGAAGCGTGCTGTAGCATCTGGTTTGCAGTTATGCACAGCTACTTGAGCTTTATAATTCTGTTTCCCTCATCAGGACTATAGTACCTTTTCTTTGCACATCTAATCCTCAGCAATAATATTCTTTAGTGACCTAAAACCTAAAATACAGTTTTTCCTCTAAAATACCAGTCCACAACTTTTACATTCGATACGTTATCAGTGGGAAGTCTACTGTTGGTTTCACTGAAATACCTAAACAAACTTGCATTTTTTTCTCTTCTGTATTATACTTTGTTTTTTTAATTTTAAAAAGTGTTACCTGTCCTAGTCTTCCTTTTACAATAAATGCAGTGTCATGCCAAATAAAGTCTTATTTAAGAATGGTGTGGAGTCCTGGAAAACTGAAATTGGGGAAATGCTGGCTCTCTCATCCAGCCGCAAACACACACAAGCTGCAGCACATCGCAAGTGAAGCAAGCTGCATTGCACACAAAAGCAAAAAAGAATAGGCAACATGGGAATGGCACAAAGAATCCACTGAAGTAGGAGACAAAACTACAGAGCTGCTCTACATACACAAAGGCTTGCACTTGCACAATTCACCGGTGAGACAAAAGGTGTGTTGGGATGCAGCAGTTCAGAGATGTGACTCGTGAGCGCCCAGGGCTAATTCTAAAAGGGAGGTTGCAGATGGAGGATCAGCAAAGCGCTTGCTCTTTGGCAGAGACCACGTAACTGTTTCCAATGAAATAGAATAAACATTACCTGACATCAAAAGCTTAGTTCTGATCAAAACTCACCCGTGAAAGGAGGCAACAGCAGCGGAACAAGTTATTCTCCATATGCACTTTAAAAAGGGAGATGAACCAAAAGGGGAAAGTCACTTTACATAAAAATGCAGTTTTACCACTCTACTTAAAAAGACCAGCAGCAGAATTGGATCATACTTTGTCATCACTGACACTTCAAATATCCTTTTATTTCTTTGTAATCTCTTTCCCGATCGTGTTCGCCTCATGCAGACAGACAAGAAGGAAAACTTGCTCCTGCATTCTGAGTACCTAAAGACCGCTTCCCTTAAAAGAGAGGAAGTGCTTTTTGAGTACAAGCTGAGAGATACAGATCTCAGATTAGAGAACCTATTTGTTACTCTGATATAAACTTGTTTCTCAGTGGTTTTATGCTCCTAATATCACCTTCTGTTCAGTTTAATGATCTTTTTCCTCACTCAGTTATTTCATTTTACTACTTAATTTGCACTTAATCACGTATCATTTTATGATTAGCAATATTACTACAAGAAGAATGATTCACGTTTCTATGGCTCTGTTAACTCTGGAATGTTTTTAAAGACCTCACGAACGCCCACCCTGTGTGACCCAGATTTTTGCTGATGAAGCAACTAACGTACAAAAGGGGTAGGAAAGAAAAAAAAGAAAATTTGCTATGAGAGGTGCAATTACCACAGGATTATTCCCACTTCATTGTCTTGTCTTGCATTGTCTTGTCTTGCAGCGTCTACGAATACATTTAATTTACAATCATGTTCTGGTTGAGGGTAAGGGCTTAGGGCTTACAATAGAAGAAAAAAAGGTCAGAAATACCTTTAACTGAAGGTGTTGCACATGGAACTTCACAAGCAGTTCACACCATTTCTTCACATGTTACATTTTAATGGCCAGATATGTCCTTCTGATTTAACTTAAGGGAAGATACACGAGGTGACAGTAATGCTTCCAACACACTGCCTGTACAAAAGACCCTGTTAAGCCATTGCCCATCACTGAGGAAGCTTTGACAGGGCGAGTGCCCTTCCACAACCTTAAACAGCACAGAGTTTTAAGTCTGAAATCCCTTCTATTTTGCAAGATCCTTTTACAGCTCATGGCAGATACTCAAATTCAGAAAGAAAGAGAAGCAGCACATTGATATAAGTATCAAGTACTTAAACCAGTGCATTTTAGAGCATGAACAAGGATGTTGAAAACTGAGGTGGCACAAAGAACTTTAGCATTTCCAAACAAATTAGACCTTAACTTTGTCATCTTTAAGTTCTTCAAACACCACCTTTTAAGTTATTGTCAGTACGAGACCACACTGGACATGCAGACCCTCAAAGCTGTCACATCCCATGAGCTGCAGGCAGTAATGAGAAATGTAAGTTACTGATGCATTCACAAACCCAAAGAGCAAAGTGCAGGATTCAGACCAACTATTTCCTGGCCTTCAGAAATTCTTTATTTAAGGATAAGTTTGGTCTTCTGGTTATTTTGCACTTAGTATCTTGGTTTTACCTAGCTACCATTAGAAAATGGGGCAAAACTTCCTTTAACTTCGTGGTATCCACAGAGGGCCAGAACTTGATACTTATGACACTACCTACTTCTGCCTCTCTTGTTTGCCTTTAAGCAAAACAAGCCCTGTGAGGAACTTCTAAACTGCTCCCATCAAGTCTAGACTTAAAGATTCTCTACCTTTCCTTGCTTTCTTCCTATTGCAGCCTAAACTCAGCCATTCTCCTGCCATGTTGCTCTCTGCTCCACAGCTATGACTGTTAGCATTTAGTAAGTTGCTGTGCCTGGAATGTGAGATTCTCCCAAGAGTTTCCTCTTTCAAGGTGTCCCAAGTTATCTACTAGACCTCTACTGGATATGATTTCTGAGAAAACCAGTGTTTTAGCCTGTATTCTATAAAAATATTCATGCTTTTGCAGCGCTTCAATTTATCACCCTTGAACAACTTCATGTAACTGTATGACAAGGTACATAGCAATTATTTTAACATATAGACACACATAGAGGAGAACAGGTACAAAGAGATGGTTAAAATAAGAGGTGTGCTTGGGGGTGAGAATTGTAGAATCTAGACAACATGAATATAAAATGTAAGCACAAGGATAATACGAAAAAAGATCAAGACCTACAGAGACGTCTTGGTAAATGTCAGTGCAGAATTTGACCTTTTGGTATCTATCATACATTCACCTGTCTTTGTTTGGGACTGGTATCTCCAATGTCATTTTGCATTGCTTTGCTAATCCTCTGATGCCTGTTCAGAAATGTGGTACAGGGAGGACCCGAGAAATAAGACAGAAAACTTCAGCAACTACAGGGACAAAAATCGCAACTTCAAGTGTCTCAGAACCTAAAAATTGCTGTTCTTCCACATCCAAGGTGTTGTGTGAGCATTAGCCACAATTATATTTCATACTTTTGAACATGGGGATGCACATTGTTTGGATTCAGGTGGAAAGGAGTGCACTTAGCCGTGGCACCTGTAAAGTTCCATTTTCTTCGTCTGACTTCATTGCCTGAACTGACATTTTTTGGGCAAAAATAGGTTGCTGTCAGCTACTCAAGAAAATGCCCCTTTTTTTAGATTTTTTTTTTTGGATTTTGAACTAGCAATACACTGATAGTGATCCTGGGGCAAACTTGGGCAGTGAACCCTGCCCTGGCCTCTATCCTCTGTCACCCTACCCATTACCAGCAAAACCTGCAGACACCAGGGAGGGAGGGCCCAGCATGGAAAGGGATGCTTCATTAGCCTTGCAACTTTTCACCTGGTAACTGGAGGAAGAGGACGTGGGAAGCAGATTAAAAGTGAAGTTTTGTCTATTAACAAAAATGGGACCCAGAGGACCTGGATGCGCCCTGATGTTGTTGTGACAGAGTCCTGAAACATTGGAGTCACCAAAATCCAGCCAGATTTCACACGATCCCCTTGACAGAGCAGATGCTGTTCAGACAAGCACTCAGATGGCACCACATTCTCACCCACAATTACCAAGCTTATCCCATCAAATGGAGGTTGAGGCCCACATCCAAGGCGTGTATTTGGGATTATGTGACAATTCAAGTGTGTATTCCAGAGAGCTCGGATTCCCTGCAAAGCACCAGAGCTGCAGTCCAGCTGTGTTTCTGGACTGAAAGGATTTCACCATCCCATTTTTCACTTTGGCACTGAGTTTTATAGGGGTATACGGAATTGTATAACAAAGCACCGCTGACCGGCAGATGTTTCATAAAGTAGATTTTTTTTTTTAATTAGGAGTTATTAAAAACTTCTGGCCCCTTTTTTTAATTAAGAGAAAAGAACATGACCTTCTGACACTGATGACTAGAACAGCATAAACAAAGGCACTGTTGATTACCCCATCTGCAAGCAGGTCCTGTATAACCTGAAGGGTGACGTTTCCAGAGATGCCCAAATCCATTTTCCACAGCGGTATAAAAACACGTTCTTTTTGTTTTCTGTTCAAAGGAGTGGAGAAAGGTCTGAAGGAGACAGAAGCTGCTAGAGATACGATCAGCTGAAGCTAATCTTGTCTCCAATGAGCGAGCTGCTTGATCAGTGCTCTAAGTGCTCTGTTATTGATGCTGAAAGAGGCACCACTCCTGGAAACCAAGCAGGTGCTGCAGCACTTCACCGAGCCAGGGCCTCTGGGCACACTTTTCTGAAACCCTCTGGAGGGTGTGGGTTTAGTTTTTGGGGGGTTTGGTTGGCTTTTGTTTGCTTTTGCTTTATTTTGTTGGTTTGTTTTAGGTTTGTTTTTTTTTAATTTCCCTCCCTCCAAAACAAGGTATTCCACCTATAAGGTCTGTATGTGGAAAGTGGAAGTCTTTTCTCTTTTCAAAACATCTGTAATTCAGATTAATATTTGCAATTGGAATTTTTCGTTTAGTTAACATCAAACAATGAAGAGATGGCAAGAAAAGTCACTGGTTATAAATTGTAGCACCCAAATAACAAAAACACTGGAATATTGAATACCCAGTAACAAGTTTATTTCCCTTCACTTTAACAAATCCCAGTATTTTCAATTTGAAAATAACCTTATAAGAAAATGAATGCAAACCTCCCATGAAATTCTGAAGACCAGCAGACATGAGAAATATGGAGAGAAAGAAGCACTGAACGGGCAATATGGTTTGTCTTGTTCAGTCTGCCCAGTATCTGCAGCCCTTTCTCCTTTCTGGTTTCCGCTAACTTTGCTAAGTTCAGTTCCTTTGTTTAATTTTCCCTTTCTCTGCAGCCTGAATGTGTTTTATCTGTCTCAACAGATGATTTCCACAGGCTATGGCTCAAGCCCCGTGGTTGGCTGGCAGTGTCACCCCCTTGCCCCTCAGGACTACAACTATTGATTTATCTGCTACTGAAAGTCTGTAAAAAACAAACCTGCTTTATTCAAACACCCTGAAAAAACCAGATCTGAATACACACATATTCAGGAATCTGAGGAACGGGTGGAGGGAGATGACCAAATATGCCAACTGCTTTTTTGGCAGTTAATAATTTTGGTCAGCTCCAGCTGCTGTACATCTTGCTGCAAGAGAACCACGTTTTGACTCAGAGCTCCTCCTTGCTGCAGCAATCCGTCTGCAATCGATCGATTACCTGACAGCAGGCACCCCTGGGATGCACTGGTCAATACACATGTGCAAGGAGTGTTTTCTGTCAGGGCTAACTGGGGATAAATTCCTGCTGTCCACATCCACCTCTGCACCCTCTCACAACTGCCCTTTATTCAGAGCTCCTAGGCCTGGCTATTTGAGAGCTCTATTTATGGCATACTGACACCAATCCTCCACCCCCCAGGAAGACCTCGCATGTGCTTGGCTTATATCACTTGGAGATAAGCAACCAATTCAGAGAAAATAAAGGGCCTCCAAATATATTTAGGTCATTTTTCAACTTGTAAAAACAAGTGGGATGTATCCAGTCTTCAAAATTATTCATGTTTAGAAAAGAAATTTCTCCCCCCCTCCAAAGGAATGGAGCAGTTCACTCTGTGCATTCTGCATCCTCATACCAACACCTGGATTAAAAACTACTAGTGCTCACCTATCATTTGACACAATTTTACATTATTTTGTGGGAAACAAGTGATATGTTATGATAAAGAAAATCTCAATATACAAATACCGTGGGCCGGATCCTTCTCTGCTTGTACATTTTCCTTCCTCTACGACTTTGGTAAGGGACCTCCTCTCCTGTTTGCTACCTTTCTATCACAGCTTTGCACAGATCTGTCTGAAGGACTAAGGATATTTGATCAAATTTCTCCTTTAAGTAACTTCTGCTTGAAAAAATATTAACTCTGTGAGTTTTCTTCCTGGTTCAGTCCACATCTCCTCTGTTCCTACATGCACGGACCATCTTTGGTTAGTGATTTCCAGAACCAGTGTGGTGCTGCACCCTCCCAAATGACACACTTTAGATGTGGTTTTATAACAACACTTTTCTGAGGCTATAAACGGAAACACAAAATAAGCCCCAATAAGTAATTTTGGGAATTCAAGCCTATACTGTAGCCAAAATATGAATGGTTCAGGCAAACGTGGAAGAGATGATTGCTCCCTGTGTGCAAAGACTTTCCTACTTCTTAAAAATCAGTTAGTTTGGCCACTGTCACTCTCCTGGCCCACCCAAGCCAAGGTGTGCTCGGTTTGCACTGACAGCCCCCACTGTAACAATCTTTGTTCTACACCAGTTTTGGGGCTCCAAGAGGAACGACAACACTCAGGCTGCCACAGATTTCCTGATGGCAATTAGTCGAACAAAAAGAGCAAATTCTTGCTTCCTGATGCCCAGCCCAAGGGCAGCCTCCCTGCCCCAGACTCAGAGATACTCTCTGTCAGAAGGGGCATTTCAGAGTGTTTTGCACAGATCAGAGCACTCGATTCCCCGACTCCCTCTGATTTCTCCCCTCTGTCCCTCCCTTCCCTGTGCTGCAAGGCAGAGAAAAGCATCTGCCTCTCGGATAGCTCAGGACCTAACAGTAGCCCCATTCTTGCCTTTCTGGCAGGGAAGGAGGGTTAGGTGCTTCAACAACACGTCATGCATGGGGAGTGGGACGGGGGAAGGGATGAAAGAAGGCAGCAATTTCTGACAGCATGTGCCATTTAGGTGCCTGTCTAACACTAATTTCAAGACAGAATAATAAAAATTTACCACTAACACAATTTATTATCTATTTGCATTTCAGGATCTTAAAAACAGAGCAGAAAAATCATAATATGTGATGTCCCCAGTGATTTCTGTTCCCTAATTGCACAGATAACTTGCTTGATTAGGGCTGTGCTTTGTACAACAGGACTAGCTGGAACACAGTGAGTCTATTTACTTCAGAAGTGCTCTGGATATGATTAGCAGGAGTGCATAAATGTACATTAGTGCATATTAATGCAGCAACTAATCTAGACTGTGGACAGAAACAATACATATTGTATTTTTCCACACAGTATGTTTCTATTTGAAAATTCCTTCCACAACAAGTGCCTCTGAGGTACTTACTTTAATTTTCCAGTTACAATTTGTAATTACCTTAGATTGATATGTCTGATTTTCTAAATAAATTGCTTTACTGGCAAAAATATGCCCTCTTTGTAAGCAGATTATATCTAGTGCCTCACAGCACACTTAACTTCTTTTGCATTGGGAGAGGAGGGTTTGAACTCCTTGTTACCAGAATTTTTTTTTATTTTGTTTTTAAATACATCAAGGACATTTTCTGTCCAGAAACAAAACTGCCCTGTAAATGATGGGGATGGTTCTGACATCCATCTTCTAACTAAGGGCATTTGCATTTTTGGGACTTCCACTGTGCTCTCTGCAGCAGTGAGAAGTAGCTTTTGTACACAAGAACTGGCACCAGAAGAAAGCGGTGGTTTATAACTCTGTTGTCAAATGGTACATTTGTTGTGACCTTTTCTGTGACATACGTACTAATTCCTCACCGTGACAAATATTTACCATGTAACATAGGAAATACAGTAAGTAATAGTTCTGATACAGTGGGAAAGTCATTAAATACCAGAAGATGGAGAGGAAGTTCTGCCCTTTTGTCTGTGGTGCCATCAGGCCCCTGCACAGCACTGCACCTGAACTACAACCTACAGGATACCCACCACCACTTGGCAGAAGAGGGGCACCCCTCAGCAGGAGAAATAACACACTGCTGATGAATTCATGTTCCTGAATCTTTCAAGAGGGATGAAAACTAAACCTCGCCCCAGGACTTTATTTTCAGAATTTGCAGAGATGGATTTCAGTAGCATGTTTCACTTTACATTTGAAAGTGCACCGCCCCCCTCAAGTCTTTGGAGGTCATGCCCTCTTCTCCGAGTTCCTTTCACCATTATCTGTTGTCCATAGAAGAGTCAATGATTGTTTTGAAGTTATTTATCTTTTTCATGTAAGTCTCTGTAAGTGTTTCCATGTTTTTCCTACTGTCCAGAAAGCTCTTGGCCCTGCTATTGTGACATTCTGTGATTGACAGTTAGCATTGGGATCACCCCCAATAGAATTCTCTGTATAAACATACAGGGATTGAACAAACTTCTGTTCAAAAAGCAAAAAAGGATGACTTAAACCCCCAAATATAAATCCCAAGGGAAGGACAAGATGTGCTTAGTAGCTGCTGACTGTGCAAACCAGACAAGCAAGTTTTCTCTTCCTTCCTTCCTTCCCTCAGAAGGAACGCGCTTACCCTCCTTACGAGGACACCACAGAATATCCTGGGTTGGAAGGGACTCAACTAGGATCAAAGTCCAGCTCCTGGTTCTGCACAGAGCAGCTCCAAAAATCTGCCACATGCCCAAGAACGTTGTTCAAATTCTCTGTGAGCTCTGGAAGGCTTGGGACCATGAGTACTTCCCAGGGGTGCCTGTTCCAGTGCCCAAAAGAACCTCTTCCTACCATCCAGCCTAAACATCCCCTGACACAACTCCAGGCCATTCCCTCGGGTCCTGTCACTGGACACACAGAGAAGAGCTCAGTGCCTGCCCCTCTGCTTTCCCTCGTGAGGAAGCTGGAGACTGGGATGAGGTCTGCCCTCAGTTGTAGCACGCACACACTTACCAAAACCACTTGTATTCCTCCTATTCTGGCTTCAGTGAGACACGCTGTACTGTAAATTCTCAGATATTTGCTCCTTGTCTCTCGCTAACCAAGTTTCACTGCTGGCAGCCAAACGGATGATGCCCAGATTTCACGAGATGTGGAGCGTGGCAGATTCCTGTTGTGCTGGCTACCTGACCATGTCAATCTGCAGCATTGCCAGCGCTCGGCCGAGCAATTTCACGCAGGTAAACGCCAATACCACATCACCAGAAGGTGACTGACCACAGACTGTGCGTCATGTGCATCGTGTATCATGGTGCCAGGGCAGTCTGGGAAAGGATGGTCATGACAGCTGAGAGGAAGGAGGACCCTGCAGAATGGAATTGCCTTCAGAACAGTGCAGCTGGCCATGCAGATGCTTTGGAAGCTGTGACATGCTTCAGGTGAGCCTGCAGCTCAGCACAAAGAGCGGGTCGGAAAAAGAAACACGCGGCACTTTGTTTAACTGTAACCAGACAAAAATGTCTCACCCTCTGCCTTCAGAACCAGGTAGTTAGATTAGAGACTAGGAAATTGCATAGCTTTTCTGATGGGATGCTGCTCTGCAGTATCTATCATTTTGTTTTCAATTTCTTTCCAAGAGTTATGGGTCAACGGCTAGAGTCAAGTATAACCACTTGCTCATGCTTATGGTAATTACTAACTCCCACTTTATCACAGTGCCTTTTATCTGAAGTATCCCAAAGCTTTTTACAAATTCAGCAACACATCAATGTTGGACCTGATCCAAAGCACATTAGGGTTAATGAAGTTAATATACAATGTATTATATGCATGTAAACATTTCATAAATTGCTTGCAATAGCATAATTACAGCTGAGGGCATCCAAACAGCCTTAATTCTGCCCTATAGTGGTGGAAACAATAAAAAAGAACAACTGGATGAGTCTTCAAAAAACAAGCTGCATTTTTTTGCAGCTAATTCAAACTAAGACCATATTTAAGTACTTAAATAATAATGAATGTGTACTATTGTCAAAGGCCTGGGTTTAGGACGTGTGCCACTTAGCTGAACATTCCCATTCTTGGGATTTTTACAGTTTGACTATCAGGCTGAGTTTCCTAGATTGAATGCAATTTATCAGATAGACTTTGAAAGACATTATTAGGGTAGAAGAGATGACAAACACTAATTCAATTTTAACACCATATTTATCTAACTAGTGATCAAAATGAGCCTAGGCACATCAGTGTGCCATCTTGACACCTTCCAGAACACCTGCTAATGCATACTGCCCCAGGGAGTCTTTAAATTGGAGGTGTACTAGGAAAAATATCATCTTCTGCTTCACACCTTTTTTAATGCTCCTTCCTTAAGTAGTCTCAAATGCCTGCAGTTTGAAAATAGACACAAGTTGGACGGACACTTCACCTGACCTAGTGCAGCAGCAGCGCTGGGAATCACATGTTTAAAAACAAAAACTTTGAGCTTTACACCAAGACTTTTAGAGTGTTCAAGCTAGCAAACCTATGGATCCATTTCAGCCATCCTTATGACTTCATATATCCTAAGAAAGGCCTACATTGAATTACCTCATGTCCACCCTGCAGTGGGGCTGGGGTTTTAAATGTGGATGCCTGTATTTTAAAGTTGCTATAAAATTTGGAGCTTGAATAGCTTGAAGTCTATCATTATGAACAGTTATCTGCTATCTGGAATTTGGCTTCTTGTCTCTTAGTGACATTGCTGGACTTTTGCTGAGTAAACAACCTACCAAGGATTGCCCAGTGTGGACTTGTGTTTTCCTCAGCACAAGAAGGAAGAGGAGATTGAAAAGAACTAAAAGAGCTGAGGGATAAATGACATTCAATAAACCAAAGCACTCCCTTAAGTCAGCTCTGGGAGACAAAGGGACAGCACTTTAGAACACTGTGTTATGATCAGTGCAGGAATCATTCCCCACACTCACTATCTCCTCCTAAAGTGCTTCTACTAGAACAACACAATTCCCATCCTTCTTCCCAGTAATTCACCCAGAATATGCCTCAATTCACATGGGAATTTCACATTACAGTGAAACTGCAGTGCTTGTGAGGTACGTTGGGTTGGCAGCCTCGGACGCCAGCGCAGGCGCCCATTCAGCAGAGACTCTCCCTCCACACAGGTACAAAACAATGCAAGCAGATGCCATTTCCTCTACAGAAAGAGCTCAGCTCTGGAAAAGCTTTCCTTCTGTCTTGGATCAGGCTCCCCAGGGACAGCACAGCTTTTCTGCCAACTGAAGCACAAACTGATGCCGTCTAACCCAGCGTGTTTTTTGTGATAACTAGACTTGGAGCATCTACCCACTGCACAGTGACAACTGCCAGCAGCAGCAACCTTCAGCCACTCAGATGTCTGTTCTGAAGATACAGAACATTACCTTGTTACAGAACAATATATTATAACATCTATTTTTCTGGAAAATGCCACAGTTCTTCAGTTTTGAATGGAAAATGTTTTCCCAACAAAACCCTTCTCTATGTCAAAGCAGAAAGTTTGTACAAAACCCTTCCTGTTCAGATTTGCATTGATTTAGTAACTATATGTTGTCCCATCACTTACTAAAATGTTTCAAGTAATAACCTAGGCCAGCTTAATAAAGACTATGAAAAAACTCCCTTAACTTCAAATGCTGCAGGAATTTACAGAAAGTGTGTGAATGTGAAAGGGATAAGAGAAGGCTTTTCCCCATGAAGACAGAGGAAGGGGGACCCACACAGGCTGTGCAGTTTCCACACTTGAAAGTTTTCAAGGTCTGCCTGGTTAATGCCCTGAGCAGCCTTGACTCACATCTAACACTGCTTGGAGGAGGCTGGAGTAGGGGGGTCCCTTTGAACCTGAATTATCCCACGATCCTGTGGAAGTAATTGTCTGACACACACATAAGACAAAATAACTTCAAAGTTAGTATGGGATTATCAAAGTATTTGATAACTCGCGCATTTGAGTTGGAAAAAATCTCCCTCTGCTTTTCAAGCACCGAAGGCCAAAGACCTGACTGATAAGGGCAAAAAAAATGATACAAGCTAGCCTTTTACCATAGGATTATCTCAACTCAGATGTTCACAACATAATTAAAGATCGTTATAATGGACACATTAATGAACTACACAACAATTCCTTTCTAAATTTAAAGACTTAAGAGCTGTACAGCTTCTACCAGATACAGGCAACATCAGCAAAGCAGATTTGAGTGAGTGGAATCCTGAAGGGGTCAGGTTTGATGCAGTTCAATAACGAGGCACATAGCGCTGGAAACGCCTGTGGAAGTGCAGAGGGCACAAAGATTATTTCGGCAGTAAGATGAAAAAGTGAGTAGGTAAACTGGTGACAGTACAGTGACCTGATAAACTGGCAATAATCCAAGAACATGTTTAATACAACCATATGGAAAAAAACCCTGGCTGGAACTATGAAATGAGTGAGGGAGTGTTTAAGGATCAGAGTTAAATTGTTCAAGAGAAGCTCTTAGCTGACATTATATTAGTGGGCCTTATGTCATCTTGAGTTGCACACCAAGAGAAATGTATTTCTAAATATTGCATTCCACTTGAGGAATCCATATTTCAGGAATATGGAAATTACAGTAAGTCATAAAGGTCAGTGACAAGAAAAAAGAAAAAAAAAAATTACTCGGATATCTTAAATACATTACTCATTTATTTAATCAATTCATTAATTTTAGTGGCAAAATTTTAGGATTTTTGTGTTTGCTGTTCATAAAAGCCAGAAATAAAGAGCTCGCAAAACACACCACAGAGGAAGGGTCTTCCAGTCATGTAGACAAAGAAATAACAGGAGCCAGTGATTGGTCTAACAGCAGCTTCAATTCCTGGGAACCACATTACAACAAAAACCTCCAAGTCCCTAGAACACTTTAAAACCAAACAAATACAGCAGTGGCTGTCACTTTGCACTGATGCTCATTTAAAAATAATTGTGTAAGAGGCACCTGGTGCAATTCTGAATGCAGATAACACAGGTGTGCGTGTTTCAGACTCGCTGCAGTTGTGCACCCACCGTGCCAAGAACCAGCAACTCTCAAATATAAGGGATCCATATTAGTAGTCTTCAACTGGCAGCCGAACTCTGCTTTACCTTCCTCTATTTGTGATTCTAAACATCTAAAATATTCAGAAGCTATAACCTCGTTTTCACATTTCCACTCTTACTTCAATGGGGCTGTGACATACAGCACATAGGATATAAGTGTTAGGAGCAGGCATCTAATTCCCTCTGCCAAAGGCAGGAAAAATTTGGATTGCCTTGAATACTTGGCATTGTGAGTGCACACAAACCTGAAAGAGCATAATTAAGATGAACATTGGCCTGCTAAGTCTTTTCTTAAATGGTGCTAGTCATGGAGGGGAAAAAAGAACCGCAGAATAAAAAAGTGATTAGAAGCATTAAATCTGGTCCTTTGGCTTAAATCCCACCCTGAGTCACAGTCTAGTAGGAAATATAGACACTCGATCTCTTTTCCCTCCTCTGTCCTTTCCTTTCCCACTGAACTAAGCGTTGTACCACCCTCTGTCACCCTTCCTGTTGTGCCACTTTTCTGCAGACCTGCTTTTCCTACTCTGGTTATGTCATTATCTGCATTGTAGATCATATTATGATACCCACCCCAAAAATTTCGATTTAAAAAGGGCTGGGTACTTTGTGTAAGCATTTTGAGCAGATGACTTTATAGCCATCTTCCTTGCTGCATTAGAGCTTCCCAAAGCTAAGGAACATGCTTCCATTTTTCAATTAATTAGAGCAATCAGATGTAAAACAGTTTTAGAAAGTGACTGATCTCCAGGCTATTTGGTGGGTTTTTTAGTGGGCTGGGTTGTTTTGGAGTGGGTTGTTTTTTTGGGGGGGTTTTGTTGTTTTAGAATGGAGCTGTTTGTCAGTATTCTCATCATAAACTTCTCAAAGTCAAACCTCTCTTTTCTGTTTAAAATAAAAAAATATTAGCAATGCAGTCTAGCCAAGATTACAGCTCAAAATATCTATTTATCTGATAAATTCACCTATTTAATTTTTTCCCAACCCCTCCAAAAAAGCCTTCAGAGCGTTGTTAACAATCCAAACTCTGTGGTGCATCCTTCTATTTTCAGTGGCACTAGAGACAAAAAAAAAATTAAACATTAACCTAATGTCTTTGCTAAATGGCTACCAGAAATCTCCCCAGCAGCTGGGGTGTGGGAAACAGTGGTGTGGAGAGGCAACGTGATATTTTAGTATTGCAGCAGAGTGGGAGCACTTCCTCGCCATCAACTGGGTCAAAACAACCCAAATACAGAACACTGCAGGAAAAAAGCCCTTCCTGGCCGCACCACTTGACAGCTCCTTAAAAGGAGAACAAATTTACTGTATTTGAGGCAGGTGGTGCCAGTCCATCTTTGTGGGCAGTGGTGTGACCTGGCCTTGCCCTCCCTGGCATGCCAGGGGAGGGAGATCCATCTCACCCACTCCCGGGTACCACTCAGGCTGAGCAGTTCAGCAGGTGTTTTTGCTCACATTAAAGGCTTGCAAATGGTGCTGCTAATTGAATTACAAATTAACTCATTATCAGATACAGTAAGTAATTTCTTTAAATTAAGTGGAGATTAATTAGAATAGCTGGGCAGAACAACTGAAGCAAAATGGTCCCACCCCCGCCATCAACACCTAAACCTGTCAAATTATTCTAATCTGACCGAAATTGATTTGGGATTATCAAGCACATCTGTCAAACTAGCATCAAAATCCTTCAAAACCTAAATGATTCTCCTAATATTAAAACTTAGGTATTTGACACCCATAACACTTGAGAGCATCCCCAAAAATAAGGAGCTATTTAGCTATGTTTCTTGAAAGAACAGATGCTTTAGTAGATTAAAAATCCTAATAGAAAACAGCCCCTATTATCCTTCGAAAGTTTATTACTTCTGAAATAGTTGCTAGTACCAGAGTAATATTCCCTGATAGCTAATAATTACACAGAGCTTTCCTCAGGTTGTACAAATACGTTCATGGTCACCAGTGACACTGCAGCTTTCAAGGTTACCCTTCATAGCATGACACTGTGTCTGTCTGTGGAACAGAACGTGACAATAAAAGTGCTAAAAAAAAATCCAAAACCCAATATTTTTTGGAACAGAACATTCAAATACAGCAATTTTTAAAATCTGTTCCTACAGGAGGAGAAAATGGTCAAGCATTATAAATCATTATTAGCAACTGTAACATTAGGGACAAAGCCAATTTAGAAATAATCCATCAACTGATCAAGAATTTTCTTTCTCCTCCCATATGTATAAGCAGTGCCACATGAAATCACCCAAAGCCTTACAAATAGCATTTCCACCTGCTGAAAAATAATCCATTAAAGTCTTTTCATGTGAGCCACAATAAAGTACATCATGATAAACTGTGTTTTAATTGGAGACTATGAGAAGGAAATTAATTTCACCAATAACCTTCTGTGATAAGGAGACACACAGGTAATTTGATGCCAGTTTGGTCTTGTAACTCTAACTTCCAAAGGAAAACTGGGATTCAAAACACCATCATTTATAATCCCAGAAAGGGATGCGGTAGGGTGGGCCTGAGAAACACATGACAAGCATGTAAAATATTAGTTAACACCTCAAAATACCATCTCTCCAGCCATGAACAACAACCCAGAGGACTGGGAGGGACAAGAGGGTGGTAAAAGGCAACAACCCTTCCCAGAAGGGCTGAGTTTTCTGTAAAGTGACCAACACAGAGCTGACAACAGAACAGACACCATCAAAAAATTATTGGAAAAAACTGTGCCCCCTGCAAGGACTTTCCCACACACCCCTGTTACAGACCCAGAGCTCCCCATGGGGACTCCTGAACACCCAAAGAGGCTCTTTGGAGAAACTACAGGGAAAGGAAGGCAGGTCAGGATTCTGATATCTCCTGGGTTCTTGTGCCAGGTTATGAAACTACTTTTATTCAAACAGCTTACCCGGAAGCTGAAAAAACATTTAAATCACATCTTAGATTAAACAATCACAGGAGAACAAATTTGACTGAAGAACTGGGTGACAAATGATGAAAAGCTTGTTTCTTTCCCCTTTAATGCAAATTAAAATGGCATGGAAACGTGAAAACTGCCACGTCTGTGGGGATACAGCCACATCTTGGCAAGTGCTCTATGGCCTCCTTATCATTATGGAATTGGAAACATTTAAGGAAGGCATTTGCCATCACTCTGACAAACCTGCTTACTCCCATCCCCACATCTAAACCATATGTGTGTTACAATGCAGGAGTAGTAAGGATAAAGTAGACAAATTGGAGTCCAACAGCAGGAATCCTCACTTCTGGAAAGGAATGAGCGAAGAAGGGGGTTAGAAGAGAGTTAAAAATGCTAACTGTAAGGCAATTAACATTCTCTACAAAACTATCCGTGGTACCATATTAGAAAGCAGACCATTTCCACAGCCACTAGAAGAGGTACCATAAATTAACCAAATGACACACTAAAGAGCTTAAACTTAAAATCTGCTAATCCCCTTAGACTCAGCCTCTAACAATTTTGCAACAGGAACTGCAGCTCCTTTTGACAGAAACAGTAAATCATCCCCTCAAGCAGCATATCTTACTGCAAAATAGGTATGTAGGAAACTGTATCTGTCCCAGTCGGTTCAGAACAGTGTTTTAGAGCAGCTTATGATTATATTTTAGAAGAACTTCTTCCCCATTTAAAAATTCCATCAGTTTTAACATTAAATCCAGAGATAAATTGGGCACTTAGAGATATTAGAGGCTTTTTCAGTAGATGTTCTAGACGTTTTGCTACCTTTCATGTTATTCTAGAGGCTAGTTAAGCTCATTGTTTGAAGTCCAAAAGCTTTTGGAAATTGATGTCTAGGGCTAAGCTTAAATCTTTAAACACTTTTCAAAAGCAAGATTCATTCAGAGAGCCAAACAGTCCTAGCAGTCAGCCTTTTCAACAGGACCTATTTGCAAAGATGGATCTAAAATAGATTACTTTATCTGGCTGCTCCAACAAAAGCCATTTTCGGAAAAGAATTCTCTAATACATCAGTCTGTTGTATTCACAGAAAGTAGCAGTTTCTAATTTGTCCTTCATACAGCTGCAAGTGCAGTGAGGATCTTAAATTCTTTCTCTCAGCGGGGTGAGGGGTAAAGAAGGGAAATGCAGATGTAAAATATTGAACTCAGTTATTTGGACAGTGGATGAAGCAACAGTGATACGTTTATTGATTTGCTGCTCCACTAATTAACATAGTGCTTTCAGTCTTCGAGTTTTCATCAAAAGATTGAGCTGTTTAAGACAGCGTTTGCAAAGTCACTTCTCAGAGATGCCACCTTAAACCAGAGCAAAAGCTCTGTAATTTCTCGTTTTAATTGGTAATGAACAGGCCAATTCTCTGAAGACTCCAGTCCACGTACTCGGACACGCAGACTTGTGCACAACAATGTAAAAAGCCAGCCAAAATAAAATGTTGCATATTTGCTTCTAAGTAGCAAACACATTGGAACAGGATACCAGTGTGGAAAACAATTCCCATTATAAACATGGAGACATCAGACCTGCATCCCTCATCAGACACCTCCCTCCCCCTCTATGATGCACCCTTGCATGACCAGCAAGTTAACAAATACTTCCTTAGCAAGTATAAGAGAGGAAGTAAAAAACGGGGTCCCAGAAGTTGAGAACACATTTCCATTAAATTCTACCATGCTTAACAAGGCAGCAGCCCATTAATTTCCTGAGATCTGCTTGCTCATAACCACAACAAACAACTACAGCTCGAACAGCAGCAATGGAGAGACAATGTTCTTCATGGTATTTTCATGTCTCCTGGCATCAACAAGATTGTGCTTATTAACACAAGGTGGTGGTTTTGTTTTTTTTTTTAATGATCTTTACACAAGCATCATCTCAGAACGCAGAAGAGGAGTGATTATGGTCCTCATGAGCCTGAAGTCCAGCTTGCTTTCTTAACTCCTGGCTTTTCTCAGCAATTACTTAGAAAATTCTCTTTCATTCAGAATATCAGCACATATCCCTGACCTATGTTCCTTGCTACATACAGATAATTAACCCACCAAAACTGTACTTTCACACCATGAAAGAAGAAAACAAGACCACTGCCTGGGAATTAATCTACTCCCTGGATGGCACAGAACACACAGTCTCAGTTAACAGCCCCAAAAAAGGCTTCTGATAATATTGTCTCATTGCCAGCATTAAGTCATGATAGAGGTCTTGCCCTTACAGACACATCTACAGAAACAGGGCTCAGGGCCCTTGCAAAACTTGGAGGGTGAGGACAAAGGCAAGGAGCTTTTCTTTCCCTTCCCCTGTTTCAAGGGAAGAAAGGGGCAATAAGGATAATAAATCCACTGGGCTCTGAGGAGTGTGCTGCCCATGAAGTGGTGTGAAGCCCAGGGATTTCCAAACTCGACACCTGCTGGAAGGACGTGTATCACTGCTCTTAAACAAACAGCCCTGGCACGGGGCCCTCGGCTCACACACTGCTGGATGCAGGGCTGGTCTCCATGTGGAGAACCCTTCCTCTGGCTTCTGTCTCTCCTTTTTTTATTTTTTGCCATTATTTCTGGCAACTGAGAGAGCTAGAGGGCCTGGACATACAGAGTTACTGTAACACCTCAGTGGATACCCACCTAGTACTGCTGTTTGGGTACAAAACCGAGGAGCAAACCCAGTTACCCTGGACTACATGACAATTTACTTCAAAAGATGCTACAGAAAATAATTGGGAGCTATGTGTTAAGGGGCATATATTTTAAATTCCAGGTAAGCATCTTCCACAGAGGTGTGGAACTGCTATTCATACCCACTACAGTTCAAATGAACTATAAAAGGTTTTTTTTTCTCCCCCCGGTGCATTTTAATCGTATTTTCCATATATTAACAGCAAAATTAAAACTTTTCCTTATGTGCCAAGAAGCCCATTTGCAACTAATTAATTCTCAGGCTTTTTATGCTGGTCTTTCTACTTATAATTTTACTTTTCAAAAGAATAAAATACAACTTCTTTGATTAAAACAATATGCAGAGCCTTTTCACTGAAAGTAGCAATACAGTGATGTTGTGACAAGATGGACTATAAGGGTGTTTAATAAAGTTGCAATCTCCGGTAGGATGAACATGTGTCAATATTATAAGAAGAAAATGAAGAAAAAAGCATGTGGGAGAAAAAAAATCACAGGGATAAAACAAAATAGTTGTGGCCACAAGTTAGGATTCTACAATAATCTCAAATACAGCAACCACATGGGAACCGGTCAACAAAATGATCATTTATGTGTATCTACACTGTAATCAGAAAAAAAATCTTGCAAATCATATCTAGAAAGAACTCAAGGAATCCCTTTGTCCCTCCTCCTGCTGGATTCAGCAGTATTTCCAAGGGAGTGGATGGGGGAGGAAAATGTAACTGCTTTTATAACTATCAAGATTTCTTAATAGATGAGCAGTGACAAGTGGATTTCTTCTCTGTCCATTTTACTTTGCAGATAGCAGATTTCAAAATGGCACAAAAAAAAAAAGTCTGGACAGATGAGCATTACAGAGCCTGGTCCAGCCTCTGAATACACTGGTTTCGGAAGAGAAGCCTGCAAGCAGCAACTTCAGAGTGACACGACTGAAGATCTTGATGGATGCAGAGGAGCAATGTCCTGGAGCTAGCTCAGAAACCAAAGCTTTACTTGGTCTACCAAAACTTCAGTAAACATAGGTGTGACTTTATACCCTGGGATAAACTGATTTTGACCCATCTCTACTTTGGATCAACTTTAATCCACAAAGTAGCCATCTGTGTCCAAAAGGCCACTCACCAAAACTTTCACAAATGCTGGAGGACAAACTGTCCTCCAGAGAGGGAATCTTCTGGCCCAGGTGCCTCAGTGTCGTTTGCCTCAGTGACCCACATGAACCCACCAGAGTTTTTAGGTAAGGGATTTCTTTCCCCTGCAGCCCTGCAGGAACCTGGGTGCTGATCACGCCTATCCACACAATACTCACCAAACAGAAGCCATCCAACAACCCTGGGCTGTAAAGCAGCTTTACATTAAACAGCTGAAAAACTTCCTTTTGTTGGGGAATTAGGGAAAAACTCCATGCTGCAGCCTCCCAGAAGCAGGCACCTGCAGAAGCTGCTAAGAACACAACCAGCTGCCTGGTGCAGAAGGATTTATTCTCCTGGCTAGCAGCACAGTTGCATCTCAGGATATGACTGTGTGAAGATATCAACTATTTGTTTGTCTGTCTAGCAGACGTGTTCCTCAAGTGTAAACGTACCTGTGGCCATGCCAAAAAGAAAAATTATTTTCCCCCTTCCCAAGGCCTGTTAGTTTTACAGAGCCAACACAACAGCAGGCAAGGCAGGTTTGAGTCCCCTCGCACAACAAGGAGAGCTGTTTGCTAGGCTGTATTTTGTCACACCTGCACAAGCACACTGAAAAGGCAGGTGTAAACAGAAGCTGTAATTTGTCCTGCTGGTCCTGATGCATGGGAAGGAAAAAAACCCAGCTTGAGCCAGAGCCTCAGCTGAATGCACAAGGCTGCCAGGTAGAAAAACAAAAGCATCTTTTCAGCCCCAACCTGCATGTATTTCATATGAAAATCACTAAGGCACAATAAATATGGAACCCCACAAAGAACTTTTTTTACAGTCAATTTTCAGAGGAGAGCTGCAATTGCTATAATGAACATGCATTAAACCCTCCATAAAAAAGTTAATTAAGAAAATGAGTTTGTTTTTTCTACTCAAAATAGGTATTTTGCTGTTTAAAAATACAATATGTACAGTAAATACGGTTTGGCAAGAAAGGTTTGTTGCAGAGCTCTATTGGTATAGATAGCAGAGATCTTTTCCAGTGCAACTTATAACAAATTTAGACACTCTATGCATGGAAATAAAATGTGAAGAAAAGAAAAAGCAGCACATGAAACACCACAAGATCATAAAATAAAGCAGAACAGAGATGTGCAGAAATGGCACAAAACCCTTGGGAAAAAGAAAGGTCAGATATTTGCTATTAAAATGGATAACTAAAGTGCATTCTTCCCCCATCTCCCATTACAGCTAGTTTCAGTAGGAGCAGAGGACCCCACAGGTTTTCCATCAGTACTTTGGAAAAAAAAAAGTCTTTAAAGAACTGAAGGTTTCCTTTTTCAGTAACGCAGATCAAGAGTGAGATTTTTGAAACCACGTTCAAACAATTCTGTATTGATAGTTTTCAAATTTTTTCTTACTTATCCAAGAAAAGAAATAATGACAGTGCCCTGAAACAGGAGGCAGTAAATAAGGCTATCACAGAGGTGACATAGAAAAATACTGAAGAAGGCTGAGAGAAACACGTGTATGGTTTGACATAGAGACAACCTACAAAGAAGAAGAGCTACAGATTAAAAAGGTCTTAGCTGCAAGCAGAGAAAGAACAGGAGGAAGAATTAGAAAAAAAAAATAAATCTATTTGTATCATTAAGAGAGGAGAAATACAGAGTAAACCTCTAAAATGGAAAAAAATATCCTAAGCTTTACAGCAGTTCACCTTTAGAAAGGAAAGTTCTGCCAAAGAAACCAGGAAAAACCCATTGGGGTGCTGCAGACTCAGTGCCAAGCCAAGAGAAGAAAAGGGAGCCACAGCCCATCACTGAGGCTCCTAGTGGGTAACTTCCTGAGGGATGGCTGAGCAACCCCTCACCTCTGGGCAGTCAGCACTTGTGCTCTTGATGCCTTGTGTGGCTACTTAGAGACCAGGCAGGAGTAAGGGAATAAAGGCAGGTATTTATTAGAAAGGCTGTCAAAGGCACACCCTGGGGAGCCAAAGGGTACTGCCAAAATGCACCCCAAGATGGATGACAAGTCACGAGTTCTTCACACTTTTATAGGTTTGGTCCATTTGCATATCAGCATAAATTCACCAATTAAAGCTTTAGCTAATGATGCAATTTCTTCAATTTCTCCACCTCTCTCGCAGCCCTAGTTTACACCTTTGGGCCTGGGACAGTCTAAGTGTCCTTGAATAGCAAGCTCAGAGAGGCTTTGTTGTGTCTGTCTGGCCTAAGAGAGCAGCTAACGAGCTACAAGAAACTTCAGAGTCACACACAAGGCAATAGAGGATTTGAAAAGTATAAAAGTTAAAACCTAAGGCATTACTCTGCAGCACAAGTAATGACATCCTTGAAAAGATGGCAGCTTCAGTGGTTGTCACAGTCTCTCTACCAATACCTCCTTCCCCAGCTGCAAGTAAAACTGGTTTCCAGCCTACTCAACAGCTGAAGATCAGGTTTACCTCAGGTACTGTAATGGTGGGGTGGATTCACCAGGCCAGAAGTTTGTTGGGACAAAAATTCTGTTCCCAAAATTAATTTTTTTTTCTTTTTATGACCACTTGAGGAAGCAAAATGAGCCAACAGCCTGCAAACATGATAAATGAAGAGTTATTTTCATAGCACCCAGAAAATGAGACATCCTCACCTGCAGCTCAAGGAGCCCCTTCGACTAACACCCCCCACGCAGGCACCACACAAATGACGGAACCCCAGCCTGCTGCCTGAGACCACAACACACACTGTGCTCACAAGAGTACATCACAAAGAACCCTGAAGACCAGACCAGAGCACACCCCTCTGACAGGGCTCAGAGTCATTCCTGTACCTCCAGAGCTCACTCTTTACACCACAAATACCCTCTTCTCCAAAAGCCCATCAGAGGGGCAGCACACAGATACCCACCTGCTCCCTTCCCTTTGGTTTGTTGTGTAACACTCCAACAAACAAGAGTTATTATCTAAAGGATGCTACATAATTCCCATCACTGGATGTGTCCAAGGCCAGTTTGGATGGTGCTTGGAGCAACCTGGGATAGTTGAAGGTTCACAAGAGTGAGCAGAACAGGAGCTCAGCTAACACCAGGCAGGGAGACACACACTCCCCACTAAACTGGAAATATCAGTGTAACTTGTTTTAGCTGTAACATTTCCTAAAGCACAAAGTTTCTTACCAGCTTCCGAGTGACTAAGAAGGAGCTCTTGTTTGCTCTTATTCCATGTCCTTTTCTTTCACAGGCAAGAACCCAAGCCTGCCTGCTACTCGCTGGGAGCTGCCTGCTCCCAGGGCCCAGCCAGCCCACCTGAGGCTGATCTAGAGCCTTGACCACGGCACAGGGCCGGTGGGACAGGTGGGGTCTGCATGGGTAACTCAGCTCCAGAAGGGAACTTTGTCGTTTCAGGGTGGAAGGGGGAAATAATTCTCTCTTAATTGAGCTGTTTTCCTTCCCTTACCCTTACTCTCATTCCTTTCCAACTTTATCTCTTAGCCCGCTTTTCTTTTTACATCAAGCATTTATATAGCTCCAATTTCCTGGAAAGGAGTAAGCTTAAATGAAAACCTAAAGTCACTTTTTAGACCTAAGTGAAAAATGCATGGTTTGCTCTGGTAAATTAAAACCTGGATGCAGGAACTGTTGGTATTTTATCAACTGTCTTCCACAAAACATTGGCTGAAATTAACATTTGCTCATGAGCTAAGGGAAAACCTTCTCATCAGTGTGGTCTGTGTAATGAGTCACGGCAGCTCCTGCTGGACCAGAGCAGGAATCCAACTTGGCCACATCACCAGCCTTGCTCAGTGACAGGCATTAGCAGGTGCTTTGGGGAACAAGAACAGGAATAAGAACTTATGAAATCACCTTTCCCTATGCAGAGGTTGCAATCCTCACCTGTTAGAAGAGCATGTTCCATGGTGTTGGTCTCTCACAAAGGTGTTTTAGGATGTTTGTGGGAGCCTTTGGGTGCCAGGGCGCCTTCAGATGTATATTTGAGTTTTTTTCCATATGCTTAGGTCCTAACTGAAATTTCTCTGCAAACAAGATATTTCTTATGCAAATGTTCATAGCAAGTCAAAAGTAATATAAATCTGATTAAAAAAGAAGTGTTCTGGTCTTTCTGCACGTAGTTTCTCTGTAAATGCAGGCTGACTGACTCTCCTGCAGGGAGGCACCTGAAGCACCACTGAATTCTTCTTTGGAAAATTAAAAGAACAGGAAAAACTTAGGCTGGTTTCCAAACAGACAAGTTCAGTCCACAGATGGGGTGCACGTGAAGCCTTCCCATTAGCACTCTCCCCTCTCACACATACCTGATCTCAATGCTGGGGTAATTAATTCTCGTGTCCTCTCCACACATCTTCCCCCTCATTACCAAGACTGTGATGATATTGCATGGTGTCTTGTCCAGCCTATTAAAAATGCAGATTACATGACAGAAAGACCTTCAGTATCCAGAACTGTCAGTCCAGCACATTCCAGCTCCCGCTGGTGCTGGCTGAAGTCTCCCATATGTGGGGAGCTGAATGTTTGAGCGGGGATCTGTGCCATAGATATCAGGACGTTGTAGTCTTCAGTCACTGCTGGCACACAAGCAAATGGAGGGACATTTTTCTTCAGTCTGTTCTTTGCTATCCTGAAGACAAAGCATCTTTACTCTCTCTTCAAGAAACTCACCATGTGCTTCACTGGACGAAAAAAGTCAGGAATAATTAAAGAAGACAAGTGCTGTCCGAACTTCTGACAGAAGCTTCTTTGATAAATAATTCATCTTAAAAATCTTGAGAGGTATGAATGGGATGGCAAACGAGGTGCTCCTCTTGAGCACACAAGCCTTACCAGGTGACCTCCCCCGGCACAAGCAGCTCATAATACCCTGGAGGGGGCACAAAGACAAAAGAGTTTTAACAAATTTGTCAATGAAGCTGTCAAGTACAGGCATATGCTATAATCAGGTACTTGAATATTTCACAGCAGACACTACTGTGCAATTCATAAAGTATCAGATAGCTTCCCACAACGAATTCAGGGCAGACAAGGGGAAACATCAGGCTCAACTCTCACCATCAGAACTGAAAAGTTACACATTAACAAGGGTTTGCACAGTGTGTGTCCTTCACGCAGGGCTGCAGTGACAAATGTCCATGCAGTTACAAACTACATGACATTACACCATTTAGACCTCAGGGAGCATCCTGCCAATTTTCTGTCCATCATTTATTTTTAGTTCTGGTGGTGTGCACACTTTGAGTGCTCTTAGCCGAAGGTCACATCCAGTGAAGCTTCAGCAACAAACTGTTTTCCATCTCTGGCTTTGAATTGTTTGATTTTAAATAGTTTGTTATACTTCTGTTCAGGGCATGTGTCCATAATAACCAGAAGGGACCTGAGTCTTTCAGCAATGCTATTCTTTAGCTTTCTCCAGCATTTACTCTTATACACATGAACTGAAACATCTGCAGTAAAAATTTTGCTCTTTTGAACCTTACATCATTCTCCCTGGGCTCTCCTGACCCCCATGCCAGGGGTGTTTATGACAAATGTATAAAAACCTACTTTATCTCTTCTGACAGTTAACAAGTAACAATGAATGGTCTTCACAATGCTAAAACACACAACTAACATTTTAACAAAACTAATCTTTATAAGTTATCAAGAACTGAAGGGCAGTTCCTGATAAGAACATACAGATCGAAAAAGTGCATGTCATATGCACATAAATTCTATTACATATTTGCACTAGGTTAGCCTATATGAAAGCTCTTAAGGAGAGAGGAGGATCGAAAAGGTACATTTTTTGTTGAGGGTACTCGAGCAGACCTCACATAAAAAAATATTTCAATGAGATATTTTTATGTGACAGGCACTGCATTAATGTGAGCTCAGCTCAGCTCTGTGCAGAGTAGGGGCTCCCACATGGTTTGAATTTGACAAATTCAAAACAGCAGTAGGGTGGTTCATCAGGAAATGTGAGATGGATAAACAGAAAGAGTATTTGAGTATGGCCTGCAGCGAGCAACTCCATGCTCATCGTTTGAGATCTTGAAAAATTTTCAAAGGTTTTTTTTCCATTTGTGTGTTATATGGGTCAATTACTTTAAACTTTGGATATTTTCCCATCTACTTGCCAACCACCATTTACTTAACATAAATATTGATTTTTTTTTTGTCTCAGTTAATCAGAGATCATCTGTCAGACTCTTATGATGTCTAGCTGACCCTGCCAAAGGAAATCTCCATGCAGATCCTGTTAGATTGCCATCACTTTACTGAGGGGGAAATATTTTTATATCTGATTTTACCTTCTTTCCACTTCTAACACAAGAGAAGTCACAAGCTGAATAAAACTTACCTGAACCCATCCTACAGAAGCAGGAGCAAGGATGCATAAGATTACTCACACCAGGTTTAATTAGGACCCATTTTGGATAACAAAACTGAATTAAAAGAAGGGAGAAAGGAAAAAAAACCAACTCTTGATTCTCACAGTTCTACACAGATGTTACATACATGAGTATGTATGTCACATGTTACACACATGAGTATGTGTCAAAGTTACTCTAAGGACTATTTTTGACTTCAAAATAGGTGTTGCTTAAAAGAGACTTTACAGTTTATGAAAAAAAAATGTAAAGACACAGACATTTTCTTGTCTCACGTTTGTACATTTCTGTTGTTTAGGCTGAGAAAACAAGCACGACATTTGTGCTGCAGAAGTATTTAACACTTAACACGTGGCTAAGAAGGAACAAAGTTTTACAAGTTCTTTTGTAAGAGCCTCCAGCACAGCTGCTCTTGTCTCTCTTCAGTAAGGTCCCAAGAATCCTTTTTAAATGAGTGTTAAGCCTGGGAAGTCCTAAGGTGCACCTGGACAGCGACCACTCTCCTGCTGCTTTCATCTTCTCTTGATTACATGTAGTGCACCTTATCCTTAACAGCCTAAGCACAGCTGTGCCTTTTGATAGAAGGCCACAGTCCAGTTCCAATTTACTTTTATTTATTGGCCGACCTGGCCCATCAGTAAGGTCACATTACACAGAGATGAGCCCCCTGCTAAACAGGAGGTGATTACACACAGTCAGTGATCAAAGCTAATGTTAAGGAAAAGTTCAAGGCTATTAACAACGAGGCCACAACTAGGAAGCCTTTTATTGAACACCCTTCTAATATTCTGAGGATTTTATTTTTTTTAAATGAGACCAGATAACCAAACTTATAAGGGCACCACAAAACTATTACTGGATGCCATTTAAATCTTGTAATTTTGCTGACACCTGTTGTTTGAAGAAAAAAAATAAGGCTAAATCTGGTCACATAAAACAAGAGCAGATTTTTGTTTGCAAGTCAATCCACAGAAGACCCAAAGCAAAGAATTTAGAACAACTTTTAAAGAATGGAGTGTCACAGCTACCCTTCCACAAAAATAACTCATGCAAGTTATGGTCTCCCAATACTACGTTGTATCTGTTGTTCAGACAGGGAGAAATCTAATCTATGTGGACGTCCACATCTTGAAATAACAATCTTGGAAATAAGCAGGAAATGTATTTTCTCAAAATAAATTAAGTGGAAAAAGTCCACTTCTCTTATGACCATGATGAGACTGCTTTTACGTAGTTTATGTATGATTTCTGTTTAGTGAAAGAGGATATTCTAAGCTAAAACACAATTATTTCACCAAGAAGCACACCCTTGTGCCCTTACAAGAATGTACTAAAAAACAGAGGAGCTGAATGCGATAGACATTACCGAGCAAATAATTGTTTCCTCCAGAGAATGTCATATTATGTGTCCTACACAATGCAATACAATTCATTTCACAATGCATTTTCGCAGAAGTACCTCGCTATTCACGGAGGTTATGTAATACCAAAGCATCCCACTGTGGAGTGCTTCCATGAGAGGGAAGTGGTGTAAATGCAGGCAGATGGAAAACTGAGCTACAAAACTTTGTATGTCAGCATTGAGGGTACTGGGCTCAAGCTGGGAGCTGGCAGTGAATAGAAACTCTCCCACTGCAGACAGCACAAGGAATCTAAACTTTCCCAGTGCATCTCCAAAGTGGATGTGAGGCAGAGAAGTGCAGAGCCTGGCAAGGTGAGGGGGAACTACTGCAAACAGCAGAGAGGGGAGAGCAGAATCACACAATCGTTGGGGTTGGAAAAGACCTCCGAGGTCATGGAGTTTAACCTGTGACCCAACACCACCTTGTCAGGCAGAGCACACCACTGAGTGCCGCATCCAGTTGTTTCTTGAACTCCTCCAGGGATGGTGTCTCCAGCACCAACCTGGGCAGCCCATTCCATTGCTTGAAATACTTTCCAAGAAGTTCTTCCTGATGTCCAGCCTGAATCTCCCCTGGCACAACTGAAGGCTGTCCTCTCTTCCTGTCACTGGTTGCCGGGCAGAAGAGCCTGATCCCCACCTGACTACAACCTCCGCCATTCAGGGACTTATAGAGTGGTAAGGTTTCCCCTGAGCCTCTTTTTCTCCAAACCCCCCCAGTTCCCTTAGCTGTTCCTCACAGGACTTACTTTCAATGGTCACTGCACCCATCAATACTGGGAGCACAGAAAATGACAAAACTATTAATTCCAATATGCACCTGCAATGGTAATTGCAATGATGCTTCTGGTTCTTGCACAAAATTGGTTTGGAACTTAGGATGAGTTTTTGTTGTTGTTGTGGTTGTAGGGGGTTTTTTCTTCTGAACTGAAATTCTTCTGAACGGAAAGATTTCCTGAAAAAATGAAGCTCTGACTTTTGTTTGAGAGACAGTGTTAAGGTTCAAGAATCAATTGCAGGAACTAAGGCGTGGCAAAATATCAGCAGCTCAGAGGAGCAGGATGTGTAGTTTCATGGCTGATCGAGAACCACGGGACACTCACGGATTTGCTGTTGTCTCCAGGATTGTTCTAAAGACAAATGAAGTGTAATAGCACATCACACCATGATTGCATGTTGATGCCATTTGCTGAAGTGGTGTGATGACACTGTGGTAGGACCATTAACCCATCTGTCACTCTCTGCATTTGTCTCCATCAGACTGACGGGAGCATTGTGTAAATATGACTTTGGGCAACGCAAACCCAGCGCTACGGACCTGACACAGAAAAAGGCAGCTGGTATTGAGAGGAGGGACTGACACGACACAGACATACGTTTGAAAGGAGGACTCTTGCTAGAGGACATTTAAATAAAAGATTTGTCATTCCTCTCAAGCAATTTGAGATTATTGCCGAGGCACCCTAAAGATCGCTGTGACTTTTTGACAATCTGCCTGCGCATATTATACAGAGCATCACACTAAACATCAGGAAAAGCAAATTCCTCGGAGACATCCATTTAACTGTAGGCACACCTGAAAATACTTCTACTGCACTGGTAGGTTTAGAATTCTCTTCAGGACTGTTAGGAACAATGTTTCGATAGTACTGTTGCCCATCTGTTGGCCAAAATTTCCATTTCCATTAACTGAAGTTCTGGATGGATTGAGGATTATAAGGCTTGGTTTGAACATGGCAATACAGATCAGAAGCAGCCTTCCCTTTCATATTTATTTAAAAAAATAGAAGTATCATTTATATGCATTTTCTCTTTTCTTTATGGCATGATACATCTTTACCATATAACTGACTCTCCAAAAATGCAACAAGTGCAATTGTAATGTTATCTTCTTCTTTTCTTAGCTAAATAAAGATGTAAATATCAAATTCCTGTGTACAGATTACTGTAGAAAAATGAAATAATAATTAAATGTCTCTCTGCAATATTTTCTCCTTCTTGCCTTCCCTTTTTTTTCCTAATGCATTAAAGTGCTCATGGAACACAATTTTTCTGCTGCCTTCTAACAGATTTTGGTCCATTAAAGTGTCATCCATCTTGCAATGTAAATAATGAATAAGCACAGAACAGCTTCTAGAAGTGAAGAAAAACAGAACATTTTCTGGATCCCTAAAAAACCTACAGAATGCCTGCTAGGACATCGATATTTAGAACTAGTATGTAGAAACAGATAATAATGAAAACTAGTATTTAAGAGAGCTGAAGAGTAGTGACAGACTTAAGACTGAAAACAACAGAAATCATATTGCAATGCACTCAATGAGAATTTGCTTTCCAAATATTCTTTCACTAATAAAAGGACTAGAAGTGTTCAATTCTAGAACATTTCAGGATAGAGCAGATAAAAAAGCCTGCAGTTGTTTAATAATTACTACCTAGAGGCTAGAAATAGGAACTAAAAGTCACAAGGTACACAATGATACTGCCTTGGGGACACATTTTTCCCCCCAACCTCTAACGTCCCTCAGTGTCCCAAAGTTACCTCTCTCCCTGGGAAAAAAACAAACCCCAAACTACTATCACTTTCTCTATTCCCTGCTATCCATCTTTCTGTTCCCAAAACCAAGACTGTTATTTGTTGATTTTGTTGCCCCAGTAACATTTGACCACGATCAGTTCCATGACCCTGGTGACGATGAGCCCACCCCGAACACCGTGGCCAGCACGAAGACGTGAGCAGCAGCTGAGGCCACCCCCGACACCACGCTCAGCTCTGCCAGGCTATTTATTTCCAGATCCAGACACCCGCCTTGTCACGGCTGAGGGAACAGGGCAAGGGGGGATCAAGCTACTGAAGCGGGAGCAAATGGAAGCACATGGGCAGAGGGAATCTCCAGCTCGCACTGACGCCAAAAATGTACCTCCACCGGGGCCTTTGGTGTTGCTTCTCCCAGAAGTGCAATCAGAGCAGAAAGAACAAACTGAGGACGTCTTGTGAAAGCTCACCTGTTTTCCTACTATATCAGTTCCCTAAAAAAGCTATTTCCTCTCCTGAAAGCCTTGTCTAACAAGTAACACTTCCTACCTGCCAAGTTTCCTTTTTTTTTTTTGTCTTTTTTTTTTTTTTTTTTTAATGCCTCAATCATCCAGGGATAAAGGAACAGCAACTGTATTTATTTTATTTCCCTAAGTGTAATCTCTCTCCCCAGCAGATGTGACAATTTACTGCCAAAGTGAGTTCATCACACAATTAGTGGTGTGAAAGGAAAGCCTGTTGTGTACCATAATGGTTTTTCTCGCCATTAGCAGTTAATAATTACCGACACCGGCTTCAGGGCAGGCTCTGCATCCCCATCTCCCTGCAGCTCCCACAGCGCTGTTCTCCGAGCCCCAGGGACTCGGGCAGGAGAAAACGCTTCCTGATGGGTCCTGATAAAGCCAGGGCTTTATCTCCCCCAGACCCATGTGCCCAGGTGGCCTGCACGGCTGTGTCCGTGTTGGCATCAGCCCCCTGAAGTCTCTTGACTCATCTGATGCAGGCACATTTCTCCCCCACTGGTGGTATTTGGGATGAGCCGGTGCTTTATGGTTACAGTAATGGCTTTCCTATAAACTTTTATCGCATTCTGTAACACCATTTCATAAATATTACTGGCACAATACTTAGTTCAACATTTTATTTGAAAGTCCATACAGTAATGATAAAGATTGTCAAAACTGGACCTTTAAACTACGCAACATATTTTCACACAAATCACATTCTAGTGACTGACCCTGCCTCACTCTTTTGGTGCATTCAGCATTTCCTGTGACAGGTACACTGGGTACCCAGTGAACAACAGGCTCTGCTACCATTGCTAACTTTTCTGCCTTTTAAAAGGCACCACCTGTTTTGAGGTGGTTGGGGTTTTGGGGTTTGTTGGTGGTTTGTTGTTTGTTTTTTTTTTGGGTAATGCTTGAGGGTTATTTTTTTCCCTAAGAAATCACAGGGATTGTTGTTTTCTGGTAAAACTACAACAAAGAGCTAAAATAAAGCCAAGAGAACTCTCAAAAGAGTCAATACATCAGAAATTTATGAAGAGCCAGCTAAGTGTAAAGTTATGAGCATATATCAAAGCCTGTTAAACCACCATGTACAGGCTTCTCATCTGGGAGTAAGGCAGCCTTCAAGCTACATTAACCTAAGAGTACTTTGCCCCAAACAAAGGCATGCACCCTGTACTTTAAAGGCTTTTATTTATGCCCATTAACTTTACTTGAGCTGTTTGCATTCTCTTGCTCTTCTCTAGGCAAGTTCTCAAATTGCTGCTTCTCTAAACCATCTCCCATCCAAAGACGCAGTTTTTCTTTCCCAACCAGAGGGCCACAGTTACCCCTAAGGTAAAAAATTCAAAAACCCTAAACCTTAATCATCAATTCACTCCTCCTGTTGATCAGTGATTTCACCAGGGGATGGGGCAGTCACCCTGGGAGCCTGCCACATCCAGGTCCCTTTCCTGAATTCTGCTGGAATGGGTGCTCTCTTTCTGTTCGCTGCAGTGAGAAATAAGGCACATGGTTTTGATATCTGTTTCAGATGCATAAGGTGGGTGTACAAATAGCACATCCTATCTTTTGGGACATGCTGGGGAGCCAAGAGAAAAAGAAAGCACTAATGAGATTATTCAGTGAGATGGGTTGAGTGCCTTGGTTGATGCCTCAGGATAGCTGACAAGAACTTTACATCGCCCAATTTAGAAATGAGTAATATTCAGGAAGCATTACTGACACAACAGGAAATTATTTCTGTAAATGATAGGTAGTTTTTTTTTTTAATGCTTGAAAATACATGGTCAGTGGGAGCCAGGTGCTGGTTACAAAGCCATCTGAATTCACAGCAAGCAGCTTGACACAGCCACGTAACTGGCAAATCTCCGGGCAGCGTTCACTCCTCTCACAGATGCATCATCATTTCTCAGACTAACTCTGGCTGTATCATAGTCATATATGAGTTTCTTGGATGTTTTTTTGCAGCTTCTGACTGGTGCCTCCACTCCTTGCGGGACTTTCAGCCTACATGTCACCTTTCCTCGGGAATGTGGTTGCAGAGCTCAATTCTGCCCCTTTTCATTTACTGTGAACCAGCGCTCCCACCAAGTACATCTGGCATGCTTATCCAGCTCTTATCCCTGCACCTGGGCCCTGCTGGGGACCCTGGATTGCCCTACCAGCTGGGAGAGGCAGTGCATGAACAAAGTAGTCCAAATGTGCACGTGCATTTATGCCCATCCCAGGCCTAAACCCTCACTGCCAGCAAGCCTTTGAGAACATTTTGTGGTCTGCCAACAGAGACTACAGAGAAAGTTCATAAAATTGCTGTACTGGCTGTCCTTATAATGGGATTGTGTGATATCACAGGTGACTGATAATTTTCCTCTGATCAAGATAACTGTTGTGCTGAGTGGATGTGAGGAAAGAGCCTCCCAAATTGTGTCCACCTTTCATCCATCTCCCAATCCCCTCTGTGTGCTCAGAAAACGCATTGCAGCTGGTGAGCAGGGAATAGTTAATCCCCTCACTTTGTAGTGGTTCAGACCAAATCTACTCTTCTGCCCTCTATCACCTTCCCTAAAGCAGTTGCACCCACACCAGAGCTGTCTTCACCAGCTGTCTTTCTCTGGTCCCTGTGCTTTGCCTGCCAAGCTGGTAATACACCGTGCTCATAAAAAAAGCCAGAAGATATGGAGCAGGATTGAGGAATAAGATTTCATCAAGAAGATTCATTCATCCTAGGCTATTTAGGATCTGAAACTGGCACCAGCGATTCCTCAAAAGATAGATTGCAGAGCTGCAAAAAACAGGGTGAAAAAAATATTGAGAGGTCATCTAATCTACCCCATCTCCAAAGGGCCATCTGTGGCACATTTGTCCAACCTGTTCTCAAAAGCCTTCAAGGGCCTGTGATCGATCTCTCGGGGAGTTTTCAGAGTGACAATCCCCAGGACGTGGAAAGAGGCATCTCTGGCTCCTTCCTGGCAGCGCAGCTGCACGGCACAGCTCCCACTCGTGTCTCCACAGCCTGTGAAGCGCTATCTGGCACTGTGGGAAAGCTGGCTGCTACACTTCCCAATGCCAGCTTCGTACAAAAGCAAAGAATCCCCCTTTGGAGCAAATCCTCTCTCACACACAAGCACTCAGATTTTTTCCTGGCTCCCAAGAGAGTTGCTGCTGAGCCTGGAGCATATTGTACCATGTGGGAGGATTTCGCCCCATCCTAAGCTTCCTCATAATTTCTGTGTCAATTTCAATACATCAAATTAGGGATTTCTAGCAAAGCTGGGTGGAAGAAAAAACACTAATTCACACTTTTCTGAACAAAGAGTTACTGGCCATGAGTTACGCATTAAGTATCATCTTTTTAAAATTTCATTTTGTAGATTCTTCCTCCCTCACACCAACCCACCAGTGCCTGAAAAAGGAACCTCCATTCTTTTTCCAGTCTTTGCACATTGCCTTATTATCTGCACAATTCCGTTTGGATATTTAAAAACAAGGCTGCAGCCACTTCCAGCTGATTTTTCCATAAAAGCAAATTGCTGTTTAATGTTTTCAGTCTTCTCGCTCTGCAGTGCATCAGATGATGACTAGGCTGCTTTTTGCTAATCTGAGCACTAAACTTAATTGTCACTCAGAAGTAAATTCTTCTGTAACACTTCCTTCCCCTTCTGTCATCCTGGGTTTCTCATCAAACTGAATTAGCTCGTACATGGTGATTTGTTTAGTTTTAAATGATGCTGATCAAAAAGAAATCCCAGTCTGTTAGCATGCAACTTGGCAATGACAAACAAAGAGTAGTTGTGTTTTTCTGAACGTGAACTTTAACAGGAGTGAAGAACAGAAGCATTTTTCCCCTTTATTGCTCTCAGTTGGGGTTTTTTTTGTTGGTTTTATATATGAATATCTGTAAAAGGCTGCACGCTACCCTTCCTTCCCAGCCTCTTCACTGCTAAAGCAGCAGAAGAATCTCCTTGCAGACTCTCCACCATTAATTGTTTATAATGCATCTATCCGAAGGAAACACTTACAATGGTATCTCAGCAAACATTTCATATTATTTATATCTGTAAGTGCTCTAGGAAGTTTGTATGAGCCTACTTCATACTTACCAATACCGTACTGCCTCGGGACTTAGCGCAGCAGACACACATTTTCAAGTTACATAAGATCGATTTTTTATGCCATTGAAGTGGATCGGCTTTGTAATTAAATTTATTTTCCATTGTTTTTTTTAATTGTTAATCTAGAATGCTACTTAGCTTACATTTGCATCTGGAAGCTGAAGTATTACAGAGTATTATAATATGGTATGGGATAGCTATGTTAAAATATATTTTCTAAGAAAACTAAACACTCATAATTTATGGGTAATTACATAAAATATTTTATAATCAAAAGGGCTCGAGAGAGGAGGAATTCTCCATCTCCTGAATTTTTATCTGTTGAAGGAAAGAGAATTCATTAAGGTAGAAATTATACCCATAAGTAAGGAACAGATATGTCTCTATCCTAGATTCTAGAGTGTGAGCACTGAATATCATATGAACTCACTAATATTAAAAGAATAGAAGATGTGGTGGCTACATTATGCATGAACCTGGTGTAGTTTGCTCCTTTAGACTTTGTCAGCTTACTTGTGCTTTTTCATTCCTCTTACAGCAGAGATCAGAGAGCAAAAGATTCCCTTGGCAGGGGAGCTAAATTGGATAATAATATATTAAGGGTAATAGGAAAGGGGAAGGGAAGAGGGAGGGTTTTCACCCAACAGCCTCCAAAGATCATTAATGGGAAGTTAACACTGCAAATGCCAGTTTGCTTTCCCAATTTTATTTTTTTATGTGTGCCAGTGGAGCAAACAACACAAGAAAATCTCTGGGGTCAATTAATTGATTTCTCTGCCAGGTAGGAATCGTCCCCAAGAAAATGTTTACTGCTATCCTGTTTTGTTACCTTAGAAAGTCCCAAGAAATACTTCACTTGAAATAGCAAAAATCATATTCTGCACTGATGAAATGTATCTTTTGAATATTTATATCTCCCCGAGTGATGATGTCCCCACATCAGGGACAGGATGGTGGGTACATAGACTGCTGCCAGCTCCTTTCCTTTTCAACTCAGGGAAGCATTCTTATTCAGAGCAGCACTTAAGTAAATGTTTAAGTGCCTTCTCGAATTCGAACCAAAATTGTCACTCTCTAGGTGATACATATTTGGCTTTTTAAAACTTTTTTTCCCTACTGTTGTTCCAGTTTGGGTTTGTTTGTTTTATTGGTTTTTTTTCCACGCTGCTCATCTCTGAGACTTGGCATTTTTTTCATTATCAGCTTTCTGGTGAATGTGTGGTCACCACTCTCTCATCCGCCCACTTTGTTAAAAAAGTTCAAAATTTAATTAGGTCGATTCTTCCTTTTAGCCAAAAATCAAGCCAGTAAGAAAAAGAGCATGACTTTGAAACATCGCTTATTGATATATTTCATCCTCTAAAACTATATAAATTGAATGAGAAACTCTTTTTTTCCTTAGGGTTATGTCAAGATATGGAGAGTTGAAGCAAGGACAACTTTTACAAGCCACCTTCTTGGTTATTTAGAGTTCAGAAATTCTGACTTTTAGCATCCAAGCAACTTTTCAGAAGTGAGAATCTCAAAAGTGTCCAGCATTCTAAAGACATAATTTACAAAGTTACAGTATTAGATCTCAAAAGGAGGAAGTCACCAGCACACTGAGCACTTTAGGAAACCTGTCTCGAGCATGACAATTAGCAGGCTAATGGTGCAGTGTTCATTTTCAAACTGGAACCAGGCTCTGTGTGTGTCTCCAGCTGCTGTGGTTGTCTGACTGCAGCGTTAGAAAGAACTGTGTAATTACAGTGCAGATGTATCTTCAGTAACATGGATTATTCACCAGCCTCCAACACACAGCTTCTACAACAGTATATGGAAATTGTTAAGGACTATATATAAAGATACTAATTACTAATAACACTTCCTGAGGGCCTACGACCAAACCCCACTTGCAACAAGGTTTTCGGAAAGGTTTCGCCATCTGATTACACACAGGCTTCTGTATGTAAGCAATAATCCTTGCTGGGAAAAGGAGATGAGGATTCTCTGTTGACTTCCCAACTGCTGTTGCCAGTGCTGGGCAGGTTTGCAGCAATAAAACATAAAGTTTTCTATTCAATAGAGAATCCATGTGAAATTAACACAGCACACAAAAATAACCCAAACTATCCCTTCCCTGGAAATGAGAACTGGATGCTTCAAATCAATTTGACCTGCATGAGTAAATGTCTTTTTAGATAGTAATAGGACATCTAGTCTCTCATTTCAGCTGTGGAAATTCTGGAGAACAGTGAGCTCATAAATCTGTAATACACATGCAGGCTGCATTCGAAGTTTCATAGGGAGAAAGAAAATGACCCAATTGTGAATTTTCTTGTTTTAAACAAAGCCAAAGCACGTGTGCTGTGCATGTCTATGTGGAGAGGGACAGCTGGACATCTCACACCAGGTAAGAGGACAGTATAGATGCTGTAATGTGTTTAACCATCATACATCAGCCTGAATTCAGCTGGCTGACACACAGAACTTGAGAGATGAAGGACACTGGACCCTTGCCTCTGCCTGGGGCAGAAGGAAGAACTTTCCCCTGAAGTGCCCCTGCAAAACAGAGAGGATACTCTGGGGGTGGGGAAAGAAGAGGGTGTGAGTAAGGGACAGGCTCCAGAAGGCCACCATGCAAAGCTGATCCAGCCACCCACCTGCTTTAGAACCAGTGCCACCAGGAAAGCACAAAAGGTATCAGTAATTAGAGGTTGCCTTCCAAGAGACACCAAAACACCCATTTACCACCCAGACAATTTGTCTAGAGTTTGCTGCCTACCAGGAGCTCACATTTGCTGAGCCTGGTGAGAGCTACAGAGTGTCATCTGCTACTCCAGGTAGGGTCTGGCGATACTGCAAGAAGACAGCTCAGAACCCAAAAGAGACAAGGTGTCCCTCAGATCAATGCTAAAAGGATCAGGAGCAGAGATGATGGTCCCCTCTACCCTTCCAATCAAGACAAGTGAGATTCTTACAGTAGATTCTCTAGAGGAAAGGGATGCCATCCAGAGGGATCTGGACAGGCTCGAGGAGTGTGTCATGCAAACCTCCTAAAGCTCAGCAAGTCCGAGTGCAAGGTCCTGCATCTGGGTCCTGCACTGGGGGAAATCCCCAATACCAGTACAGACTAGAGCAGGACAGGATTGAGGACTTTTGTTTAAATCTTAAAAAACAAAGAAAAAAAGGTGATAAGATCTTGTTTCAGTAGGGGTTGCCAAATAAATTGCTTGCATGTAACTGAAAAAAAAGAAGGCAGTATGAAGGATTTTCTATGTCTAAGTAAATGTAGTGGCTCAGAGTAGGATTCACTCATCATATCATAGTAAGAACCATAAAATTTTCAGTGTTTCTGACTGGAAAATTTGTTAAAATAGTGGTACACAATTCCTAATTACAATGATTATACAAAATAGTATAATAAATCCTATTAGACAAAAAAGTCGGGGTGTCAGATTTTGAAATCCAATTTAGTCTAGTGAATAAGAAAAGTGGTCTTTTTTCTTTAACACCTTGGGGGAAATAAACTGGATTTTAATTAGAAAAGAAGTATGATGAAATTAAAGGTAAAGGAAGAACAAGGCCTTAACAAAACTAGCTGAAGTGTTTAAAAAAAAAAGTGTCTCCACTTTTTACTTGTAAATTGAATTAAGGAGCCCGTAGTTATTATATAAGGAAGATAATTACAGGAAAATATTCAGCTTTTGGAGTCAGCGGGGATATATTCTTCAGGTTTTTGTTTATTCCATGGAAAGCATCCACAGTTGCCTGTGTGTTTGTGCAGGAATGATCCACTCCTGAGCTCAGCATGGGCAGCTGCTGACGAACGCCTCCCACACTGTCTGTGCCACAGCTCATGGTGCCCAGCCTCCTGCCCCTGCCCTGCCAGCAGGAGATCAGGAGATAAAGCTGACTGCAAGAAGGGGATGTGTGTTTTCCACAGGAGGTGTGACAAGTGGGGTGGGGCGGCACCCGAGGAAGTTCAGCAGGCTGGAACAGTCAGACACCACGAGATATTTTTGCCAAGAGCTCCACCAAGTAAAGACCCTGGGAAGGAAAGGCCACAGTGGCCTGCCCAGCCGTGTGGGCTGGCTGGGAGGGGGGCAGCCAGGTAGGGATGTTCGTCTGTGTGTGCACAGATTCATGAAGAGCCAGTCACAGGCTCCTCCCCTCAAGCACATGGCAGGGTTGGAGCCTCGCAGAGGAACAGGGCGAGAGGGAGATGAAAAAAGAGAAAAAAAGGAAAGACTGATGAAGAAAAACAGCCCGTGGAGCAGAAACATTTCTGGCTAGAAAGAAGGAAGACTCCTTGCTGATACGCAATTCATAGAACCATAGGAAGGCCTGGGTTGGAAGGGACTTTAAATACCATCTAGTTTCAGTCCCCAATTCCTCTCCTGCTGTGTCACTTCTTCCTCTTCAACAAAAATTGTGAGTGGCAAGTATTCTCCAGTGGCCATCAGACCTCCTCTTTCTCAGTTTCTTTACCTTCATTAGCCACAAAAGCAGGTTCTTTTTTGTCTTAATTCACAAAGGTTTTAACAAGCCAGGCCTAAAGAGAAAAGGCAGGGAGAACATCATTTTGGGCTTACCAAGCTGAGGGTGTGCAGTCCTCTCACTCATCCTCCTATCATCAGATAGGAGCAGTTCCATGCTGCTCTCTATCTGATAAACTTTGCTTTGTGGAGGAGATAAGAAAATCAGAGAAATAAATCTCTCTGAAGAGAAGCTGAGAACACTGTCTTCTGCAGGCACCAGCTTGTAAGTATTCACACTCTAAGCCCAAATGTTTGCCTCTCCATAAAGGCATTTTAGGCAGATTTACAAAGCCAGGGGACCAGCTCCTGTTTCATTAAACAGGGTGTCCTTCCCTTTCTCACTATACTCTCTCCAGACTGTATTGATTCGGACAACACAATTACTGCTGACTCAGATTAAATACAGTCTCAAAAAAACTCTACTTTTTTGTTTCATGACACAAATGCAGACTGAAGACCCTTATGATTTGTGCTGTAGCAACATAAAAATAGAAAAGAAAACTGTGCAAACATTTATGGAACCTTTACAGTTCCATGTGAATCAAATACGAACCTGAAGTAAAGCCCTTTGGGCATCTGATAATGTGTACAGTAATTTCCAGAAATATAGAAATAATTGATTTATGTTGTTTCAGAGAAGGGTCCTTGGAGCAAGGACCATTTACCCTTAGGGATTCAGAACTGCTTAGTCAGACAACCAAGTGGAAGCAGAAGTCACATTTAAACTCTGTACCCAGCAGTTAAAATGTGGAGCTACATTTTCTTATACCTTTTGACTTCTTAGGAATAAAAAACCCCACAATAACAAAAAAAACCACAAAACCCAAACCCAATAAAAAAACCCTAACAAACCAAATAAACTGACAAAAAATAAAATTGAAAAAATCAAAACACCACACATCCCCCAAAACCCCCAGATACAGAAGTCTTTTGTCTCGCTTGCATGGATGGAAGCTCCCCGCCTCATGGATTTATTGACTCTAATATCTTACCACAAATGCCTATTAACAAGTAATAGGCCTTTTTCTGAGGCCTCAGCCCTGTTACCTGTTTTTCTATTGCCATCCTGGCAGGATTATGTGTGCTCTTTAGCTTTGTTTCTGCTAAAATATAAAGACCTCATGAGAGCAGGGCTCCCCTGGAAGCAGCAGTCACTGTCGGTTGTAGCATTCTCGCATGGATGATTTCTGCCATCCAACGCGAACTCTGGCTGGAAACAGGCTCCACAAAAACGGAGGCTAGCCACAAAAATGACACCTTCTAGCAGGAATGACACGTACTTAGCACTGCAGCCCGGCCTGCCAAGCCTCTGGTGCTGGGAGCTCAGCTAGCAGGTTTGCACGGGCGTTTCTCCTGTCAGGATTCTACTGCTTTCCCAGCTGAAGCATACAAATGGTTTTCTGCTTTTTCCTTCTCTCCACTACAAGTCAGCCTGTTTTACTTTGTGTAATTCTGATTTTTCGTCAGTGGCTTGTCATCACGTTGTCTTCAGAATATTTGAGAAACAATAACGAAACACAAAAATGTGCTTATTTGTGAAAATAGTAAGTATTTTACTTAGAAGGAAGGGAGTACATTTATACTGGTAGTGACGCAGACAGACATCAATCATTATCCTACCTACCACCTCACCCAAACTGTGGTGTCCTTGCCTGAAAAAAGAATGGGAGAATCACCATCAGATTCATTAAAACATGTCCAAAGATATATTTTCACCTCCTCTGATGGGCCTTTCTCCATTTAACCTCTTGTTCAGCCATTCAGGAAGAAGCCCTGGTGCAACCGCACAGAGAGGTTGTGGCCCAGGGACATCAGTGTGCTGTGTACGTCCAAAGAAATTGCTGAAGGACATTTAAGTGTTGCTCTTGCTTAATTACAGCTCAATTAAAAAAAAAAAAAGTGTAGAGAAAGGAAGGAAAAGGCTGTAACAACTACCCAGACAGGGTAGCAGATGGGAAAGAACAGAGCCTCTGCAAGGTCATACAGAGCAGGTGGCTGCTTGTTTATAGACTCCCTTTTTCAGGAGAATATGTATTTTGCAGTATGATTAGGGAATACCCCCTATTATAAAGGAGGACTGGAACACCTCATCTCCTCTGTTATGCTTCATAGAGGAACCTGTGCTTGGGTTTTAGATAGGAAATGATTCTTTCAAATTTCTCTATTCCTCAAGAGAATCTTAAAAGAAAGGCCTGTGATTCCCAAGCCAGCAAATCTCCCACAACTGGTACCACCACTGTGCTGTTGGCCTTCCCCGTGTCTCACACCCAGACACATCTGCTGCCAGAAACCAAGCTATTACAAACAGGAGGTTCATGAACCTGAAGCCAAAGTCTTTTAATCAGACTTGAAAATTCATCAAGGACAGAGATTAATTCCTTATTAGTGTTAAAATCAGTATGGCACTAATGACTTGAGCTGAACAACCTGTATTGCCACTACTTTAAATTTTCATCATTTTGAGGCCAAAACAAACCAATATGTAGGTCTATTTACCCCTTCCATAACACAGCTAGCTGAACTGCCCCCAGGAATCCTCCACCAGGGATGAATCCAGCAGAATTTGTTTCAGTGCATCTTGAAAAATCACTCAATGGAAGTTAAAGCATCCTGATCGCAGTGATCAATCCAAACCCTGCTCAAATGCCAACTGTTTTGACACAAGCCAATCTTTTCTTTTCTGAGAGCCAGCACAGAACCTTGAAATGTTGCAGTATTTGCTAATATAACTAGGAAATTATTGCACAAGTAATGTCCATGACGAACAAAGGCAGAGCGTAGCTGCCAGATCACTGGATTTCTCTAACGCACATCGATGCAACAATCAATAGGTTATTTTGCAAATTTCCTGATAAAATATTTAATGCACAAGCAATATAGAAAAAAACTAAACTGAGCTGCCAAAAGGAAAGGAAAACACTGGACACGTGCTACGTGATTTTATGTGTGTTGCTGCTGTTGTTCACAGAATGGAGCTCCACTCCCTGAACACAGCAGTCCCCCCTTGTCCTTCAGTGACTTAGAACCAAGAGCTTGGTTTCTCAAAATATTTATTATTCAAAGGCCTCCATAGCCAAATACTGCTGAGAAAATTAAGACAGCAAGACTACAAAACCAGGATTTATTCCACTGAGGTCCAAGCTCTGTACAGGAGCAGAAAGTTCCTTATAGCTGCTCTCAAAGAGAGCCTCCTTCCCTTATCAGCCCTTTTTTCACTTCTCACCACCCCCAAACTGGCATTTCCTATCCACAGGCATTTCAGAGCCTGCTTTACCTTCTCATTCATATTGTCTTACTCCCTCCTCTTTAAGATTATAGCTCATCTCTGGCTCCCCTTAAGGATAAATCCTCCCAGCTGACATAAACCCACACATCTTCACTGAAATCAGAGTGCCTTAATCAGTTTAATCACATGAGGAACTTACACTTTCTGCCTGCTTCTTCTGCTTTGTCCAGTTAATTCATGTCATTTGAATGGATGGATCCACCCATTTCTTTCATCCTGTTTTTTAAGGAGCTTCCCAGTATTTCTTGTCATTGCTAGTTTTTCATTTACCTCAAAACATCTTCTCCAAAGTCTTTTCATTTCCTTCAATCCTCTGTTCTACTAATATTCCAATAAAAATATTCTGGATCATGTAATCAATTCCTCTATTTTTAAATTTTGCTATATTAATAAATTATCATAAATGCATTGTAGGAATTACATGTATAAAAGTTTCCTTTTAAATGAAATACACAAATGGCATATAGTCTATATTGAATGTTTCCTTTTAGAGGTATTGGAGGAAAGAAAAAGGCAGCTTTTCTTAATGTGGGTGGTAGAACTGAGAGAAAATGAGAACTTCTCCAATCTGGAAGAAAAACTTGTTTGCCATCCTGAATGAACACTCATGCTACCAGCAGTTATTTTTACCTAGCCCATCGTTTCATGGCTGGGAGAGGCTAACAAAATCTACCGAGACTTTGGGGTTTGGGAGACAGTGGCTCCATGCAATAACGTTTCAATACCCTGCATTCTGCATCACTGACCGTGGAACACAAATGACACACTCTCCTGTGGCTCTGTCGGAGGTAGAACGCCAATCAGCACGCTGCAGAACACTTTTGCCACCAGGAGCAAATTCAGTTGCACGTGCTGGTGCACCCCGGGCGGGGAGCCAAAAGAGCGTCCCCCACCACACACACAGGCAACTCAGGAAGTCTGGCATTCACACGTGGCTTAGCGCTGCATCTGGAAACACGCCCCCAAAAACTCACGCTGGGCACCAGCTCTGAGATACTTTTAGAAGTAGTTTCTGGAAATGCTGTTGTTTCAGTAAATATCGTTAATTGAGCACTGTTATTTCCTAAACCACAGGAAACAGTGCCTTTTTAAAGCTTGCAGCTTAAGCTGGCACAACTACTTTACACAAAGATAATATTTTTAAGGATGGGAGGGTTTTGCCTAAATTTTTCATGGCACAGCAAGTTTTTCATTATGATGAAGGGTCTCTGTATCAGGAGCCACACGATCATAAAAAATAAAACCTCTGGAAGTTGTTTCAGTACACTGTGCTCTTCAGCTGATGCCAAACGTTTGCACACTGTGGGTTTAAAATGTGACCCACCAGAAAAGCAAGCAGAGGTCAAAGTTTTCATTCACACAGCCCCAGTGACCAGTGGCTAGCACAGCAAGGCAAGCCAGGCAGGGATAAGGATAAAAATTAGTTCTCTCTCTCCTCTCTATCTGCCTGGAGGGAACGAAGACACCTACTTTTGCAGCTCCAATGTTCAAATCCTTTTTGCTTTCATGTGGTTGCTGTGAATGTTCTCTGGAGTATTAAATGAGAGGAAGGCATTACAGTTTTTAACTTTGATGCCCTATTAAGATGAATATGCACCTAATGAGCTGAGAAATTACCACTGCTGCTTTTTTTTTGTGCTGCTGTACAAGAGTAGCTAATCAGGAGAGGGGCAGGCTCTTTGTGTTCTTAACCCAACAGCAATGAAAGTTAGAAGATCATATTCAAACATATGTTTAATGCGGCAACAAAAAGGCAGTAACAGCTTCTTCTATGAAAGGAGGACTAAAAGGGCATTTCTTTTTTTCATTTTATAATTTTTTATTATTTTAAGAGCTACACTATCTCTTGCAGTTCAGATGTTGTTTGGCATAAAACTTGAGGGATATTATTTGTAAACCAGCTATACCGACCAAAATTGTAAACACTTAAATGTCTTAAGACAAACAGCAACAAAAATAACCATCACAAGTGAAACTACTGATTATTCCAGGAGAAAAAAAGAGGCATTTTTAGGTTAATAGCACCATTTGAACTCTATCAAAGCTCCTTAATACAGTGAGTTAATCCTGTTGGAATTTGAAATATGTCCTTGTTTCTCAGGTCAGGCTCCCTAAGAATGAAGCTGCATCTAGTGACAGCATGAGAAGATAAAGCCAATTATACTCCAGCATTATTGACTAATATTTCCTACTTGTCAACTGGAGTGTGGCAAGCCTTAGTCGTACTGTGATATGTGATCATGGATATGAATCTTTGTTTCCCCCTAAGGGAAATCTGCAACAAACAGTTGACAGAACAAACAATTTCAAAAGTAACAAATTAAAAATCTAATAAATACGATGCAAAGAAAGAATGTGGCAATTTAGGCATTTTTTTAGTGCCTAAAACAAAGCACAAGTTTTCTTTCCTTTCAAAGATACCTTGGTGGAAAGTACTGCTGAAGTAATGAAGAGAGCACCACCAAGCTGACACCTTGCCAAGGTTCATGTCCTGGAAGCTTTCAGTCTCTTGTGAGTCCCACAAATGTTTTACCACGTACCTTTAGTCAGGTGGTGAAAGGTTTGTAGGCCTGAGCTCAGTAACAGCTCTGAAGTCTTGCACAGCTGAAAAGCAGGAATTTGAGTACCTGCAGCTCCTTTGGCAGGTGCAATAGGCCGGGAGCTCTCAGAACCAAACCTTTACACTACGTTCTTGTAAAGAAGCCACAGGGAAGTATGTTCCCTCTTCCCTCTGCTCCTGCAAGCATTCACTTCCAGTGCTCACAAAAGGCAAGATGGTGTTTGCTTGGGAGTTTTTTTGTGTTTTAGTCAAGAAGATGTTGCTCTTCTTACGTACCACATTTAGCCTATGGCAGAGGTGACATAAGAAAAATTTTCCTAAAGTCTCCTTTTAAAAAAAAATCATCAAAGTCCCAGAAGATCTGGTAACCTTAAAGGGAAAATAACACTAAGGATGATTCATCCCTGGTTCTCTTTGATGCGTTTTGCTTTCTAGAAGATGCACTCCAACATTTTGCAAGAGTATTTTCCCTTTGATAGAAGTCTTACTGCAAAATGTGATCCAGAGGATTATGTTTTTAGGTAGTGCTAGGCCCCTAGCACTTCACTTGCATTTGTGCCAGCCCTGTAATTGTTTGAATTTTGGCCAGCCTCAGTAAGGACTCTGGCACGGGATGACCCCGCTGTACATGTAGCCACAGCACATCCTCGTGGTGGGGTTGCTCGGGGAGGGACTTTGAAGAACATTATCTTAACCCAGGTACTTGAAAACGCAGCACCCTGAGCTCTCCTTTGGCACAGCACAGGAGCAAAGCAAGCTCTGCTCATTCTGGGCCCCTGAATTCCCCTCACACTGACTTCTGCCACTACAGCAGCAAGCAGAAGGAATCCCACAGGGGAATCTGAACAGAGGGAATGATTTTCTAGGGAGAAAATGTCACACAGAAGGAAGGGGAGAGGAGGAAGTGTCATTTTAGGGTTGTATTTAAGCTGTGATTCCACTTTGAAGACAAGACCTGGTAGAATCTCACTTTCCCACAAGTAATTTGCATCCTCCGTGCACTCAGTCACATCAACTGGCTGCACAGGAAAAACTAAGCGTGATTACTACTTAATTATCATGAAATCTGTGCAGCCAGAGATCAGCAATAATCCAACCTGATATATCAAAAATGCCAATTAGGATTAAAGGGTCAGGAATGACTTTTAAGGGGAAAAATAATAATAATTAAAAAAGGAGCAGGTGCATTTCAGATAATAAAAATCTTATTTTTTGCAATTACCTCACTTCTCTTCCTTTTCCCAGTTAATGGCAAAGTAGAATTGCAAAGAAAGTAACAGAAAAAGGAAAGAGAATCCCAAACTTGGGGTTCTTCAGGATGTACTTAGACGCAGTAAGTTTCAAGTGAAAAACAGGGAATTTTTTGCAACAGTTTATCTTTCACCTAAGCACACATTATTTTAATATAACATTTTGGTGAGCATAAATTTAGGTTCCAGCATGCATGGCTGCTGAGGAGCGTGCCACAGTCACGGCTATAATCTGCTTCACAGAGGTATTGATACAGGTGGCAGAGGAAAAGAGAGCAAAACTCTATTTTACCCCAATTTACTGGCCTGCCGTGGAGAAGAAAAATGGGAAAAGGGGCACTTTATTCAGAAAATAAGCAAAATACCTGTGGAACTCACAGGATAAGTAGAAAAGCTCTAGAGCCTACTTCAACCACTTCCAAACCCATTCTTCTGAGTTATAGCATGCTTTATAAATCAGCTTAAGACTTATTAAAGTTGTTTAAGAGCGTGAAAGAAGAAACAACAGGCTTTGAAGAAAACGGAATTATTTTGCATCGCCAGTGTTGTGAACTCAGGAAGGCTGGTTAGCTGCTGGGAATCTAAGGAAACCTGCTCTGTGGCAGTCAGCAGGGGAAATTCAGCGAGCGCAATTTAATAAACAAATCCAGGGGAACGCAGTTATTTCGCCATCCTGCTCCAGCAGGATGAGGCAGGAGGCCTGATTTCCTCACAGCACTTTGTGGCGGGCGCTGGATCAGAAGCGCTGCCGCGTGCACCCGCGTTAATGTGCAGTGATTCCGCTAAGTACCTCACTGAGAGCGGCCTTCAGGGGCCACGAGCACTCTGTTCTCCCCGGAGGCTCACTACAAACCATCTCCTGCCCCACGGCGCAGGGCTGGAAGCTAAAAGAAAAAATGAATAAGGCAGTAATTTCTTTCCGACAGTGATTTGACACCCAGCTGATGGAAGGAGCTAACTATGTAACCTCTACGCCTTGGGTTCTGCTAAAAGAGGTTCTCTCAAAGCACCCACGGGGTTATAGATTCCTGCTAATAGCAGCAATAGGATGGATGATAAAATTATGGCGGTGTAGAAATGCTCTCTCAATTAATTTCCCATCATGTTAAGGCCATTATCAGTGGATGTCATCTGGCGAAATGGAAAAGAAAAACACAAACCCAGAAGCCTTCGATACCTCTGAAAGTTTCACTCACTTAGCACATGATATAATTGCAGGGCAGAGCAGCCTCTTGAAATAGTTTACCTTCAAATAGAGCTGTAATGGTATTGATTTAAAGCATCGACAGGCAGAGCTGCTTAAAACACGTAAGCATAGATGGAATTAAAAACGAAACAAGTACACAATCCAGACGGGAAGCAGGCAGAGATTCATCTCTCCCCCTCCAAAAAATGGGTTAATTCAAAATTCCTAGATGTCAACTAGAGACTTTTTGCACCAGCTTTTAACACAAAGCTCACGGACCATTGTTATACAGAGCTTTATATTATACCATGTTGTATAATGCAGCCATTTCTCTGTTTCTAAATACAGGTCTCCTTAGCTGTTTTTCAGGGGGAAGATAAGAGAGTTTAGAAAGGTTTGGATGGGAAGAAACACAACGTAACCACTATGGAAGGGCTTTCACTTGCATATTCACACACATACAGGCACACACGTGTTCTTATATATGAGGGTACGTGTGCGTTTATGTGTGCATGTATATTTATATATATATATAGATGCACAGCCGTATATGGTAATTAACTAAAACCCATTCTTACTTTGGCAGAATGAAGACTCCGTAAAAAACAGTCAGACTCTGCTCTCTTTTCTTCACAAGCTTTCTGTCTCCTCTTTGCTCGCTACCTGCCAGTTCTGTCACTGCCTTCCCAACGCAGACACGACCGTGTATCAGCACGGAGCAGAGATCTTGGGATGCTGTGGGGACAGCTGAGCCAAACATATAAGAAAAAAATCACTGGTGTATGGAAGGTTCCTTCTGTGTGTCGATCTGGAGACATGATTTCCCCTACTATAATTAAGGTATGAGACATATGATTAAGAATTAAAACTCAGCCTAAGAGAAACTGTGTGTGCCAGGAAGAAGTGAGCAGAAGAACATTTACAGTAAGACAGGCAGCAAGAAAGCAATGAGCCCAAGCCAGCTGGAAGGGTTAGAGACTTTCTTTAACATACCCAAAGAAAAAAGTTCATCCATAAGCGAGAAAGAGGACAGAATCCTCTGGGCTGTACTTTTGTCTCTCCACTTTTGAAAATGTACAGGATATATCAGGGAGGCATTTGCATTTACAATGCAGTTGCAACAGTCTTCTGGATATGCACGTGCAACTTTTCATTGGTACAAAGCATCCAAGGCAATTCATATTATAAAAGCCAAAATTCCCTTTGGCTGTGAGAGGAACTGCTAAAAGCCTTAACATTGAAGGGAAAACTTCTAGGCTGATGCACAAGAAAATGTCTCACAGGGTGCCTCAGACTATGGTCCCGTGGCTTGACTGCAGCTGAATAGCACCTAGAGTGCTCTGTGATCCTGTGAAGAGATGACTGCCTTTAACCACACATCATCACCCCAGCAGAGCTTACAGCCTGCTGGGATTGTTACTGCCCCCCTCTGCTTTCCCTACTGTCTCAGCAATCTGGATGGCATTGATCCTTGAAACAGGAGTTTTCACTAACCCAGAGCATTCAGACATAGTCATGTTAGGCAACCACCACAGAGACAGATCCAACAGGGAGGTGCTTCCAGCAGCAGCTGCAATAGGGCAGGACACAGCTTGGTGACATTCTGAGCGTGAGGATGTCTTCCAGCATGGTTCAGAAGGCATTACCAAAGATGACTGAACTCTAATTCCAGATTTCATAGCTCTGAATAAAAACAGGTGCCCAAATAAAAGAATGCCCTTTAGCAGTGGTTACGACTGCAAATAAGTCACAAACTGAATTCTACATCAAAATTCAAATAGTTACATTGATTTAATTTTCCCCCCCCTCCAGCATTACAAGAAACAGCTCTAAGCACAGCTGGCTTCTCAAGAAACTTCAGGCAGAGAAAAGCATTGCTCTGTTTGTAGAGATCACCACGTAACTCAAAAATCAGGAAATAGTAACAAGTGCTTCTCAGTTTGCTGAGGTAGCAATTGCTGCCATTAGTGAGAACTCAGAAACATAGGACACAATTTGCTCTTTTATGTCTATTTCCAGTCGCCAAAATGAAGCAACTGGGAAAGGACTTTGACTGACACCCCTGAGACTCAGGCTCCTTTAGCTCAGTGTGGTCCTGGCCTGGCCCTACCACTGCACTTGCCTCATTCCAGTCTACATCTGCCTGAAGGAATTACACAATGGTAGCATGACAGATCCATGGGCAGCTTTCTTGTTTCAGCTGCCAGCATCCATAGTACCACTGCATTAAGGACTACCTGTTCTCATTTAAATGGGCTGCTTTACCAAGCAAAATGGAGAAATGTAGACTTTATGTCTGCATCGGGGCACCCTCAGCTTTGAAGACTGTGTAAGTCTTTTAAGCATCTCTGGATGTCAGCCATGGGAGATGTAAGTGGACATCTAGGGCATGTTAATAGTTTTATTTAAAAAATGTAACCTGTAACGGAAAAAGCACCTCTTTCTCCCTCAAATGAAAGCTACAAGAGCAAAGGCATTCAGCTACAGATACAGCTTGGAATCACTGATAGTAGGGGTGGGGAACCCCACACTTTCACCTTCAAAACCCCCTCTGGCCATCATGTCAAACAGAAAGAAGATGCAGTGAAATTTTCCCAGCAGTAGTGGATCATCACTGTGTTTCTTGCCATAGCAATTGATGTTTAATTCCAGCTTTTTGAAAGTCAGATCACTGAAAATGCCTACAGCTGCTCTGTATCTGCTTCACTTCAATACCTATCTGGTTTGGGAACCTGCCTTTGTAGATAGTTATGTAACTTCATTTTAATCCTCATTAAAATCCACATACCACTGAACTCCGCCCTGATGACTTGCATATCCCTTTCTTTCATGGGGCAATTTCAACCCCTTCCAATAGCCTCAGTTTTGACCGATATTCTTCCTCTATCTAGATTCTGTGAAGAAAGTGATGGCATTGACTTTTTTTTGACCCGGCAGAACTTTGGCTTGAGACACAACTCCAAGGATCAGTCACATGAGTGGCTTCCCCCAGCTCTGCTGCAATCAGAGGATCTGGAGAACATTGGTCTGTGCTGTGACTGTAACAAAACACCCGGGATTTCTGTTAAATGAAAAGTGGAAGGTTTTGACATTTCATCCCAAAACTCAGAATGTAACAGATTCACATTTTGGTGCCCAAGCCAAAACACATAACATCATTTCAATTTAGCCTTCACTGAGTGGTCAAAGCCAGCCAAGATAGCAAAAAAAAAACCAGCTAAAGGTACAATAAGAATTTTAATAAGGGCAGACTCCAGCCCACTCAGTCCCTGCTGTGGAACTGGCAGCTTTGTTACATCCTCATGAGATGGGCGAGGCACAGAATTATACAAATTCCTTATAGGGTTTGACAAGTCCATTACACCTGTGATGCCTTTAACCTTGTACTACTTTATTGTACTGAACTTACGTCAAAGCAAATATTCCAGAATAATGGCCGGATAATGTTTGACTGCTGCGGCAACACTGCAGAAGACACAGGGCTGAGCTGTTCCTCCAGCTCCTGGAAAACAGTACTTATCTCTGCCGTGAGGAGGAGATTGAGGAGCCAAATTAACTAGAAGCTGATGGTGACATTTTCCCAAACTAAACTGACTTTTTTTTTTTAATGACTAATAGCAGAAATAACTTTCGATCTGCTAATTTTTAATTATTGCTTGCTTCTGTGTTCCAGTCCTGTCGGGCAATGGAAACAAATGGTACAAAACAGCAGGAGACATTACCTCTATTTCTGCTTTTCTTTAGGGACAGAAATTACTCAAATTTTCCAGTGGTCACCTTCCAATGCTCCTTTTTCAACTTCCTGGACAAAAAAGTGCTTAATTTGTGGAGCAGCTGTATCCCAACTGCTGCACAGTGCCTTTCACCCTGGGTGGCAGACTGGGGTGGTTCCCATGGGTTTGGATGACACTGCCATCACAAGCACAATGTGGGTATGATAAGAACAACAAAGCCCTGAGTAAGATAAGAGTAGCAGCAGCTATTGTGGTGTTTGCCAAGAGCTGCTAAAAGGTGGATCTGTGGGAGGGCTGTTTAAAAAGCAGGAGGCATAGGCAGGTAGTTATAATGTGAGCTGTCTGCTACCACAGATGAATCCCTAATCATCAGGAGTCGCTGCCATGCACTGTGGATTGCCTGTTTTAAACAGGAGGAAGAGTTACTCCCTCTCTCCACGTCTCTAATTTCTTTAATTAGCAGCAGGATAACCAAGAAGATGCCAAACTTGAGTCCCTGGCACACCAAACTTAAGTCCTTACGTGATCTCAAACCTTTTTTCTCCCGAACATCCTGAGTAACTGAAGTAGGATAAACCTAGCCATAAGCCCACAGACATGCCCTTAATAATAAACACCGTAACACATACAGTGTACAAATAAGATCACATGTTCTATGTTGCATAATTGTTCATGGTTTAAATACTTAAAATGGTAAAACATGATGGCAATTTCCCTTAAAAAGACAGATTCAATAAAAATTGGTACCAAATGGAGAATCTTATTTGAAGAATTCAATGGAATTAAAGAGAGGTGATGGAATATTTGAGCCCTGCTTACTTTTTAAGATCTTGGTACACTGTTTTATAATGATATTGTCATTCAAAACCAAAGATCTCAAAGCCCTGTGTGCACCACAGAAGTTCAGGATTTGAAAGACCTGTATTTTGAGGCAGGGAAGTGTTAAAATCCTCTACATACAGAAGGTAACACCACACAAAGAGAGAAGAGAGAAGACAAAATCCAAGCTGGAGTTTAATTTTCCTAGGTGCTTCTGAGAAATCCCATGTCCAGCCCCACATGATTTGCTCAAGTCAAAGGAAGAGGAACAAAGAGCAAGCAGAGAGTCCTCCTGAATCCCAGGCTTCTGCTCTAATTCTTGACCCATGAACTTTTGGTCCCCTTCAGCACCAATTTGCTCTCACACAGTCTAATTCACTTTTAGCATTGATTAAAAAGTAAATAAAATAATAATAATACAAAATCTTTAAACCATTTGTCCCCAACCTTTGCACATTACATCTAATGTACATCAAGACAGAACCTGGGTTTTTGTGTTATCTGAGTGTGCAGTGGTGCTTTCACATCTCTCAGACTGTGCCACTGCTGGATTCAACTTTCTGTATAAAAATCAGAGCCAAAGGCAAGCAACCAGTACTGCACCTACCAGTCCTGGATCTTAAAACCCCTAAATAATTTGCCTGGCAGTGCTGAAGTGTATAGAAAAAGGATTCAGTGCAGCAACAAGATATGAAATAAACATCTGTATTCAGTCTTGAAATGCTTCAATTTGCCATATATCTCCCAGTTTCTAGGCACATGCCTTGCCAAAGGCCTTTCTGATTAATAGCTTGGAATCCCCTTCCATGGCTCCAGGGAAAGGGGAGTGGATGTACTAATCTGTTATCCACCTGTCTTTGTGTTATGTAATACAACACTTATTTTATCCAGGAAGATTCATCACCATTGACACCATAATAATCACAGCTTAAATTGCATACCAATGAACTCCCAATGCTAGCCCTAACTCAGTCTGGTAACTAGAGCTGAATCAGATTTGTCCATCAAAAGCTAACCAGGAAATCTCTAATTATTTCCTAAATAAAACAAAATGATTATTAATTAAAAAATGAACCTAAACACCTAGATTAAAAATAACCAATTAAAAAAAACAACTTTCTGCTATGTAACTGAGCACGGTAAATACAAATAAACAAAATTTATTCATCCTTCACAAACAAATGCACTTCTATATAAACTAACAATATGTCTGTTTTAAATAAGACATGGCTGTAAGCTTAGTCCTGCTTACATTGGTGCAGAATCAGATCTGTCCAGTGAAAAATGATGTAAAAGAATAAAAATTGTGACCATGGTTACACCTTAAGGATCAGCTAGGGTTTGAATTAGAGCAAGCCTAGACTCTGGGATATGTTAGATTGTATAAAAGACTCCAAACATCTCTTTGTTGTACGGGAACAAGGGGGAGGTTATTTCACAGCACCTCAGATCATTTTGTCCACTCCCAAAGGGAGAAGAAATCTCTGCAGTTGTGAGGTCCTTTCTGTTACAAAGAGAAACCTTTGAAGAAGTCAGTTCCAGTGACACACGTTTCAGGACTGAAAAGTCTCAGACTCACGTGCCTTTCATTCAGCTGTGGGTAAGCTCTGGCTGCCTTTGCTTTCTAAAAGGAAACACGGACCGATGGCACAGAACTGAACTGCAATATTTCCTGGTATTTTAAACATTTTACGTTAAATAAAAGACTTTTGTATATTTAGAAGAATATTTGTGCCACAACCAATTTCCACTGCTGCAGGAACCTATCTGTTCATGTTCAAATCATACATAATTGGCAGCTTTTGACCATTTTTTACCCGAGAAAAATTCCCCTAATACACACGTGGGCTAGGGGAGAAAGTATCCCATCTGCTGACTGGCTCTGCAGGCATCTGGTGAATCCTGTGTTTTCCTGTTCTTAACGAGCTGTAGAAGCTGGCATAGCCAGCAGGATGAAAGATAATGTTAGTGCTCAAAGAAATCCTCCTATGTTCTTCCTCTGTCACCTTCAGCGCAGGCAATGAGCACACCTGTCCTGCAGCCCTGTCACCAGAGGTGAGTTCTGTCCAGCTGGGGATCCTGTCTACAAGTTCAGTTTGGCAAAAAGGACATCCTGACTTCATTGAAACACGCATTAGAAGTCCTGTGAATCAGCAGTCTACCAAGAAAGGCTGCCGAGAGTGTCATGTTCCTTCTGATCAGTTTGGGAGCTTTGAGAAGGTTCAACCTCCTCTTTCTTCTTTGAGCATTACTGTCACTGATGAAGGTGTCAAAACTGCATTGCTTGGATGGAGCTCCACCTTAGAGTGATCTTCCAGACGAAACAGCAGCAGCAGGCCCACTGTACATCTGAGGAAGGATGTGTGTATCTTGCACCTCAAGAGGTGAACTTGTTCTCTGGAGTTTGATCTAGACAATCAGTGTGTACTAAGAGATTGCCAGAAGTCCTGGGCACAGTTTTGTACTTGGAAGTAGCAGGTGCAACTTCCCACTGAAATGAGAGGCCTGACTTCAACAGAAAAACTATTTTCATCACTCTGAAATACGTCTTCTTCCTTGGTCCACTAATCCCGGTTTTCAGCTGTTGCAAAAGAAACGAGCACTAAAACCAGTTCCTGCAATTCTTTATCAGGTTTTTGTTGTGTGAAACTGAATGATGTTTTTAGGTGGTATCTCAGGCTAGGGAAAAATTGATTTAAAGCTTTATTAGGTAAAAGATATACCATCATATCATTGATGTTTTGACAAATTTTAGATATTCTAAAGATTTTCTTTAGATTCTGGGAAACACTCAATGCACAGGAGACAAGTGAAATAAACTGAGCTAATCAATAAGTAGATAGAAAATAACTCAGAGTGGTATGAGTAGAAAACTTTCCAGCATCTTCTATGTCCCTAATTACCAGTGGGCTAGAAATATCTAGATATCAGACTTCTTCAGTAGGACCACACACATCCACTGGCATTTGACATTCAAATTCCTAGTGAAGGCCAAATGCACAGCATGTGTCTCTACTTGCAAACATCCCATTCCTTAAAGAGATATTTATATCCCTGCCTGCGTTTGCTCTGGCATTAAGAAGAGATTCTAAAAACAGAATAAAATAGTGATAAAATACTGTGCCCTTTCTCTCTCTTCCCCCCCAGCCTAGCCAGCACATAAACATGGGACAAGCTGCACACCACCATGTATTGATGCTGGTGTTCCTCAGCACACAGGGTTTCTTGCTGCTGAACTACACCTGAGTGTCTGTCCTGGACCAGGTTGCTTCAAGTAGTCCCACGCCAAGGTCAAAAAGATCACTGCTCTCAAAGCATATGGTTTTCTCCCTCATATGAACAGAAATCACTGTATCTGTGATAAAAACTGTGGGGGAGTAAAGGAAGAAGTCACAAGAAAGATATTTTTGCTCTAGAAGTAAATTTCTGGTTTGTAGTAATATTCCACTATAAAATGCATGAAAATGTGGATTCTGAATTAATTTACAGTTCTGATATTTGACTTCCTTCTAAACCACTAAATTAACATTAATAATGTATACATGTGCTGGTGACTTTGTGCCCAAAATGGCACTGTGGGCACTATTTTGATGCTTTTGTCTATAGATGTCTGTATTTGTAGTACAGCAATAATATCATTATGCCAAATTATGTCATACTGGGAACAAATAATAGAATCTAGATCAGGAGAACCTTCATTTGTTTTATTGAAGTTGTGGACAGAGGAACTTTCTCCCAAAGAAACAACAGTTCTGCAAACAGTGCACTCAATGACAAGTCAGAGGTCTAAATTCATCTTTTCTGTGAGATGGACCAAAGATTTGAACCTGCTCCTCCTTAACCTACCAAGTATCCCATGCAGAAGGCTCCCTAAAGCATGTCTGCTTATGCATAATATTGACTTTAACCAAACCTAGAAAGGAATATTGCATTGTCAAAACCCTCATGGTTGGTTTACCATGGAACTATTTCCCATCCCATTCTCTTTTTTGAGGGCAATGACAGGATGTCCCTGCAAGTTAACTCAGAGCTAACATGTCTTACCTATAGTTATATCCAGTGTGTACTCATAAATTAACTCCTTAGTAAGAGGTATTTCCTTTACCTGAAGACCTCACTTTGCCTATTACATTTTCAGCAGTAACCTGAAAAAAAAATTGTTACATTTTCCATGCAGGGTACGGTGTAGTTACTTGCCTTCAGTCTATTTTTTATAAGATCACAGAAGTACTTAGAGCAATTAGAGAGGCTATTTGATGTCTTTCTGTTACAGAGGCTGTCAAGTCCTGCCCTTCCTAGCAGAAAGAAAACATTACCTGAATCCATAAAACATACAAAAATCCGTGTTCTGGTTGAGTTTTCTCAAACTGAGTCCTGTGTGTGGTTAATAATTTCTCAACTCATATTAGTCACCTAGGCCTGAGCAAACATTTTGCAGTGTTTTATCATCAAGTTCAAGACAAAACTGTCAACAGGACATACTGCTTGTTCTGTACACAGTCACATCACACTTGAGTTTTAGTATTACAACAGCAGAATATCATGTTTACTTGACAACAGGGATCCTACAAATTCATTTGGAACATAGCAGTTCCACCTAAGTAGAACAGCATCACTTGATGCAGAACACTATTGCCAGTTATGTTAAAGGAACAGAGCAAATGCCCTGAGAATGAAAGGAAAGCGAATGTTACTGCCTCTCATGAAACACTTATCAGTAAATGTGGATGCTGACATATGCAGGGAGGCTGCTCAGATACCATTTGCCTTTTTGGACACACTTCTCAAGAACCAGCACAGTTCACAAAAGCACTTACTCAGAGTTTTCCAAGTGAGGGGTTTGATTACATCCTCCTGCAGCAAAGCACAGGGCTGTGCCAGTGGTGTTCTCCTCAGCCTGGATCCTGCCCCTGCACCACCCCGAGAGGGACGGACACTGCTGCCCCTTTCAGAGGGAACAGATCCTCTGTATCCTAGCAGCACATATCAGACCACCCCCACATGGGAGGGCCGATTTTTTGCCACCAAATGAGAAGTTGCAGCACAGGGCTGTAAGATCTTTTAGTGAGAAAAATGCAGTCTGTATTTAAGGTGAAGCAAAGAGATATCAAATGAACTGAAAGTCCTCCTCTACCTTCTAAATAGAAACTTCCTCACTTTTCTCTTTGCAGAGCTTACTGCTGACAATTAAGTTTGCCACCACAGACAGATAGCCCCTCACCTTTGCCCAGCATCCCACTGCTGCCCTGAAGGTAGATAAAGTCTTGTCTGCCCCTCTGCAAAAATTCAGTTTGGGAAAAGTAGTGCCAGTAACAGGACATAGGTTTGCTGAGAAGTAGCAGCATTAACCTAATGAGATTTCTCAGGAGTTTTCCTTCTCACCAAATAGTTCTAGACGTGTGCCAGGAATGTAGACAAGAACTTGTAAGTTATTTTTTCTCTGTGTCCTTAAGTGGTCTGTTTAGCTGGTAAATGCTATAGTGCTAATTACACAGCATGGGGATTTTTGTCTGCAGAATTAGCAAGGCTTTTCAGGCACATTTCACCTGTAGCCTCAAAGGCTGGAAACTTGATATTAATAAGATTGAACCAAAGCAATTTCTGCGATGGGGACTCCTCAGCTCCAGGTCAGCCCTTGCCTGGGGCTTTTTTCAAGTTTGCTGCTCTAGAGCCTGTTTTGATCAGTGCTGCTGGGTTCTCCTTCTCCATCTGGGCACAGAGCAGGCCGGTCAAAGAGCTGCTGCCCTGTTTGTCAAACTGTCCTCTGCCCAGCCCTCCAGGCCCCCCCCCAAAAACTCACACCCAGCACACCGAGGTATATCTGCCGGCTCAAGCGCTCTCCGTACCTTTTAAGCGTTGTGCAAGAATGATGCACCAACTCTTCTGTTTTCATCAGAAATATGACCCTCATCTTCACTGTCTGGAAGAGCTGAAGTGTCTTCAAACACTTCTTCCTACACAATCGCCCTTCAGTGAGGGAAAAGAAATAATGTACTAAAGAGCCTAATCTATTTCTGACTGTTACAGGTGAGTACCTTCTCTTCCCCAGAGACTGCTTCTTCAGATCTGCCCTTTTCCAGAGGTGTGTTTAACCTAAATAAAATTAAGGGCTCCTCTTCTGCCATGAACAATATTTTCACTTAAAAAGATAAAGCAAAATACATGCCATCAGGGAAAGATTTAATCAAAGTTGGAAAAAAAAAATTACTTTCCATTTCAGAAAGCGATTCTTGGAAGCTGTCAAATCTAAATTGGTTTTATTTGGCTTTTGACCTTTCCAGCAACAAAGCACCTGAATTCAGAGGCCAGTTCAGTATCATGTGTACAAGTGGAAAAGTTAACATGTGTACCCTCCAAGCACTTTACAGTCAACTCTTTGGATCTTCAGGGAAAGGAATAGGCGCAGGAAGCAGATTACACCACCAGTTAGAAAACCCAAACCAGATCAAAGCCTTAGATCTGACAGACTTTTTTAAAGGCTATAGAGAGGACTAAGTGGCACCAAGTACTTCAGTAGGGTGTATGGGGTTTTTTTTGCTCCAGAGAACTACGGGAAGCTGTGCATATCAGAGTACTGGCAAGACCTGTACACTCAGAGCTCCTCAAACTGTTGGGACTGTGCTTATGCCAAGCTCTAGATAATACCAGTGCTCTGGAAAATGCATGGCACCTTATGGGAAGAGTTCCTGCACCTCATCCCAACAGCATTATGTTTGATGCCAAGCACTTCAGAGCATTTCAAACTGAGGCATGGTGAGGCAGGAAAAAGCACATACAGCCACATGCACACTGCTGTAATTCTGATGCTGCAAGATATTCTGTACTCAGAGTATTCTGTAGTTTCAGTAATTCAGGACAGTATCTCTTTTATGCAGGGTTACTTAAGTCTGATTGGTTAATGAAAGGAGATGGTTACAAATCTAATTATTCCAATTAAAACCTTTGTCTAGTCCTTTGGAAGCAGGTCTGTGGCCTCTTTCTAACTGTGAAATGGTAAATTTCAACACATGTATACACACAGATATATGCACACATATAAATTTATGTATCTGTGGCCTAAGTACTGAAATTCCTAATCTCCTTACATTTGCACGGAAATAAAATATCTTCGAATACTACAGGTCCCATAGATTTGTCTAAATTCTGATACACTTCTTAGAAAAGAAAAAGAAATACAAGAAAGAATGCTCATTTCACTGAATTTACTACAGATGCAGAGCCAGAACCACTAAGCATAAATCAGCATAAATATATTGAAGATAGTGCTAATGGAAATAGTGATTTATACCAGCTGAAGTACCACCCCATATCATTTAGAATTGTTTGTAAAGACTTTCTCTGTCAAACACTGTCTACATCTATTTGCTGAAGCAGTCCTGCGAACTTTAATTGAATCAATTCCTTAAATTGAGCAGAGTTTACCCTGTCTTCTTCTTGTATAACTTATGTACAATGGTACTGTCCTGAAAATACACAAAATAAATACTGATCAATATGAACAGAACCATGTATTTGTTTAATTCTGGAGCCAGGTAGTTTGCAGTTTATATTACCTGCACTTTGTAGTTTATGTGATAGCACTTTTGTATATACAAGCTTTCGCTAATGTCTGAGAGCGTACCTTGGGTGATTTAGGAAAGAGAATATTTAGAAATCAAACATCCACAACTTCTGTTCATTTCTACATGTTTTCTTCTGAAATGAGTCATACTTCCTTTTCTAAACCTGTTTCATTTATGCACATTTTTTAGCAACACCGAATTTCTACAGCTACATTGTTTCTGAAGCTTTACCTTCTTACTTCAGAAAAAGGCTCATTAGCCACAGAGAGAAACTTGCTACTCAGACCTTGTTTCCCAACAGCATCCACAGTTACAGGAACACAGCTTAAATAATCTTTTAAACACCCACCACTCCTGTCTCTCAGCTCCTTTTAAATTTGAGTTGTGATGTCCATTTTTGTTCTTGAGATGTTAACCTTGAATTGTATGCCTGAACCAAAACAGGGGCAGCTATCAATGCTTCTTACTTTTCTTTAGACTTTGATAGTCCGTAAGAAATTAGAATGTAGTTGTCAGCTCCAAGCAGCCTACACCAGAACCTTCACATTTGCCCTGGGCACAGGTTAGATGTAGCTTTCACACCACACTTGTGCTGAACAAAACTCAAGGACCTTCCGACCCCACTTCTCCCACCCAAACAGCTGGAGTTTTTCATGCATTTGGCAGTTATCTTCTAAACAGGAAAACCACTTTGGATCAGATTTGTCACATTTGGATGGTCACCAGGAATTCACTCAGGATCCACTGCAATTTTAAGTGAGTGCTGTAGGAACAGGTGGAGATTTTTAACAAGCAAATAGACTTACATCTAGAGAGTCACAAAAGATGCTTTCAGCTATTCAGAAAATTAGGATAAGTCTCAAAAGTTACAGCAAATTTATGAACCCAAATTGACACCTTAATACTATTATTATTTGTTCGACATAACAATAAACCAGACTGACTGAAACTCATATGAACGAAACTAATAGAAGACAGGCAAGCCAGAAACAGACATATTTATACACAAATTGGGATTTACTTTCAAAATCAATTTTTTAAAGAGTCCCCAAAAGACTTTTTTTCAGTGCATCACTGTTAGCCTCAATCTCTTTTCCTACCTATTAGAACTGGAGTGGAGAATGACTGAAATACCCTCTTCAATCATTCTGTTATCTCTTTTGGGGAGCATCCACATCTATACAGCATGATAGTTGCAACCATGACCCTCAATAGCAATATATTCTCTTTGTTAAATTCTTATTTCTGGCTTTTATTGACAGTCCTTTGAAGACTGAGTTTCTCAAGCAGCTGTTATGGTGGCACAAAAGGTGGGATGATAGCACTTTAGTCCCTTAAAGAGAAAATACTCAATAAAAATTATAGAGCAAACTTTCTTCTCACTGTTTCACGATAGCATCACTTTAACTCCATTGGTATTCTCAAAATTATTCTCTTGATATATCTTAGCAAAACCCAAGACTTTCCACTTACATCACTGGGTGATTAAATATTAAAATAGACCGATACCCAGGATTAGGAAGGTGGTCTATCCTCAAAGTTGTAGCTGAACTTTTTGGTGACCAGAGAAGGGTAATTTCATTGCTTTCATCACTTTCTGATCCTGCTTTTGTCTGTCTGTCAGCACTTACTGTAAGGTTTGTGTGATAAGGGATGTCTCTCACCCTACACTTACACAGTGCCAGTCATGCTGGTGTTTCTGTTTACTGGACATAAAAAAATATTGCAAGACCATTTAAAAACCAGAAGAGATACAAAGCTGACCTTTTCATTGCTTCATCCAGCTTGTGTACAGCACCTGGGACTACACTGTTGTGATTTGTCTGTGTACATTATTCTTACAATAAAATACTCCAATTTCATACACACGAGAACCGTGGGTTCAGAAACAGCAGATCGATCAGGCCCTATTGTAAATATAATATGACACGGAGTGCAGATCAATATTCTGCTGCGCCTGCTACTACAATGCAGACTGGGAGCAAATCATTATTTTTTGCTCTTAATAACTATGGGAGCTTAATTTCATCATTTTAAAGGTGAAGAGAAGTGTTTGAAAAACAATCTCATTAGTGGCCACTGTGTGAGCCCGCACCAGCGCGGGGATGGAGCAGGCAACAGCCAAGCACAGGCACTGAGCGAGCCCATTTCCTGTTCATGGGCCCAGGGCATGGCAACTGTTCTGCATCCCCTGTGCAGCCACTCTCTGCAAAGGCACAAGTGCCTTTTCTGCCAAGTTTTCTGGAGCCCTGGAATGTCTGGGGAAGGCTGAGCACAGGTTTGCACTTGTCGCCACGGTGCATTTCCCCCTGCGAGGCAGGCTGGGTGCAGTCCCTGCCCTTAGGTGTTGCATTCAATACACGGAGCCTGGATGAATTTCTTCTCTGTGGAGCTGCAGACAAGATGACACAGGGATGGCTTAAAGTGACCCAAACTTGCTCCGAACAATTCCCTGCTCTTTCTCTGAACATCTCCTCCTGTTTTCATCTTCTCCTTCCAAAATTGAGAAAACCCAATTAAACTGACAGGGACTCAGTGAACTGCATTTTGTTTATCAAGGGCAACAAATCCAAGAACTGAATAAAACAGTACTTTTTGAAACAGAGAAAACAAAAATAGCAAACCAGAAAGATAACTAAGATTTTAAAAAAAAAGTAAAATCAACAACTTCAGTAACACTTATGAAACCTTTCCTAAAGAACAACTGCTAGGACAAGTTTATTCTCTCCCATGCTGTTACCTCCCTTGAAGTCTGCGACTTTCAAGGCCCAGGACTCCTGGTCATCCTTCCGACCACCAAGGCCTTGGTGGATCCTTCTGGATCCAGACTGCATCCAGACCCAACTGCACAAGCTGCAAGAAGTTCACTCAAAAATTCATGAGCACAGAAAGGATCATCTGTAAATGTCCTCTTAGATGTAGAAGCCACTGATTTTATTTAGTTAAAACTGGCCTCAGGTGATTGCCTTTTCTGTTTTCCTAAACATTAACTTCTGGTGTTTGAACTTAATTTCCAATGTTCTAACTTCAATAATTGCTGCTTTAATCTTTTGTAGCTTCACATGTTCTTGGTAATAGAGAATAATAAATGTAAATGTAACATTTAGGCCATCAGTAATTTATCCTGGAAGAGCAGTTCAAAGGGAGAATCAGCTTGAAACTATTGGTTCATTTGTGAAGTTTGAGGCAGGAGACCCAGCTGTCATTTGACTTCAAGGAGCCTTTGTACAGGACTAATTATAAGACAAAGCCCCGGACTCATACTGATTAGTTATTTATACTTTTGATGAAGTTATCTGCAGTTATTTTTTGATCTCTAATTAGAGGTGACCTCTAAAGCAGGGGTTTGCTTCGCTTTCTGGAAGAGTAGCTCAGGAATCATTCAATCACTCACTTAAAATAAATACCACGGTGATCTCAACACTCCCTAGAGTTGATTCTTAGTTAACAAGAGAAGAAAAACATCTGATTAAGTTCCCAGAGCTGGCTCTCTGAGTGGCCGAGGGCTTTTTTAAAATATGTCACACAGATGGAAAATGTTTTCTAGCAGTATCTACAGCGAGTCATGACACTCTCTTTTAGATCCTTCATAATTTGTGAGACAGAATTAACAGCTGTTTTTAAAGTAAAATATAACCCCTGGGAAGTGGGAGGAGAGGATGAATCCTGATGCTTCACTTTCTGACATTCTCAGACCAGGAAAGGAAAGGTTTCATTTTCGTCATTTAAATGCTAATAAAATTTCATGACCACCTGTCACTCCATAAAATGTTTTCCGTTGCCTTAATCACATTCTGCTCTCCTCAGCAGAAAATTAGCTGATGCTAAAATACCAAAAGATTATTAGGGAAGTTTTATTTTTATGGGTAGATCATTCGGTATGTAAGAACGATGTACTTGGGGCAATCTGTTAATCAAATGCTGATGCATGCAGCAGTCACTTTCAAATACTGGGGAGAACAAACCGATGTGTTCCACGGCCTCAAGGTGCACTGGGAGTTTTAGGTTAGATATTAGGAAAAGTTTCTTCACAGAAAGGATTATCAACCATTGGAACAGACTGCCCAGGGAAGTGGTATAATCACTATCCTTGGAAGTGTTCAAAGAACATGTGGAGCTGGCACACGGATATGGACGTTGTTTAGCAAACGTGGTGGTGGGGCTGGGTTGGACTTCATGGGCTTGGAGGGCTTTTTCAACCTTAACATGATGCCTTGAAGTGGCTACCTGAAAACAGAGGCTAGGCAAGATGAAGAGAAGAAAAGCAGGTATTTATTGGAAGACCTTCAATAGTTACACCTTGGGAGTCAAAAGCCTCCGAAGGGGCTCCACCCAAGATGGACGCTGGGTCATGAGTTTTTCACATTTTTATAAGTTTGGGCCATTTGCATATCAGGGTTAATTCTCCAATTACAATTTCAGGCAATGAAGCAATTACCCCAAGTTTGCCCCCCCGTTCGGAGGCTTTAGTTTACACATTTTGGGGCCTGGGACAACAAGGTGTCCTTGAAGTGTAAACCTAGAGAGGATTTGTTACGTCTAACCAGAATGAGAGAACACCAACCAACAGGCTGTGTGAAATTTCAGAGTTACACACTAAGCAGTACAGGATCTGAAAAATATAAAAGTTATAACCTAAGGCATGAAACAATTCCATGGTCTGCACCAAAAGTGTATCTACAGTTCTCTATCCCTAATTTCTGGTACTCTCAGAAGTAAATGCCAAGTCCATGGGATGGAACAATATTCCTTCAGTTGCAATGGATGAGATGACTCTGACTCCCTCTTATAGAAGCTTACCCAGAAATGAAGCAGCTTTCCTGGATTTTAGGGAAACAACAGACACAAGCTGCCTTCTCAATGTGTTTCTTCTCATAAATAAAATGTATTTTCAGCTGTTTTGACTAGACACTGTTTTCAAGTACTTAAGTAGAAAAAAAATCAAGGTGCCTCGCAATATCTTAAAAAAAATTGGAAATAGCAAAGATACTAAAACATATCTGGAAGGAAACAAGGGATAAAACCCTGGAAGTAGCAGTCCAGCAGATATTGAAGAGATCTGCTTTTAGAAGACATCAGAAAGGTTTTGTCTGATAAACACTGAGCCATGGAGGTTCACCAATTAGAGCAAAACTGCTGTGCTATGCTTTATTATTTGCCTCATTTCTTCACACCTGAGTACCTTATTCAAAGAAATATTTGTACCAAATCTTTGTTTATAGTGACTGTTAATAAAACCCTCCATCAACACACTTTTTTGTAATTTTAGAATGTTCTGGATACTACTTCCTACTCTTCTTATGTGAGGACATAACATGGGAAAGGACTTTAACCTTCATCATCGCAGGAGATAACATGTAGTTATTAGTATGGTAGGAAAATGATAAAATATTTTCTTTATTTTTAGCAGAAATAATGATGAATTCAAATTTAGTAATATAACCAGAAATTTAGTCATGTTCTTCCAGTGAGCTCACTAGCTGGACAGGCCAAATATAATTAAATGGATTAAGTAAATGCTGTTAAATTTATTTTATCATTGGGACTAACCATGTAATGATAGCATGGTTAACTTTAATCTGTTAATACATATCACTTGTTATTTTCCTAAAGTGTATTAAAAACAAAATCTTATTTAACCTCATGCCTTAGCATCATCTAAGATGATGCTCTTTCCTGGAACAGAGGAACTCAAAGATTGAAAATCTAGTTCTCAGATTCTCATCCTCCTCATATATTCTTCCCACAAATCTCAGCTAAGAATGAGTCTTCAGTGTTCCAGAGAGGTTTTTCTGCAGACCCAAGAGGCATTAGACAATCTCTATCAGCCACTGACAGCAGACTTCCCCAAATTCCTCCTAACTCCGTTACTGCCCTTAGTGGAACAGCACGGCTCGAGCAGTTATGACTGCAGCCAGCACAGGCACTACTCTGGTTTGGGCTTTGATCTGTAACAATTCGATGATCTGGCCTTATTACCAATTCAACAAATTCTATCTCCTTTTAATCTCAAACCTACTCCATTACAGTTGAGTCAGTTATTAATTTCTCATATAAACTTAAAATAAAAAATAAAAAAATAAGGCCTTCAGAAGGACTGGATTTTTTTAAAATTTTTTTCTAAGTTCCTACTCCAGTGCTTAAAGAGGCAAATTATTCCCAGATATTTCAGAACAGCCCTACAGTTTTAACTGTAACTGGTTATTAGGAGTCCATTTAAAAACGGCTTGTAATTTTCCTTTAGATATTTTCTTAATGTTTCAGAGGAACCATGCACCCAAAGTGCAAAAAACAAGGTAATTTTCCAGGCTCCTTCGGACTTTCATTACTATTGATTTGTCTCCATCACTGTTACAACGAATCTGAATTTTCCAACGGAAACTACCCTCTCAAAGCACAGCTAACTATTTCTAACAAAAAGCCCTGATTATACAAAATGAATGGGGTTTTTGTGTTTTGATGAAGTTTTTTCAGCATGTTCCAAGTCTTACATTATAACATTATTAGAAAAACTAATGGCTCAAATTTTTCAGTCAAACTGGACTGTGTTCTTGAACAAGGCTACATGATTTTTGCAATAGAAGCCACACTGATTTTGGAGTTAATATTTGTTTTGAAGCCAGTCTGACAGCATTTTGACAGTCCCCTTGGCACCCTGCAGTCGCTCATTGTAAGACCTCCAAACAAAACACAAGAAACCACTGAGTGGTGCAGAGTCTTGCACTCACAGTGTCAGCAAATGTTGCAGACAGTTTCATCGGTGTTTTTCACGCCAGAGGGAAACAAGCAAAGCCTCAGCCATTGGTGAAGAAAGCATAAGTTAGGCTTCATGGGTACATGGGAGCTTTTGGATCCTTTGGCAAAGATTCTGCAAATGCAAGATGAAGATGGTATGATACTGTAGTTGTATGACAACAGATTTTCCCAAGTGCTAACGGAGTGTTTTTCACAATGTGTAACTTCTCAGTGTCAGGATGATCCTTCCACTTCATTATTTACATTTGCTGCAGCACTTCCAATCCTTGGGAATAAGGTGGTAGCAACAGAACGTGCACATAAATCACTCAGGTGTCACAGTGCTAGATATTAAAAAGTCAAGGCTTGCCACAGCACTGGAATAGTTATGTCCTGTTTTTAAAATACTGGTGTCACTCTTCTCCCATACATGACTGCTGAAGTGTAACCTTCAGCAATTCTGGACTGTAACTGTAATTGTAAATTTAAAAAAAAAAATGTTCAGTATACTTTGAACAGGTATTTATCATGCAGACCACATATACTTCTATATGTGGTGGTGTTGCACATAAAGTATTCATGACTGGGAGTGTCTGATGGCTGCAATATGAAAAGTCACTCTGTTGTGCCCTATATGCAAAAAAAAAAAAACAACAAACCAAACAACATAACCGATTTTATAATGATCTGAAACAACCTTTCCTCCCCTAAAAAAGAAGCGACAGGACACTGTCCAGGAGCTAGTGCTTGATTGCACCAAGGCTTCTGCCATCTCTCTTTTTAGAGGTACCACGCAGAACAAACATGTCAAAACAAGCCTGAACTGAGCATCTGATTGGAGACAATTGTAGCCTAATTTTTCTCCCATCCAAATGGCAATCTGAGGACAGCACGGTTTTAGTATTTGCATACTAAACAGATGTTGGTATTAATTATTTGGTGAATCCTGAGAGACATCAACAGCATACAAAGAAATCAACATATTTACACTGTCAGGAACAACTCTGAAAGAAAAGACAGTAAACACAGATTAAATTAATCTGAGAGGTCCATCCAGGGTAGGCAAATACAACTGACAATTTGAAAGGGAATGCCTAATTGACCAGTACTGAACAATCCATTTCTGCATATAATTTTTTAAAGACTATCATATATAGCAGTGTTGGCAGATTTACAAAAGCAGTGCTAGGCCAAGACACTGGGACACAACCTCCTGGATGACCAAGGAAGAGGAACCAGGGTTCAAAGTGAGGTAGCTTCTGTCACAGCTTGGGGTTAGATTTCCTGAGCTACATTTCCCAAGCACAATCTTTTGCTGAACCTGTGCTGGCAGGTCCAGCAGACTTCTAGTTGAGGCCGTGAGAAATTTTTCCTGGTCTGGCAATTAAAATCACATTAATTAAAACCAAGCTTAAAGTTTGAATGATAATGAGACTATAGAGAAAGAAGAAAGAAATAGATATTTGTTTCACGTAATCTGCAATAAGGGTTTGCGTTTTGCTTCCTCAGTGAAGACACTGGTATATTTTAATTGGTTTGACTGATCATCACAGAAGCAGACAAGTTTGGAAATGTGAGCAAAGCTTACTCTAAAACGTGGAAAACCCCCCAAACAGCTGAAACGGTTCCAGATCAAAGGTCCAAGGCAATTCTGACAGTATCCAAAAGTGGATACCGAAGGCAGGGGGGAAAAGCACACACCACCACGTTTCCTCCAGCATCCAAATATTTCCTGTTCAGGGGCTTTTTTTGCCAGGCATAGTTTCCATGTACTGAGTAATTCTCCATGGGTTTATTTTCCCTGAACTGTGTGCAAACCATGCAAACTTCTGGCACTTCCAGTAAAAAGGATACTTCCAGTATCCTTTTGTGGCTTCCTAAACTCAGATGCTTTGAACAGGAAGAATTATCTTCATCTGGTCTAAGCACAGCTCCAGGATCACTGCGAGGCTCCGTTTTTGTTTTGGAAGTGGGACTGTTATCCTGCTTCTCCAAATGGCTCACCACTCTATAAACTTCCTTTGCTTCCCGAGTTGTTTCTTTTCCAGACTGAAACTTGCCCAATCAGTCATTCTTTAGAAGGCAGCCACGTGTCCCCAGTACAAGTGACTCATACTTTTGATGTGCACAGAAAGATCAGAGGACACTCTGCCTGTTCTAAATTCCTCAGAAAAACTAGTCTGGATCATTATGTCCTGAGCTGCTTGTCTGCTGTGAGACACTCACTTAACAACCTTTGCTTTTACTCAGAGCACACAGTCCTAAACCCGGGACATTTCACCTTTCTGAAATCACAAAGGGACTCTCATTATCTCTGGTAGAAATTGTTTACAAACTGTCCCTGTTTGCTGTATTACCAAGACAAACATTTTTTCTATCACACTGCAGAGTGTATTTCTATATCCCAGAGCTGAGCGTTTCTTCACCAGGACCTTCACCCAGTGGAGCAGCAGCTGCAGCACATTCACAGAGGTTTGACTGCTGCCCTCTGTGCTCCTCCAAGGTTACACTGGCCATGGAACCCCCTGCTCTTGCTTTTGCCTCTGTCCACAAGAGACTCAGACAGTGGAGCTGAACCCAAACCCGCTGCTGGGGCCTGTGTGGAGAGGGAAGTCACTACACTGGACCTATAGGTGTTCACTGAAAAGTTCTGCTAGAATGTACATGAGTCCTGTGTTTGCCCGCTGCCCTCCCCAGTGACACACACCAATATATGGGGCCTTTGGAACAAAGCTGTGTATTGACTGCAACTATTCCAGGTGGTGCGATTTTCGTGAAGTTCCCAAATTCTTGTTCTGAACTCATAAAGGCCATACTGCATCTGCAACCATCAGCTCTATATTTAAAACACAGCTTCCGCTGGAAAATACCTTGCATTCATTAGAGCATCTGTATGGGAAGCCATTGATGCATTGCCTTCCTCACACATGGAATTCTACAATTCCAGCTGTTAATTAAATCACTATATTCTCAATTTAAGTTGTCTTAGCATAACTAACTCATACTTTCAGTGTGCAAAGAAAGATCAGAGGACAGATTGCCTACTCTAAATTCCTTTGAAAAACTAATTCAAATCATAATATCCTAGACTGCTTCTCTCCTGTGAGGCACTCGCTTAACAATCTATTCTTTTACATAAGTCAAAGAGCAACTTAATTTTAAAATCACAGACCTTGAAATTTTACAACTAGCCCAATTATCATTTTAAAAACTGATGATTTAACCATTAAAGTATACCCAATTAGAAATGTCACATGTGCCTAATTTATATAAATGCTACTTAAATTACAATGAAATGGATTAGTTTTCAAGATAATTATATGTAAAATATAACTTAATAATTTCAAACACTGAAGTTTATCCCTATAACTCTCCCTATTTTTCCTCCTTTCCTGAGCTGGAGTACAAGTTGGTCATATTTCACAAATGACAGGGTTGAAGTGCAGTATTAATGGAAATTAAACACAAAATTTCTGAGACACAGAAATGGGAAGATGCTATGAAGCATATCTGTCCTGAAGGACAGACACGGCTCCTCACTGTATTCAATAACATTGTCAATATTGGTTTTAACACAGAAACAGGGGGCAAAGAGACACCATTTCCAAGACACACAGCAAGGACAGACTCACAGAAATCTATGAACATTATTTTCTTTTGCTTGACAGTAAAAGAAGCTGCCTGGTTTTTGCTCTGGGCTCAACTGACTATATTTACAGTTTCATTTTGTAGGTACTGAATGCTAAAACATATTACATCATTTTGCTGCCTTTAGAAGAACATTTATTACAGATAGCATTGAAAAACATTTAATATTTTCATGAACAAAAGTGTTAAGATGCCTTCACAATTGCTGTGTAACAACACAGCATTTATTCTGCTCTGGGTGATTAATTTATTCTTTCATGAAATGAGCTGTCATGATTTTCTTTATTACTTTTTTTCACTGAGCAGGAAGTTGCCATCTAGTAGGTGTCTAGTTTAGCTTGTCCCCAGAGCAGTATTTGATATGCAAAATACAACTTATTAGTTTTCAATTTGCCACTAGCTTTGTTAGGAGATGCAGTTAAAATTCCTCAGCAGCAGGCAACACTTCTGCATTATAAGATGGTGTTGCAGGTGATGTGGGGAAAAAAAACCACGATGCAAAGTTAGCCTCACCAGGTTTCACCAAACTTGCAGCTTGTATCACTTGTGAGAGGCAATAGGAAGAAGAATGCAATTTACCTCCAACTCCAACACCAAACTGAAAAGGCCAGGATAGTTCATTTTCAGCACATTCAACCTGTTCCAAGGGGTGCAGCGGCAGCTAGTTAAGAGATGAATTTATGGTGTATTAGTCCTTTCTTCTTGGACAGTAATTAAGAGGGAGAAGGTGAGGACAGCTGCTATGACAGTGGCTAGAGTGACAAGATGAGAATTCAGAAGTGAAGACATGTCCATTACAACCTGAATTTATTACAGAAGCTATTAATGTGCTGCATCATATAAAATTCCTGGGAATGAAAATCAGACTGAGATTCAAAGATGTAATTTGAGAAGTTGGAGAAAAACCAGATTAAGGCAGAGGAAGGGATTGTCCAGTGGGTGAACAAGATTGCAGTACTGCAGAACAAGAAGGGAAAATGAAGTTTAACATTTAAACACTCAGAAAGATTTCTTCTATAAGATGTGGGTCCATCAATTAGACATGATGGAACAAAGTATGGAGTTCTTCTTAGCCGGTTATACACAAACACAATGACCCTCAAAACTCATGTGGATTCACTCCTCAAGTTACTCTGTCAAGGTGTTTCTGATAGACATAAGGGAGTATTCACGTTACCATACTGGATACAAATATTCTCTGTCATCCTAGCACAGATCAGTTCAAATTGGAGAAACAACAGAAGAGTTTCCACGACAAAGAGAGAATGAAGAGGCTATTTAATAAGAACAGACTAAAAGAGCTTGCCTTGTTTAGCCAAGCAGAAACCTGAAAAGGCTACAGTTGGTCCCTCAGAATAAATGAAGGTGCTAAAACCAAGGGAGCAAGAGGAGTTATTGCATCTTGAAATACAATGGTAGTTGGAGAACAAATTGCTAAAACAGACCACAAAGAATCTTCAAATAGAAATTAGTGATAAAGGACCACCATCAAAGTATGGTTTTAAAAGAGGATATACCAGCAAAGTTACAGTGGCTGGGGTTTTGATACAGGAGGTCCTTTCTGGATATAGTTCTTGCCATTCACCTTTAAAGGAAGAGATACAGTTCAGCTGAATTCCTGAAAAATGTCTTGAAAAAAAACCCATATTTTGATTTTCTCTGGTGCTAACGGTTCAGTAACCTTCATGAGATAAAACCTGCCTATAATTAAGTAGTTTTTTATCCTCAAAACTAGAAAATACCGGTAAAACCACACCAAAACCATCTTTGGTGTAATCAAGCTCGATAACCCATAACCTCTGCCAACATGGAGACAGATTTCCATGCAGATCCAGCCGTGCTGTTTGGTTTGCAGAGCAAAACGCTGATTTACCCATGACCAGGTGCTACCAGAAGCAACTTGATGACATCAGTGTCCTACACGAATGTCACAGAATCACACAATATTCTGCATTGGAAGGGATCCACAAGGATCCTTGAGTCCAACTCTTAGGTGAATGTCCCATACAGGGATCAAACCCACAACCCTGGCATTATTAACACCAACTGAGCTGATCTCAGTGGCAGTTGTCTTGAGGTCAATGACTATTCCTAGCACACAAAATACTTGCACAGTCTTTGAGATTATGCCCAACACACCTGCTGGCCATAGAAATATCCTGACCTGTGCGGCTGGCTCCACGTGCAGGTATACAGCATGCCTCTTGTTTAAATGATGACACAGTGAGACAGTGATGGTACGACGAAATGATGCCTAATGCTCCATAAAGTCAATAGACTTGGAAGTGGAAAAAATATGACTGGAGTGAATGACTCTAAGGCACAGTAAATACATTCCTTTTATTAGTTGTTTACAGTCGTGGCAATAACATGGGTATGCTATAATGGTGTATGTGTTTATTTGCTGCATGGAAGATGTATTGCCACAAGCTATTTGCAGCTGACAGTCCCAGCAAAACAACATTTGTAATGCAAAATCAGCATATAAGGGGCTCATCCTCATTAAGTATGCAACAAGGCATGACAACTCAATAAAATATAGGGATGCTCTCAGCAAATGTCAGATCTGTCTGCCTCTTGACTGATTATGATCTCTGCTCTTACATGCTTGTGCACCTGTACTGGGTCATTTTTTGGATAGTTTCACTCTCTGACTCATGTTTTGGAGGTGATTTGGCTCAGAGGGTTAAACGCAAGAAGAGGAGAAGGGACATACTAAGGACTACTTGCTGACCTTGTTTTATTTCTTCTTTGCCGTGCTGTGCAAAAGAGACCTTTGCTCTGAAGTACTTCATGCATCAGCGACACGCAGAAACGAAACAATTAACTGAGCAATGCAGCTCTTTCCTCGAATAGAGGAGTGTGCTACTTACTAGGTGTTTTTTTAGCTTACTGTGTAGTCCCTAGGCTGCGGTGAAGAGTGAATTATTCGCACAAAGTGCTTCAAAAAGTGCCAGAACCAGATGGAGAATAAGACAATTGTCATTAATAAGTCACAATTACAATCACTACACACCAGAAACCTAACAGGAACGTTTTACAGTTTGTGCGATGAAGACAGTAAACCTAAATTCTAAGCTTGCTATGGTGGAAATTCTTAGATAGTCCCACTCTAAAAGGAGGATTCCTATATTTGGAGTACCAGGAACAAAAGTTTTCAAAAAAAAAATACTGATTCAGAATCATCAGGTTTTGCTTAGACTCTTGATTTCAGGCCAGTCTTCTCTTCAGCCACGTAATCAGTTACTGTGATTTATAATAATTTAGAGGTATTTGCAATAGCCCTTCTATTGCAGGTCTTACTTTCCATCTGTCATAACACTGAGTTATCACAACTTCAATGCATCTTGGGAGAGAGAGCCTGGAAAGAGAGCAGGTGACATAGATACGGCCTTGGTCCTGAAGGATTCCCAGCACAGCTACTCTTGGGGTTTCAGATAAAAGCAGAGATGACCTCTGACCTGACAAGACTCACCTCTTATTACCATTTCTATTTTTCTGGGAGAAATTTCAGTTAAAACTAATTTCTGACAGAGTAAATTGTTTTTTTCATTTTGTATATCCCATTTTCATTGAACTCTCCTGCCTTGCCTAAGCTGTGCCTGTAGCTTGCCATTACTCATTACTTCAGCTATTTAACCTTTCTTTTGCTTCCTAAGGACCCAGACACCCAACACTGAAACTGTGACTTTGCTATGAAAGACTGACACCTGAAATTTGGGGAGCTATTGTCACATATGTCTACACATGGAAAACTTGGCAGAGGACAACAGACACTTGGCAATCTTTTCTCTAACCTGTTCACTTAGGAGTAAAGCAGTGCGCTTAGCCTTGGAGCCAGCAAATTGGTGTTGGCCATTCCTTCATGTTTAGAGTCCCCAGATAACTCCAGGTAGCAAAAAGCTCCAATAAAATGGATGTCCTCACAAGCACAAGTGGTCCCAAGCAATTTTCAGACATACACATAAGACTAGAAGTGTTCAACTCCTTTGATTAAAAAAAGAAGAAAGTACTAAAGAATGAGTTCGATGATGTGGTAGAGCTCTCTTGATCCCAGGGTCTTTACTCACTGGATAAGAATAACAAGAACCAATTTATTGGCAAAAATCCTACTTCACAGTAGTAGCGGAAGGGGCTTGGAGGAATAGCAGAACTATCTTGTTAGAAACTATTAGACCAGATATAGTCTCCAGCTGATCCTGGAGACTGTCCAAAAGAAGAGCTCTGAGAACAAATACCTGATTCTAGAAATGGGATGCACAACCTTCATTGCACAAAACAGCCAGCATGCACTTGGAGTGATAAAACATGGAAGTAGATTTAAATATTACTTCACATTTTTTGGTCCCTGAGTACCTGATGGAATCATCTTTGAAATAATCACTTTATACAAGTCATTTAGAATTTAAGCTTTTGCTGAAAAAAAATACAAGATTTCCAAAGGTGACCAAGGTCTTTTAATTTACTTAACACACACTTGTGAGATTGAAGGTAGCAGTCTCATGCCTTGCTGTTAATTATTCTGATTATGTATCGTACACTTTAAAGCATTTTCTGATTGACTTTGTGAGGAAATGTAGTTTGTAGAATACAGTTTTTTTTATCTCACTGCAATTTCTTTTTAATTATTAACACTGGGAACTCTATGTAATATCCTGGCATTTATTATTTTCCTTTTTGGTATGGGAAATTAAAGTGTATATGAGATCGCATAAAAGCAAATATGAATTTTAGAAATAAGAGTGCTACGATGACTACACAGAAAGTTGCATCTAGTTAATTAGGTAGCTTACTGATTTAAAGGTGCACTGGAAAGTGCTGCTGTACATGTGCCTCTTCCATGGCACAGCCTAATTATCAGTGGTAATACAAAGTGGAGGAGGAAGGAGGGAAAAGGTTGTTTCCCTTTGATTCAGCATCTTCTGTAACTTTACAGTTTTTTTCCTTAGAAGCCAAGACAATGCTTCCTTCTTACCTTACCAAAGATACAGCATTTCTAAGAGCTTACAATGGATGTTAAATACCAAACTTCTCTAGAAAATTAGGTCAGTAATCAATCTGTATTACTCTATTCAAGCAAAGAACAGAGCATGAGAAATGGAACACGAGTTGCAACCCTTTTTTATGAAATTGTTTAATATTTTTCATTTTTATTGTCATATCTTTCAATTAAAGTGGTTATCTTTCCATGAGGAATTAGAAGTATTAGCAATTTGGCTTGTGGTCTTATATCTCACCCTCTTTCTTCTGCTTTTCATATTAACTGATATACTGATGAGTATTACACTTACAAAATTATATGACATGGATCCTACCATTCCGTTCCTTCAGCGGAACAGAACCTGAGCCAGCCTTCTCACAGCCAAAAGTAAGAAGAAATGGCTTTCAAATTTAATTCATTAAACTGGTGTGACAAGCACCTATTTAACCAACTATGGTGGCTGGCTGCAGTGGAAAAGCCTTTAAAATAGATAAGCTGGATGAGTTATATTTTTAATAGACTGGTGCATGACTAAAATGATCTGTAATATAGAATTTGGAAAATTCTATACTCTGCTGCATCGGCACTAATTTGAAAGACTCTCCTAGCTAACACCCCAGATTTGTGTCTCTGAATACGTGTGAATGCTGATACATTGAAATGAGTTCAGGTTAGGTTCATTTTTGCATAAGGGCTCATAGCAGGGCTTCACCACACGGAGAGGAGACCCACGAGCAGCCCCACACCAGGGCTGCTCTCAAACAGCCATTAACTACGGCTCCACATAAAAAGGACCGACAAGGATCATAAATTGGGACCAAAAGTATTTCAGTCACACTACCTGGCTTTTAAAATTGCAGTTAAGTAAATGCCAGTAGGATGGCATTTCCATGTCTGAGAGCCTTATCCAGGCTCTCCTAACCCTGGGGGATCAAAATGCACTGCTGTTCCCAACTCTTCCATCAGTCAGGACACAGCTCCGCTCTGCCAGCTGAATAAGTGATCAGGGTTTGAAAGGCTCTTCCTGTTTGCCACAGCAAACCACTCATTTTGTCTGTATGGAACAGCTGAGATAATCTGCAATAATCTGATTATTTTTCAGCTTCACTGCAAACATGAGGTGTGAAATGACCCATGTTAAAAAAAACCCTAAACAACAAAAGTCCACCCACTCACAAAAAATCTCAAACCTTCAAACAACACTTAGTTTTTTAACCTTTACCTGCCACTTCACCAGCTGTTAAATTGTGACATACACACCCCACTGCCCAGCAGTCTCAAGAGTTTTAACCTGAACCAGAAAGATGCCTGTCCTTTACTCAAGAGACAATGAGGAAGAATGTTTTACTAAGAGAAACTGCCTAAAACCCCATTTGCTGCCTTCTCTCCTACTTTCCTGGCAGCTAATTACTGGCACAGTCAATAGTCCTCCCAGCTACATTGGCTCCCTGTTTACAGAATCATTAGCTAGGGAGAAGACAGCGCAGTGAGCAGACACCCATTCTGTAACACCACATTTATGGGGGAGTGGTGAGGGATTAGCAACACTCACAGGGATCCCGGCACGCCCTCTTGTCCCAGAGCACACAGCTGGGGCTACAAAGGGAACACGTGAAGCTTGTGTCACCAGAATTTGGGTTTGACCTTGATCCTGCATGAATAAATCTGAAGTTCTGCTCTCAATACTTGCATTCTTTGGGGGAATCTCAAACGAAAACATTTGAAATCAGCAGAGGAACTCAAGCCAGAATGACAGAGATGCAGCAGGTATTAAAATATGAACATACTAATTTCTGCGTTTGCTAAAATTATGGATTAAGTGATTTGATACAGTGGATAAAACAATCCTCACATTTCCCAAAGATCTAGGAAGAGCCTGCATTAAAAATATATCTGTGGAGCTCTAACTTCTACTGATACTTGAGAAAGATGCTGAGATCCACAAAACCTCAAGATACTTTTTCATGCCTTCACAGTGAGTATTGATGTTCCAGATGTGCCAGGAATAAGCACCAACTCAAGACACTCAAAGTTTGTTGTTTCATCTTGAGCTATGCAAAAAGACAACTTCTGATACAGAGAATATATGCAACAGGAGAGAAAGTGTGAATCTACTTTGTCTTTTCTTCAGGATCTTTTCTTTATGGCCTATGGAGTACTAAGCATTGGAGGAGTTCTGGTGCTCATTTTAAGTCACTGCAGTCAGACACCCCTTACTTTGAGCTTTAGAAACTGTTATGGCCACAGACCTGCTGTGACTGCTTGCTCGAGGGTGCACTATCCAAGCAGGAACCACAAACAGTGCACAAATCCCCATTACTCTGTGCATCTCCATGTCAGCAAGAGAGAAGCAGGAGATGACACCAGGTTACTCAGGAGAAACAGCATCTGTAACGATCAGCAGTATTGCAGGAGGTGCCTAGGGATGCTTGAAAGGGAGAAAAAAAGGGAAAGAAAACGGCAGTGTAGAGGCCATCATCCCACACGGGTCAAAGGAAACAATATTGAACTGATTGAAATCTTCCAACACAGCAACAGTCTCATGGGACACATAGAAACATAAGAGGAGTCTCATGGAAAAAACTCAGCAGAACAGAAAGGGGTGGAGGTGAGGAAAACCTAAACTCCACAGGGAGCTGATCAGGGGAATGAAAGGAAAAACCAAAACGTCAGGCTGTTGCACATTTTTGAGAGAAAAAGAAAAGAACAGTGATGTGCAGAGGGTTCAGTGAGAAGCAGAAACAGAGCCAAGAAAGCAGAGAAATACAGGTGTGAAAGACATAGCATAGGTTTGTGTGAGAAATGAGGGGGAAAAAAACAAAGAAAGAAAAGAAGGCAAAAGAATCCCAAAGGATTAAGAAGGCACTATTAAAACAATAAGGTGCCAGGAAGGAGTAAATAAGGAAAAGCTCTACTGATCATCCAGAAAAACAACAGAAGAGATGCAGCTGGCAAAAACAAGCTGTGCTGGGAAGAAGCACGGTGACTCTACAGTTTGCTGTGTCAGACTTTGTACCTTTTACTCAAACTGTCACCATTTTACATAATTTCTCAACTTCTTCTCTCCGTTTTAGCAGACTCTGGAACCACGTGAAAATAAGCTTTTAAAGTAAATATATGCTTATAATTCAACTTTGGAAACTCACTTTTTAAAGTACCATAAACTATTTCCATAGAATATTTCAGTATCTTGCCAAATGAAATGGTGTTTCTAAAGCAATCAATAGGCAGAATTTAAAAGAGTCATTCCAGACATTTGGCCGCACCGTATGGAGCGTTGCCTGCACTTCCAGCACTGGAGAAGAAAGGACATCTCTGTGGCTGCCAACCCTGGTGCTACAGCAAATTATGCTGGCTCACATGTGACTCCAGGGCCAGGCTTTGCTGAAAGAAATTAATGATAAACAGCAGTTTTCAATTCTCACCTTGGTCTGTAAGAAGGAATAGGTGTATGGCCAGTAAGCCAGGAAAGAAGGAAGTGAGAACACAAACGTGATGCCACTGGTTTGATACCAGTTACAAAAAATTCAAAATGAAGAAATCATAAAGAATCTCACAAACGGAGAATTCATATTGCAAGATACCAAAATCTGAGGAGAGGAAGCAGAGAGGGAGAAGATAAAAGCTGCAGGAGAAGAATTACCCCTTTACAACAGCCCACCGGTTCCACTGGCCCTTCCTACTGGGTGGAAGACTGTGGCCAGCAGGGATTCACCAGATGATGGCAAAAGTGTGACCATATTTAATGCCCAGCTGGACAACCTGTCTGATTCAGGCCACAGCTCTGTGCTGCAGACGAACAATTGCGTGTTCAAAGGTTTTGTGTGCATATCACCTTGTTCCAAAATGTCCAAGCCTGGTAAGAAGGTTCCCAAATAAAGGGAGACAAAGATTTGAGGGCTAATTCATAGGAGCCACGCACCAATCTGTGCTTTACTCAAATTTGTTGATTATTTTAACAAAAATATTTTGAGGCTTTTTTATTTTTTGCATTAGGATAGGTGAAAACCTGATTTTTTTAAAATTCAATTGAATACTGGTTAAAAGATCCCTTTGCAGCTGACAATAAAAAATAAACTTGGCCAAGAGTAATAGTGTCTGAAATTTTAAGGAATAAAGGCTTATTTCTCTTTTGAACTCACTCCTTATGTTCAGCTGGAAATCTTCAGCTTGCAGAAAATTTTTAAAGGAATAGTCCTTGAATTGAAGATCATTGCTGTATTCCCATATGTACGCACGCTTCCTTACATACCAGTGCAATTTAATTCTCCTTCCTTTCAGCACCTATTCTATATCCAACCTATGCCTGTCATAGCCTAGAAATCTAAAGACATTTTAATTCCCAGATGGACCCAGTAGGGCAACAGATTTTGTTGCCTGCTGTTCTCCTATGTGATCACATAAATGGTAGTTGGAGCCCAAGAAACATAACTGCCAACTGCACACTCGACTGTGGAATTCCAAGAGGCACTTACATGTTTGGTAAATGGCTCAAGTTTGAAGAAAAAAGCTAGAATAGAATTCGCTCCCTAGAGATTTTGGCCTTATACTTGTCTAAGGATAGGTAGAAAATGTTCCAGTAGTATTTTGTAGCAATAAAATACAGTAAAACCGTTTTCCTTTTCACCTAAATATTTACACGTATGAATTGTGCCTGACTTCTGAGAAGATTTTTGAATTTTCATCAGGAAGGTTAAGCTGCAACACGTATAACATACAACATCATTGAGCTGGATGTGCTATCATAATTCATGAGCAAACAAAGTTATGAGGCTGCAAGTAAGGAACTTTCTAAATCTCATGCCAGTCCTTTGCTAACTAAGCAGAGAACTGTGATGACTCAGATAGAGAAAAGAGCAGAAAAGAGCAATGTGGACTGTGTTGGATTTTCAAAGAAAACAGTTTGAGATCTACAGATGGCACAAACTTAAACAAATATCAAACTTAAAGGAGATTTTTAAAAGTTCCAAGTGGTCAAAGAGTTAAAGTGCATCATGTCAGATTTCTTTTGGTTCTACAACTCATACAAAAGCATGTTTATAAATACTAGGTGTAAGGCCAGTAGTCTGCCAGCATTACACTCACCCTTTGCAATATGGTTCTCAGGCACTCTGAAAGCTTTTTGAGCCATTGTCCTTTTTTAAATTTTTTTTTCCTTTTTACTTTTCTATTTTCATAATCCACCCTCAGAGCAGGTCACAAAAGATTTTGGTTCTACATGTTTACAGTCTCCTTGTAACAAAGTATTACTGAACTTAATCCCGAAACATGGCTATCCCGAACAATGGCATCGAAGAAATGTTTGAGGGAGATAACCTGGCTCAACACAAAGAACAGTAACACTGCTGGGATTTTGTCATCCAGGCCCTTTTTAAAAAATGGAGGTCCAACACAGCAAAGTCTGATACTCTGCCCATGGAATGGTTTTGGGAGGAGCAGTTGGTTTAGCATTTAAATGGAAACAGGGCCACAAGTGCGTACCTTCACTGTGCTCACTGGTGCATTGTGAGAGACGAAATAGAACTGCTGAGCAGAAGTGGATTACCTCATGTCTGACAACAGTGACATCCATGGGAGAGATTGGCTTTAGTAAACTAGAGGAAATATGTACCTAGTCCTGTTATAAGAACTTCTCTTTATTGGTTAATCTATCAGTTACACTGCAGAGCCATCAAAATCAGTGACTCAAACTCATGATTCTCATTAACTGAGATCTTGAACTGCTGGTAGGACTGGGAGAGAAATGGGAAATTAGAAGGAAGGGCCAATGGAGAACTCCAAGAAATATCCACAAACACGGAAAGTCACTGAAACAAGCTCAAGCAAAAAATTTATATTTACATATATAGGCAAAAGGAAAATTGAGCCGCTGAAATGAAAGATGAAGAAAAAAGATACCAGTTTATTTTAATCTTACAAGTTAGTGGCACTGACTTTACTTTAAGCAATCTCTATTTTAAAAGCTAAGTGAGGAACACCAGTTATCAGATGAAAACTAAGTTATCAGTTACAGAAATTTATAGAATGTTACACTCCTAAAAATAATACATCTCTTGGAAGTTATCTGCTTCATATGAAAATCCAGGAACAAGAAGATTTAATAGATTTGATCATACTGAGGCAAACATGTTGTTTTAAATAATTTGTGGAATTGCTCTTCCAAGGCCAGATGGTAAAGGGGATCACAGACTCATAACTGAAAAAGATCCCCAGACAGCCTAAACTTATAGAAAGCTATTAAAATGTGAAAAAGACGGAATGAAACTGGAGCAGATTGACAGTTTTGAAAACTAAACAACAGAATGTAACATTAGTCTGGGTTAGGAGGGAAAAAAACTATGGAGAAATCTGCAAAATGAAACCAGACTGAATTTGAGGCAAGACCAATAGAAGCAGATGAAGACCTAAGCAGTGTCCTGTCTTTGGAAACTTCCTGTAGCTCAAGCAGCAACTCAGTTTTGCAAAAACCTACAGGAGAAGTAGAACTTTTTATAGAGAAAAGGATGTATGCCTGCTCGGCAAAGGAAAAAGGACTTTCTTCCATTGGCTCTGAAGCCTGCTGTGATATTTCTGCTCCCTGTTCTCAACAGTTTCCAAACCTTCGGATTCATTGCAGATGTGCTCCTTACTCTCCTATTCCAACTCCTAGTGTGGAAAAGCCTCTCCTGGCTGAGCTTTTCCTTTGCTGAAAGCAACTGAGCACTCCCTCCAGAAGGTCTGCACGACCCAGTGCGACAGCCAGAACCAGGCAAACAGTTGGCTTCCTCCTTGGCTGTGCAGTCACATATTTTAAGAAATAGAACAGACTGTAGCACGCAGCAGATAGTGAGCAAGTAGAACATGTGCACCACCCATGAAAATAACAAAAAGGGTAAGAGCCAGGTCCCCAAGGAGTTAACACATCTTGTAAAAATAGTTATATTTTCTGATATGTGTACAGAGTCAGAACTGAGAACAAGGGTTATGACTGAAGCGTGATACTGTGTTTTCAAACATGGCTGAAGAAACTTCAGCTTGAACAGCCCCAAAATAATGCAGATTTGTTTCTGTGAACTAGAAAATGAGGTGAATTTTGGTTCTAAATTGCCAGATCTAATATCTATTGCAACTTTATTAGAGAATAGAGTAACTGAACATTTCTTTTCAGATATAAAACCCTTTCTTTGCAAGATGCGATGCACCAGTTGAGAAACTGTCAGACAACATTGTAATTTGACTGTTAAGAATGTAAAATATTAGCAAGAGAACATGATTTTTAAAGGTTATCTTAAGTTCAGGGCATCCACAGTGTTTTGTCCTATAGAAAATAGTGGTCACAATTTGTTGAAAAACACTTAAAAACTTGGATGATCAGTGGTGAATCTCTACGCAGCTTGATTTTAAATGAGAGCATCACCCTCAGAACCAGAACTGTCAGGTGTGGAAATTTGATAGGAAGTTTAGAATTTTGAACTCAGTAATTGGGCGTTTTGTTCAACTATAAAGCCACTGAGGCAAACACGGCAGGCTTGAAATGTCTATAAATGCCTTACAAAAGTCAAAACACACAACTTGATATACCAGCCTTACAGCCCTGTGACAATTTATATCCAACTGCAGAAAAAGGGGCGAAACAGCTATGTTACCACAGCTGTTTTATTGACATGATTATTAATCAAAGACATGCCTGTAAAAACTTAGGAGACACCTTTTTTTCCACTTCTGAGAAATAAAAACCTGAGAAATATTTTGAACCTCCAAGACCCAGAACAAAATAGATGGCTGAAAAGCAAGTACACTGGAAAATACCAAGGGACTGGAGCAATGCAGGAGGAACTTGAAAAGCCCGACAGCTTTTGATACATGTGTGTATTGTCAGGGGGCTGGTTTTTTTTTCCTCCCATGAGGAAGAGAGAGTTACTGGCCTTTTATGAAGCCCGCAACATCACTTGAACAGTCTAGTTCAAACCAGTTGCTACAGAGTAGTGTTACTGTAAGGGGAAACAGAACTCTCCTTTCTCACATATTTTCCTTCAAGGGTTTGTTATCCTCCTTGTTATGTGCAAGCGCTCTGACCTCCCACTAACAGCCACACATTTACATTACACTGTGATTAACAGAGAAGGCACTACACCACCCAGCCACAGAAATAAAAACACCTTCGTGCAGGACAGCACTAATAAAACCGGATTTTCCCGGAGGCAGAACGGAGGTTGACTTTTTCTTCCTTGGAATGCAAGGAGTAATAGAAATATTTACATTTTTATATAAATAAAACATCTGCACACTCAAGGAGCGTTGCTCACTGCTCCTGGGTTTAGTACCTAACCTTTTGATTGCCTGAGTGACCTCTATCCTTGGCCATAGGTGAGTAATTTACTTCAGGTTGACAGCCTTGGTCAATTTGTGGGTAAAATTTATGTACTCGGATTTATGCTTTAAGTAGAATTTTGAGTGTTGCCATAGCTAATGACAAGTAACACTCTCGAAGAGAGATAACACTCCTGTACCAGGATTTTCAGTGAACTGTAGCAAAAGCGATCAGGATGAAGGAGGTACGGGGTGTGCATCCTTCTGTGGTTTATCTGGAGCTGCCCACTGCTGAATGGCAGTTCTTGTGGTCACAGCTTTCTACAAAAATAACTATGGCTGAACCAGAGTTCATTCAAAAGTAAAGGGCAATAAACATGCTGAAAATGACTCTTCCTTATTCCTCAGATTTGGGGTTTATCTATAAAGTGTGTATACCAATAAAGCTGGTTTTTTTTTGATCTTTCTTAGTGCGCCTATAGTTTGGGGACTTTTAACAATGGGTTTTCAAAATTTTAAAGCTTATTTTGATGTTTCTATTAAATCTTCCTCAGTAGGTGAGAATGGTTTGGCTACACAGTACAGCAGTAATTTTATTTTTTAACAGCTTCCTAATTTTTCAAAGATTTGCAGTTCCCTTTCCTTTCTTTGCTAGGACCTTTTCTCCTGTCTTTCAAATAGTTCTTTCTTGTTTTGAACTTTGGTCTTTTTGCTCCTTCTCTCCCCTATCCTCTTATTTTTTTAAATTTGTTTTTTAGTATTGGCAATGAGGATAACATTTAATTAGGGCTTAAAAGGAAGAAAAGAATCCCAGTGACTTGACTTGAACTTATCCAAAACCTATTCATTTGCTCAAAAGTGTTACAGGACAGCAAGTCTTTAGAAGTAAATCAGGGTTTTCTTAATGGGTTTCTCTACTCCTTCAGTGTTACTTTCCTGTTAGACTCCTAATGTAGCCTCTCGTTTAATATAATATCCATTTCCAGAGGCGACTAGTTTTTAAGTAATGTTAACCAAATTGTACATCTGAAATTATCACCAGAACTTCTTGATTCAAGTAAATTACTCCAAAATCATACATAGGAATATTTTCTTAAAGTAATTTAGGAGCAATTTCTGCCATAGATTGTCAGAGAAACCTGAAATACAAAAATTGAAATCTTTTCTCTTTAAGCTTTAAAACATTTTTAGTATGTGACATGGAAATGTACATCAACAAACGGGACAGGGGCAGCTCAAATCTCCTGGTGCTGCACACGGCCCAGGTCTCCAGAGACTTGGTTACACATGGAGTCTGCCAGTGCTTCACCATATCCTACCTCCAACAGTTTATTACAACTTCAATACCTGTTCTGTACCCCAGCACAAGTCAGAAAACATTCCTAGTATCCTTGATACCTGACCCCTGGGAAAAGCATGGCCCATGTAAGAGCTTTATTTCAGAGCTTTTGTTTCCCAGCTTCCATTACTTCACTGCCAGTACTGTCATCATCAGGGAGAGATAGAGACCTTTTTAAAACAATCTGAATGACCTCTGCCTCCAATTCTTCTTTAGAACACGATGTATTCATTTCATTTTTTAACACCTTTTCAGTTTTTAGCTAAGTATTCATTTAAAATGTGTGCACTGTCTGGAAGTAAATTAAAGGGGGAAAAGGGCATTTCAAGATGACTGAAAATGTACCTCTCAAGCTGTTTCTTTTTCTATTTCCCAGCTAGTCTTGCTGAAAAGGTGGTTAGAAGATCTTATTTCATAGGCAAACATTATTTTTTCTACTTCAGTACAGTTCTTTGTATGTCCATCGTGCTACACCTGGAGAGCTTGAGGAAATTCAGAGCTGCACTTGAACACAGGCGATCTGGGTGTGCAATGGACTGAATTTTCTGTATGATTACTTGTATTTTTACTAATTGTTCTACAGTAGGTGCAGGTTGCACAGTAGCAGTGGCTGCAGTTAACAAAGCAGGTTTCATTGTGGAGCACACGAGCAGGATTCCTGTGGGGGAAAGCCAAGCCAGTGTTCCAGTACCTGGTGTGTTCAGGAGAACAGACCAGGCAAGACTTCAAACTACTTATTAGCAAATAATGTAATGTAGAGACCCACAGAATGAAACTGATATGACTCAATATCTGTGCAATGTGCATTGCAGGGATTTTTATTCTGGAATTAACCTAATCTAAACTAGGTCTATCTATGGGGCCTGGCATAACCACTGAGCTTGGTTGGAAGTCCAAAGCTGGCTGTGTTTCCCAGTAATTTTCTAAGCCTTCTCTACTACAGCCTTGCTTTTCCTCATGCAAACAAGACCTACTCTTCTGAACATGCACGTCATGAAGCTGCTCCCCCAGGGACTTCATCTTTGCCCCAGCATTACTTGGGAGTTTATACGCTTTTTCAGCATTGCTGAACATAATATTAGCATCAGGATGGGCTGGGTGCAGGACAGAATTAGAACAAAGTCAGTGTAGTAAACAGGACTAAAAGGAGAGATTTAATTTGCCTATAGATGTAAAGCCCTCTTTCTGCTGTAGTGAGGCAGCAAAGCAAGCGGTACTCCCAAGGCACCATTCCATGACACTTCTGGAAAGCTTTTGCTGAAATATCCTACACCATCAAAGTTAAAATATTTTCACTCTCATAAATCTCTTCACAAAAGGTAATACCAATAAGGCTTGCTTGACTTGAAGCAATCCAGGATGACACATCATGCCCTAGATCAGGCAAGAATTTCAACATCTCCCAGAGCTCAAGTCAATATCTAAGTCTCCAGGTTATAATCACACACACACACACATACTTCTATTCCTCCTGAGCACTGTTCTTCACCTGGAAATACTGTCAGCTTCAGCAGGCTCTAGAGATAAGCCAGTTCTATCGAGTAGGGACTGACATCTCAGGAATACCCTAATTATAAGAAGGTTTTGCATGTTATATTTAAGAGACATTTTTGTATAATCATTTACTAGTTAAGACAATAAGGAATATAATTAATAGTTATATGGCAAGATTTCTGCAATTTGTAATTCCCTAATTGCTATTTTGGGTTTCAAACTGAACATCAAAATGTCATAATCTAGTGGCACCAAACACAGAACACTTAAAATGTCAGTGAGCAAAGAAAATGACTTCAGAGAATGGGGTTCAAGGAGTACAGATCTGTGATTTAAAATGTGCAGTTCCTGATGGTATGAATTACATTATGCAGAAACAGCTCTTCTCAGTGCTGTATACTCAAGATTAGAGACTGCAAAACGCCTTTTTCGGAATCACAGCTCTCCAATTCCCCTGCTGAGATGTCAGATAGACTCGGGCTAAATTTGATGGCAAGTGTTCCAGGTCCCGTCTGTCAGGTTCTCCCATGCTTAATGAGCAGCACACTCTGATGCAAATACTGTGTAAACAACGAAACGGCACATTGAAGAGGTGTAAATGAACTTGCTTCCGCAGGATTTTCAGTCAGAGCAGGGTTTGGGGCTTCTAGGCAGGCCTGCAAAGCCCTGCTGTGTCCCTAGAACATAATTGGCTCCTGAGAGCAACAGCATATATTAGGCACAGTAAAGCAGTTTAGGAAGGTCTTTCAATAAACTTTCTATAAATGCAACTCATTCATTTTAATAGGAAGCCTGTGGTTCCAGTGGGTGGGCTGCAAGAAAGAGCCCTTGCCCATTTTATTTCTGTAATGCCATCACTGTAGCTATGGTACTTGACTGCTTTGGACAAAAGAATACAAAAAGGCCACCAAGTAATCTTTTGTGCATGGATGTATAGTCACCTCCTAAATCTCCATTCCCCAAAATCGCCACTCAGAAGGATAGGTGCAGCACAAAGGCTCTCAAGCAGCAGAGAAGGGAACCCCACAGCCCTTGGAAAAATTGTATCTTCAAGAATGATGACAGGCTGATCAGCTCGTAGAGTGCATGGGCCACCCTTCCTGGCTTCAGTGACTTAGTGTACCTAATGAGTTATGGATTTTAAGTGATTTTGCAGTTTTACAGTGGCTGGGTTAGCCCCCGGCTTCCCAGCTGAGGTTACAAATAACACAGAACATAATGGGAATTTGTGATGTAGGCAGGCAGTGCTCATTTGTGCTCCCCCCAGCTCCCCCAAGCACCCATGCGTGCACTGTACCAGCGAGCCTTCACAGGTGTCCCTGTTTACATCCCCGGCCCCAATTCTCACTGTTTATTGTGCTGAAGTAGGTTTTAATTGACACCATACAGCACAGAGCACTTTTTCATTGCTATACCTATTTATATTAGTCTAGGAGAGAGATCACTGAATTTGCTTTATGTTATGTACAGTGCAGATCATGATTTCACTGCTGAAGAGGTTCACCACACATTTTGGAGAGTTGTCCTCTAGATTATTAAGGAATAGGTCAATGCAGTTCCCAGATTAACTGTTTCAAAAACAGTGTTCAGATAGAAGCTACAGGGGAAAAAATAAGCATTCACATTGGGAAAATAAATTTTAAAAAAAAAGTAAACACCACAGATCTATTTCTAGCTAATGTCTTTAGTTAAATTAGTGTTGACATAAGAACCATGGATAAACAGCAAAAAGATTTAAGTTCTGGAATGACAGCTCAGTCAATCAAAATTAAATGAAAAGAAAACAAAACTTTCTTAGGAAATAAACACATTAGATTGTGAAGGTATGCTACCACTTCAAAGATTAACGATGTTTCTGGCAAGACAATTAGCCCAGCTGCTTTTCTGTTCAGATCACCACCTTTTCTAAGACAATACACATTACAGGTGGCCAGAGAGGAATCCCAGGGCACCTGCTCTACAGCTATTTTTGCATTGTTTCAGCCTTATCCATAAGAAGGAAAATCAGCCTCATCATAGTCCTTTTCTGTTTGAAAGGATCGTCTTTCACCATGGGGAAAAATCTCTCTTGTTGAATAAGAGCATCCATCATAGTTTAAACAGAATTTCAGGAATGACAGGTACCTTATTTAGATAAGGTGACACATTACTGCTTCCTCTTTCTTCCTTTTTCTTATACAGTAAGATCTATATGGAGAGTAAATTACTCTATCACACCAAGTAAGTATCAAAGTCAAGCTCCATTTTCTGAGTTTCCTATTCCACATACCCTTGAATTGCTCATCTAGCTGTTTGAAGGACATCTGAAGTGGATTTCTGGTTCCACTGCTCTTAGCATCAAATATTTCTGTTGGCTACGCTGAGTGATAAAGCTTACTGAAATCCTTTTTCCTAGGAAAAGGTTACTGGCAGGAACTGGATTGCTACTGAATTGCTGTTACTGCCTGTTCAGAGTGGGGACTTCAAAAAAAAAAAATGAAGCAGCTATAAATATCACCAATTTAAAATACTTTTTACATGCCTTCCAGATCGCTTTAAATTGTTTTCTTTAAAATTGAAAAAGATTAATGCACTGAATAGAAATTAAGGCATTTAGGTTTCTTTGAAGCCCTTATTGCCATGACCAGTGCACTGCGAGGCAAGGGGCACCTCGGCCATGGGACTTAGCCACAAAGTAGGGCAGCGCAGCACTAGCTACAGCACCTCCTTGTTCTCAAATCTGACACCTATTTCTCATTTCTCTACTTCAACAGCTATTTTGGAGGTGAACTGCTAAGCATGACCTAGATGAGCAATACTGGAAACCACAGAAGGAGATGCTCTCACGGATTCCAGGAACACAAACTGTTAAATTAGGCCAATTATATGACGTACATCCTTTTGTATGGGAAAGCTGAGAATTAAATGGATCCTGGTGGAAAAGACCTTACCTGACAGGTTTAGAGACGCTGTTTGACATCCCCTGGGCAACTTGGCCCCTATTTCTTACAATGGGTACTAATGTGTGACTCAGTAAGTTTTGTAAACAAGAAAAGCATAGTGAAATCAACTTTATCAGGAAATGGACTCAGCATTATATGCAATCAAAGAAATCTGACCAGTTACACTCATTGCCCCACTACCGAAATCGAAATTATTACACTATGGAAAGGGGGGACTGAAGCAGAAATACATCTGTTCCATAAAGCTTTGATGAAAAACTGACTCAAGATCCCTGAAGGTGATTTATGGAAGATGCACGGCGATGGGGAGAAGACTGAGAATCAAACACTACCTCAAACAAGGATTTAGCTGCAGACTGAGCACACCTGAAGTAAGTGCCATGCCAGCTTAGAGAAGTAACACACTGATGTAAAGTCACTTGGTCCCTGTTATTGGAATCCACTGCACCTTTTCACCTGGCTTACCTTCAGCAAACCTATAGGAAAGCTTTAAGAGCTATGAATAATACCTCTCAATGGTCCTCTGGTGCTTTCCACAAAAATCCTTCATGCATCCTGTAGGAGCAATTCCTTTCATCCGAGTACAACTTACTCACAGGACGAAAATCAATTTTTATCAGTACTCTGCAGAGGGGCACATGGACTGGAAAGGAGATAATACAGATACATGGCAGATCCAGGGAAGCAGAGGTAGGGGAAATATTTAGATGAAAAATAAAGGCTTTGCATCTCACTGGCAGTGCCTCAAGCGCAGAGTCAGGGAGCACAGTCACACTGAATGCACACGCCATTATGGAAAAGGAGCAGACACATCATGTGAGGGATGAAAAGCACATGGATCCAAAATGCTGGATTGACAGAGAGCACAAGTCAGCAAGTTTCGGAGAAAGGAAGATGAGGTACCTGAGTCACAATTCAGCTGTGGAATAAATCATGACTCGCACTAAAGGATCTGATGAACTGAGTGAGCTTGCAAGGGCTTAGGGAAGGAGCAGAGATAGGCATCTGTTTTGTTGTTTTTCTGGCTGACAAAATGATTGTCTCATATGCCTGTTGTGACCATCCTGAATCCATGTAATTGCAAGGATGACCAACATACACATGAATGTCTAAGGGCTGGGGATGGAGACATTTGAAGCTGTGTTTAAACAGAAGGAAAAGAAGTCAGATATGAGTCCTCTGTACCTTTTGCATGTATCTGCACACACTTTTTTTCTGCTCATATGTGCACCTCAGGCTTTACTGGAATGGGTCCTAAAGCAGCCTAAATCATCTTGGCATGATTTAGCTTCTGCTCTCAGAAACCAGGAAATGAATAACGTACAAGTCAGGAATTCTCTGAGCCTTTGGTCACAGCAGGATGCACTGGGCAGGTGAGGGGAACAGGTACAGACTGGGAAGGACTGAGGGAATTGGGAACATTTGGCAGCAGGGGGAACCAGAAGTGACTTGACAGAAAAGATAAGTAGGATATCAATGGATACAGAAGCACAAATTTTCTCAGGAAGCCTTTAGCATGTCAATTATAGCTGACAATTAGCACCCCTACTCAGCCAGCCAACCTACAGGGATTTCACAAGCTGCCCCCATTTATGGCAGGATAAAAGGAAGAGACAAATAAAGGAATAGGCAGTGAATTATTTTTGCATCTTATTGCTGTTGGAGTTCTTTTGCACAGTTTCTCATCAGTCTTAACAAAGAAAGAGAGGTTGCTATGAGAATACTAATTCCAACAAATGATTTAGATTATTTACAAAAATAATTTTAATGTATGTTCTCCACGCTTCCTGATGGGAAAAGTGTGAGGGCTGTCTTCAGGACAACTCAATAAATGAACTCTAAGATTTTTCTAGAAATAACATTTCTATGATTCCAGCTCAAGAGCCAAGAGAGGTAATAAACAGTTAAGGAGCCTGGTTTACAGGGCTTCTTCTATGTTTCATTCCCCAAAAATACTCAGCATTAAAATGTTTTAGCTGAGATTTTCAAAGCAGTGTGGGCAAATTCTCTGCACATCTCACATTAATTAACAACAAGTGTGTGGGTAATTCCCTGTAGTTCTTTGATAATATCAGCTTTTTTTTTTTTATACCCGTTTAGCATATCCACATGGAATAGGATGGAGGAAATGTGTACAGTGGTTCCAAACTGCACCTCAATAAAAAATGCCGTTTTGTTCTGACCTTATAAGCCTCTGATCTGTTCCAAGAGAGGGATTCTGATCAGCTATTTTGGGCAGATCCAGAAACAGGAAATAAATGTGCCCCATCATCATGGTGATCTGAGCCTAGTCAAGTACCTCATCTTAATAATATTTTTCTGTTTAGAGGGGTTGGGGGAAGGTGAGGGGAATAAACCTTTCTGTTTACTCTTAGCATCAGAAAAATCCACTGGGAGGGACTGCACAATTAACATATTAATGAAGGCTGGCCTCAGATGTGATGCCTGAAAGCAATTATGGGCAAATTAAGAATATAAACGCAAAATAAAAAACTCGTGCCTGTTTGGGACAGAAGGAACACAAGCTGCTCAGCACTGAAATAAGAACATACCTTTTTCCTTTTCCATGGGGAAGGAATCCTATCTTACTGGGCTTGGAAAAGGCAGCACTGGTAATGTGCACTATACCAACTGCAAAAGACCAATATCACTGTGACACCTCTGTTGGTTTCTACAACGATTGCTGAGCTGGACGTTGGAGTTCAGACAGGTAAAACCTGGAATTGTGGAAAGCCTGAAAGTCTCTACTCAGCTAAAGTGGAGGAAATAGGTAATTTTCCCACATTGATCTCTGTACATTAACACGATTGAATTGAACCTTATGGTCACCATTTTTCTGTGGGATTTTTTTTTGGGGGGATACCAGTCACAAACAATAATAAGCATTTGCATCAAGTCTTAAATGCATTAATGGTGATGAAATTCAAACTGGCCTTACAGAATATCAAACTGAAGAGGGTATAAATGCCTCCAGCACAAGAGACTCTGATTTTCTATTCCTTGTTATCACCAGGTGAAAGCTACAAAAGGACTGTCTGGAAAGCAGGATTTCCATTCATGGCTGATTTTGTTTTCACTCTTCTAGGTTACAGTCCAATTCAGACCAAAAACTAACATGTGCTAAATTCCCCAGGCCCTGCAACCACTTAGTGATATTGATGTTCCTGTCAGCTTTCATGACCAGAGTGAAGATGACAATGTTGCTGAGGAGCAGCAGGAAACAATGGCTCTCAGGCTCCAGCAGCAGAAGACTGACCAAAGTCTGAAGTCCTGGCAGCTCCCTGCAGCCGTGTGCCTTAGGAAAAACCATCAGGAATCCAGGCACTCTTCACCTGGCACCCTGCTCCAGGCTTGGCAAGCACTCACACCGTGGACATCATGAATGAAACATTTGAGGCTCAACAAAATGGCATCTTTATATGAATGTATTCAGCCAGCTCCGTTATCAAAAGCCTTTACAACTAAAGACAAAGCCAAATACCGAAAAAACCTGGAGGCAGGAAAAACACATTTTTTTCAACACCTAATGTTCTCTCCAAAACATTTCAACACACATGAATGAAAGCCATCACAGTGCCGTGGGAGATACATTTTTAGAAAGCAAAGGCAGCGGAAAGTTGTCTTCCCACCCCAGAAAAACAAAAGAAGTTAGAATTAAATGAACTAGCTTAATTATTAATAAAATCACTAATGTTTCCCTGACTAGATGTGCAACATCTAATTCTATTGCTGCCTAGTCTTATTGCCTATAGTTGTCTATTCTTATTGCTTTCTGCTGAATAAGACAAGGAACAAGCCTGCAGAAGCCTCCTTCCTTGATATCAGTTCTTGGAAAACTTATCTAAAAGATGAGCCTCTAGATTAATGTGGTTTTTTTTTATCACTTCTCTATTTTAAACTCCTATAAACTAATCTACCTTAAAGGCCAGGTAAATGTGGTATCTATTGTCCCTTAGTGTATTTTGCCAAAGCTAAAGCTACAAGCCCAGAAAATCCTTTGCTGAGCTCTGACCACCTTGGCCCTATTCCTCGAAGAGTCCTTTGGAAAATCACCAGATGCTTGGCCATCTATGGGACGCATTCCCAGCAGGAAGCTTCTGGGTCAGCCCCAAACCTGCTTGTTAACAACCCCCTGCTTGGCTCCCACGTCTTTGCCTGTATCTTATTACAGCTAACGACAGACAACACTCTGAGCATTTTTGCCACTGAAGGCTTAAGGTTTTCTTTGCCAGTGTCCCTGCCTGTGATTTTCTACTCAGACAGAAAACCTTGTTTTCCAATATACCTGTTATTGACACTAGCAAGTTAAATATATTCTTTTCTATGCAGGGTCACTAAGACATCTTTTTTAAAGTTACTACATCTTATTTTTGCCAGCGGAGATTTCAGCATTCTTCTTCCTGCTGCCGTGCAGCCTGTGAATCAGAATTGCCAACAGGGTCTCTGCTCCCTACTGGTTTGCTCAAAGATCTCCACAGCCAGGAGAAACCCCCTGATGCTGAAGTCGTTTTCTATGTAAGTGTAACACAACCTCCCACTGGATGGCTGCCGGGGAGCCTGGCAGTGCAGCTAAAAGGAGCCAAAGCATGTATCTAACTTGGAGACCCAGTGGCAGACAGCTCACTCAAAAATCTTATTACCTCTGACAGGCCGCAGAAGTATTTGATTCATTTGTTTGGAGTTAATGGCATATGCTGCACGTTCTGCCTTCATATATACAAAGGTGCAGCCAGGCAGTAGGGAGGAATCTGCCTGTTCACCTCAGATGCTCTGGGTCAGGCAGCGCCTTCTAGAGGGAGGAGAGGCTGTCTATCCTGAGAGCAGCGCGTGAACGCAGGCAGGGATGAGCCAAGTGACTTGCAAAATGGGATTGCACTGAGGGAAGCCAAAACCATGCCAAAATATTCCTGAGAAGCAATGGGGACACACTTTCTTAGCAGGCAGGAAACGGTAACCTTCCCTGCAGGGGCTCAGCTGCACGTGAGGCAACCCACAACTTGCATGACCTGGGCTCAACCTTCCCAGGAGCCAGCTGTTGCAAAGTGTGCAGACAAAGGCCACGAAAGGTCAGGAAGAGGTAAAACTTCAGACAGAGATTAGATGATTGAGGTGGGGATGGATCACAGTTCAACACAGAAAAACACTGATGTGAACAATTAGAAAGCCCTATAGAAAAGCAGTCGAAGGATGGTAATTTATTGATCCTGAAGATCGGTCCCTTGAAGGGAGCCACGGACTCTGACCATTTCTGGCCTGACAACTGCACGGCAATAAAGACCAAAGGTGCTGAGCAAATTAAGGCCCACCTTTTAGCTACCTGTTAATATGTTAGCTACATTGCCCATTTCTTCTGTGTTTTTAGCTACTACATTGCCTACCTTTGCTCATGGGAAGTTGCCCAGAGTGATTCAAAGTCTTAGAAAGCTGCTTGGCCAGAAAACAGAGCAAGAGGGAAGGACATGACCAGCCATGACACACTAAGGAAAAAGCATGTTCATTGCTAAAATTTATTTCATCTGAAGAGCAAAGTATCTAGATTTTCTCTATTTAAATATCCTCTTTAAATATATTGTTCAATTTTATCTTTTTTTGGTCTACTAAAGCTTCATTTTATTAATTGGAGGCATATGATGAATTTTAGTTTTCTCCCTTCAAGAAAAGGGAGGTGGGATCGTTTCACTTCAAGGTGCTGGCAACATCAAGTTTCTGTGGCACAGCTGCCAAATTTTTGCCTTTTTTCCCCCCTTGTACATGAATGTAAGGACTTAATACTTCTCAGGTCTGCTGCTGCTTAGTTTTGTGATAATCCCACAATTAAAGAAAAAATATGATGGCAGGATCTGTAAGGGGAGAATGTGACTGGCTCAAATCACATTCATGTCCACCAGCAAGAGCTTCTTGTGAAATTCTGTGCTTTAGGAGAGTAGGATTAGAGCTGTAAGTTTTTCTTGCTGAAAATGCTCCTACACATCAAATACATCACTGGAGTTATGAAAGAAAACCAAGAATACATTTGCAATGACAGGTAAATACCTATATTTATATAAATGAAGCAGAAAAATAGAAATAACCTTAGCAAGCAGCTATATTCCACGGTTGTGTACAAAGCGTTGTACACTGAGGCTTTGGAGCTGAGAAAAAAAAAGTGTTTTGCATCAAAAGTTTCTGCATTTGTGCATCATAATTGTGCACGATAATATGAGTTACTCAGCCAACAAGTTTCTATTCCCTGTTTTTGCATCAGGTGGAAATGAACAATTGCCGTATTTGTTACCAATTTAGGAACAGTAGGTAAGTAATTATGTCTCAGCAGCCTATTGACTCACCCTTTGGGGACACACAGAGAGGACTTTAGGCCTGGCATCTGTCAGAACAAGCTTTCACCAGAATCAGTACAAGGTGGCGCTTGAGCCTCTTTTTCCCGGAAACCCCAGGATGTGACACAACACATCCCTCAGCGTCCCCTTTCTGTCACCTCCCTTGTGTCAGCAGCGCGTTCGCACAAACACAGCTCTGGGGACAGGAACTGCCTCGGTTACTGCGGGACTGCCCCTCAGCTCTGGCTGTCTTCACACGGACAGGATGGGAGCTGAGGGATTATCTTCTCCCTGAGGCACCCTGGGCTCCTGCAGAACGCTGACTTGCTTAAAACCCCTTCCTCAAACCCATCTCGTCCCTTTTCCTTCTGCTGCAGCGCAATCTGACAGGGAAAACAGCCTGACAAGAGAAGTACTCCTCACCTCGTGCTCACACAGTGCTTGTTTGCAAAGAAGACTGAAGAAAAACTATGAAAACATAAAGTTTGAGGAAAAAAGCCCAAACTCTTCCTAGCATATACCTGTAGGCCGTGGGAGGGCAATGCCACTGATGTCGTTGCCAGAAGCAGTGACTTCGGAGTAGGTCAGTAGGGCTCAGAGATAAACTCCTTGCCTGTTGTAAGATATATATCTGTTTATTAAAAAATATACTATACTGTCAATCTCTCTCTGAAATAAGTTATAAAGCATTTAAAGTACCTCCAGACTGAAATCTGGGGTGGCAAAAGGCAATGCTGAGCTTAGTCCTGCTCCTATCAAGTCTTAAGCAACATTATTTGAGATGTTTGAGAAACTGTGTGTTGATCTGAAGCCCTGCTGGTCACAGCAGTTGTTACAATAGATGGGACACCCAAGGGATGGTCCCAGGAAGAGTTCTGGGACTGTCAGATACAGAACCTTTGAACTCAGAGTGCCCTGTAGCTCTCAGTGCCTGAATGTCCCCCAGCTTCCCGAAGAAATCTATTCCCTGAACTGTGCAGAGAATTCAAGTATTTTAATGACATAATTGTCTCTCTCTAACCTAGAAGTGGCCATTTATTAGAGTACACAAATACACACTCACACGAACTAACAAGTTCTTGTAGCATTAAACATAAGAATTATAAAGAATCATCTCACTGACATTACAATTTTCTTAACCCTATACATTTTTTCCCGCAGCACAAATCTTTGAGTGGGTAAATGACATCAGAGTTGTTTGCAGTAAAATAAAATATATTTAAGACTGATACAGATATTACAGTACTAAAACAAAGAAAAATACAGTGATTTTAAGGCAACTTTCATCCAAAAGTGATGCTAAGTCTAGAGTTAGGGAATTTATACACTTAATTTAAAATATCTTCCTAATCTTCAAATTTTGTATAAAAATTATTGAATTAATTTATATTTAGTCTGGATTAAAGTTATTTCAAATTTATATTGTAATTTTCAGCTGATGGCAGTACTTTTCAATAGAAAAATACAGAGAAAACACAAAGGGTTGTTGATGGAAAAGGTGATTGCATGAATTACAGCCTTCCTGAGAAGGCTGAAGAGCTCTGGTCTGTCTGTAGCTTCTTGGTACAGCAAAGAGACAGCCAAAGATTGTAAGAATGGATGTTCCCAACTGTCTATCATCTGGATTTACTTGCAGTGGTGAAGAAAACAAATTGTCTTTGTGCCTTGGGGCATCATTTGTCATGAGCTGTTATCTAAAGAAGGATTTCCTGCTTCAGGAACACCTTAATACAGAGTGAAGGTCTTTAAAAAAAACCAAAACAACAAATGGAGAGAAATTCCTGTGATGAGCAAACTGAAACAAAAACTAAGCTCTTGTTCACGTTATCAAAAATCTCTGAAAAAACCAAAATGCAAGCTTGATATTGGCTGAAATTGCCAAAGCTCACACATTCAAAGCATTGCACAAAAGGACACCAGTTCCTAAGACACAGTTGGTGTTCCTTACATGACTTCTTGTTACTTAAACCAGTCATGATGGAGATATCAAAATGTAGCTTCTCAAATGGAGCCACATGGGACATGTGAAACACAGGAACACCTCACAATAATGATGTACAAATACTGACATCACTGATCCTCTGCATGTTCTTTGCATGTTCCACTCGGAGGAACATGAAGGCATCTCGAAGTGTACAATGATGGGGGGAAAAGCAAACTTCATTTGCTTCCTGGAGTAGCTGGTGAATGGAAAAGATGGATGGGTTCTCCTGTGAGGGAGCATGAGCAATGCTCAGGGAACACAGGGAACTCAAAGGGCAGTGCCAGTGATAAGTTCATTTCCTCTCTGTAGCATCCTTCAGAAACTGCCAGTTGCCCCAGACTACCCATCAATCCAAAAGTCATCCCAGATCAGGGTGAGGCGAAAAGGTGGAAAATGTAATTAAAGCACAAGCAACGTGCTCGCTTTTGTTTCCAGTTCTGTTCAGTGAAGCGGGAAGTGATCACAGTCTTCTCCAAGCACAAGTACGAGAGGCATTGACTTGTCCCTTGACAATTCTGCTTTATCTTTTCCTAAGGTAAAGCTTTTCATGGTGGTTTTGGTTCTGAAGGTGCAGATTGCTCTGGGAACAACCTGTGGCCACGAAGACCAGTCTAATAACTTGCTTGCACATCTCAATGAACTGAGAATGCATAAGAAAACCAAGCTGAACGCTACACCTTTTAATATTTTTGACAAATGTTAAAGGCAGTGCAATTTATAAAGCACAAAGGAAACAGGGAAAAATATGCCAAATACTAAATCTGTCCTTAAAAAGAAATTTAAAGTTCATCCTTTCATAACTACTGATTGTGATGTATCAGATCTGTACATACATATATTTGGGCACTGAATTTAATGGATGCTGTACTGATAGTGAAAAATCAGAGTTGGATCAGGGGTCTAATTTTCACAGAAGACGTTTTGCCACCTGGCGTCACAGCAAAAGGAAAAAAGCTTTTGATAGAACTGTCAGGTGATGATGAACTCAAGTTCAAATCCAACAAAGCGTAGCTTAGCAACTTTCTGTGGTGAAGGAACGAATTTAGTCTGGTGTCTGACTGAACCCTTACGCTCCACATTTCTCTGCAAGAGTGGCTTTCTCTGCCTTATTCACCACTGAAAATAAGTAAACCAGACTTTTAACTGAAGCTTACCAATATCTCAAATGACAAAAAGCAACTGTGGAGCAAGCGCATCCTTCCTGCCAGTGCCAGCCTTTGATTTCCCCAGGTGCTACTTTAAATCATAGCTTTTCTCTTCATTTGAATTTTGTCAAGAGTGAGCAAGGTGAACTTTGATGTCTGCTCACCGATACTGCACTGAAGAATGGGCAGGAAGCTCAAAACAAATTAAATAACTTGAAAAGGCAAATCATTGTTGCAGCTCAGCAGCATAGTGCAAGAGAGCAAGTCATTTATAGCATTTTGATTGTTTCTTATAATTTAAAGCAACTTGGAAAGCATTAATAATAATGCTTGCTTCATTGGGTTTCCCTTTGATATATTGTCTTGTACCTGCAATGTTTAATAAGGATGTTATAAATTGAACAGTTTAGGCTTTCTCTGGCACTTATTTTAGTAGAGAGCACAGAAGCACAAATCTGCTAAAGGCATAAAAGTGAAAGGAAATGAGACACGAGTTTCAAGGATACAGAACAAAGCAAGAAAGTTTGGGAGCAGCTCCTTTAGAAGACATTCCTTATCCTTTATGACTCACTTCAGCTCTTTCATTTCACATTCAATACTAGAAGGGGAAAAGGCAGACTACCTGATTTTGTATTTTGAACGGTGTCTGGCTAAAAGAGTTGCATTCTATTTCTTTACATACACAAGGGGTGTCAAAATAGCCAGATGTTTAGGTAACAGGGAATCTGCAGTTAATTATATCTGCAAGGAGGAACCCTCATGCCAACCCCCTGGAAAACTGCCTTAAGGGAGGTAAGGGGAGCACACAGGTGCTTCTGCTGCAGGGCAGGAGGCAGCTGCCCAAGGGGCCACTGGCAAGGGCAGCTCCCATCCCACGGCTTTGCCTGAGCACGGAGCAAGAGCTGCAGGCACAAGCCACAGCACTCAGTTCAGAGAGGGACGGTTGGGGTACCAGGTTATGGTGCCTTCCTTGAAGAAGCGTTTTCAAACATTATGGAATAACATTATGGAATAACATTATGGAATAACCATGTATACAGTGATTACCTGCTGGCAGATGCAGCAAGGGATGCTGTAGAGGTAAGCAAAATGATGTCTTCCTACCACCTTTGCTGTGCAGAGGTGTGATAAGTCTTCCTCCTTGGGCTTTTAAAGCAATTTCAGATCTGAAGACAGACACCAGGGAGGTACAAATTGGAACCTAGCTTTTCGTTTATGTTTGTTGTCCGTTTTTGACCAGACAATGTTTCAAACTAGGAAACAGTGAATGGGAAAAAGTAGGACAATGAAAACAGAAAGGTATTAATTGTTTGTAGTGGAAAAATGTCTGTCAGCTGTTGGAGAGGTAAGGAAGCCCTTTAAAAGTAGGTCTGCCAAAACAAAAGCAGTGTTCAGCCCAGAACAGTGTAAGAAAAATTTCTCTTGGGGAAATAGAAAGAAAAGAAAGACAGGAAAGACCTAATTAAAAGTGAAGGTCTTGCAGTAAATAAATGATTAAAGTTGCTTCAAAAGTGTGTAGAAACATGATTCTCTGAGAAGAATACTAAGTTACAGTGCAGGAAAAATCCCCCATAAAACTGTTAAATTTTTTGGTTTTTAATGGAGAGTAGTAGTGAAATCCTACTGTTTTATAAACAGAGCATTAAAGCACAGATATACCTTCCTAATCAGTTACATTAGAATCCCCACGGCTTTCAGGCAGCACATATATTAGTTTGGATTTTTAAAAAAATCCAATAAAAATAAGTTTATTATTTCCATTTTGGAGATATCTTCTCTTTCTACAGTAAGAAAACTGCATCGCTTTAATTTCAGAGGTAATTTTACATACAAACCATTGTATTGAATCAGTACCATATTGAAACACATGAATAAAGGTACCAGTGGGAAACCAAATTAAGCCAGCACTTAAATGTTTTCTTAAATTATATTTCCTATTGCAGTTTCCCTAGTCCACTAAGTTGACTTGAAAGCTCTGAACAAGCATTTATTCTGTAGGGTACCCAACTAGGCTGAATAGAAACCCTGAGTATATTGAGTTCCCTCTTGAGAAAACCTAAAGAGTGACAGGAAGAAACATGGAGTGGGAGGCTACAAAAATGCAATTCCAAGAACATACCAGAGAAAAAAAAAAGTCAGAGATGAAAATGTAAATTAATACATAGGCATCTTAAGAAAATAGTTACAATCAGGCAACAAAGAAAGAGAAGAGGAACCAAGTTTTTTGTTTCATTTTGTGGGTTTTTGAAGGTTTATAATTATATGAAAAGCATAGTTGATATTTAATGAGTTGCAACCAGTTGCATTATTTTAATTAGTTTATGGTGATAAGGATGAATCCAAAGCAGACAGCTGTGAAGATTTGTTATTTTAATTAGCTAAGCAGACAGGAAAATCAAGAATAGTCTTGATCCACCACAGCAGACTCTGTTCAGGAGGGCCATGAGGGAAAAGAACCTCGGCAGCAACACATCACCACTTCTGTACTAAAAAAGAGGCTTGTTGGCTGTTACAGACAGGGAAAACACTCCAAACAAATAGCATCCACTTCACAAGAGCAAAGCATTTCTGAGAGGCCAAAACAATAACCATGACAAAGAACTGCGAAGACCAGAGTTATCAAGCTTATTACAGCCCAGTAGCAACTTGGACATGCTTGCAGTGTGTGCTACGTACAGATTTATACCCCTAAATATAGAGTGTAATTATTGATTACAGCTTTACCTGATTTGTTTTGGGGCCTAGGTATTCTTCAGTCAAAAAAGTTTAGGGCTTCTGAGAAGTAAATGGGATTAAGGGTAAGAATAACCAGCTCCTTTTAAAAAGCTGCTGATTATTTCCACACGAGTCACATGGACAGATTAATTAATGAAACAGCTTTATGTCAGAATTCAAAATGTTGTGAAGCAAGAATATAGTTGTTGGTATCGCTAGAAACTAACTTAGACATGAAAAAAACATTTCCTTTACGTCATTCATCACCTTGTCTTTGTTCTTGACTGGATCTGCTGGGAGAAATGAACCTGGATTTATCTTTTCCTGACCAATAACCTCAACATTTGTTTCCAAGCAGCTGCTGCACCAGTTGTAACAGTCTGAACGAGTCTGTGACCAGCACAGTGACCTTCAGGTAGGCAAAAGTCTGACCCCTCAAGCTAAGCCCAGGTTCACTCCTTGTCCCTGGGTTTGAAAATAACCAGTTATTTCTGACTCTGTTCACATTCCCCACACACATTTTCAATCCTACTTAAAGATAAGTTATTACTATACACAAATTACAACACATAGACTTATGAGTTAATAATTTACTTGTCTAGCTGGGGAATTTTCCTTTTAGTGCATTATAGATGAACCACAGACAAATTCAGTACTTTCTTGAATTAAGCTCATCTAGCCAATCTAATTTTGAATATATCAAGCAGTGCTGTTCTCTGTGGGGACAATTTAGAATGAAGTGTGCTTTGGTGTAAGGAAGAATATCAAGTATTACCCAAGACTGAACAGAAATCTATAAAAGATGCCAGCACCAATAGCAGCACAGTTTGGATTACTAATCTCTGCTCTTCCACAGAAAACACTATTGGGTTTTTTGGCCGCTACAAAAAGATCATTGGTCCTTCTCAGAAATTAAGAAGGAACTGTAACATAAAAATGTTTAAATAAAAGTCAACACAGGCAGGTTTAAACTAAGCTGTTCTTTCCTTACATTCAGGGATTAGTCAATCAACAATTAGATGATTTAAGACTGACAATGGCACACAAACACTTTCCTTCCTGGAGAGTGTTTGCAGTGCATAATTTTAGGCACACGGCAGCCTTGTTAATGGGCTCTGTATCTTGCATGTTCTCCATCTTCAGAAGTAAAGGAACTCCCAGTGAGGACATCTAGACTTAAACAGGTTAATACCACTGGTTCCAAGATTTTGGGGTATAAATAAAGCCTACAGATGCCAACAGGGAATACAGACTGGATTCTGAATTAGCCATCATATTGGTAAGAAAAATTACACAGGGCACTAGACTCTCACTATTACACTGACAGCAAAAATCACTAGAAAAAAATAGAAGCTTATAAAGTAATTTTCCTTCATCTTGATACATTCTGAATTTGGCAGTTAAAAGCCACTGACTGAAGAGTCAGGCCCACAGTGTTTCCCCTCTGAATAGAGCATCTTCTGTACTCTTCAAAGCCTGATGTCACTTGTGTCTCCCTTTCTGTGTTGAATCTGGGCAATGCTGAATCCATTTATTGTTGCTAATTGTCCTTCGTTAGTTACCTTGCAGTTTTGATTGGTTTGACTCTTCACCCTAATTGATTTGCTACTGTAATTGACTTTTCCCTCCACTGATTTGCCTTGTGTGTTTTATCATTTTAAAGTGTAGAAGAAACACAGAATGGAATTAAATTCCCAGTAATTGCTTATTACCATCTTGTGGTGCTTTCATTTCCCGCCCCTAAAACAACTACACATCGCTTCAAATTTGTGTGCTGGGACTTTTTTTTTACTAGTATCGATTAAGTTTCTGAAATATCATTCTATGTCTTCCATCTTCATCCTTTTCTTTTGCTGTTCACTCCTGATGCTGAGATCCTACTGTCGCTCCTCACCACTTCCCTGAATTCCATCCTAAACTCATTAATATCCATGACCCTTTCCTCCACCTCTTCTACTTTGTCTTTAGTGTGGAAGCAGTGAGGGTTTCACAGGGTACATAATCATCCACACAAGCAAAAACCCTGCCAGTTTAAATCCTCTGCAGCACTAATAGACTGTGGACTCTCAAGCTATAAAACAACAGAATTTGCCCACATGCTTGTTGCAACATTTTGACAGGGTGAAGAGAGGAGCCTCTCTTCTTCTGGCATGGAGTTATCTTCAATCTGTACCCATGTATTTCCTGAAACACCCAGAAGTGAAACACACTAAAGAAAGACCAAATTACACCTGACTTGAGGAAATGATAAACAGTGCCATTAGTGAGGCACCCGTCTGGTCTCACCCACTCCAGAACCAGTGCAGCACTAGAGCTGGGTGGGCACAGTGTTTCCCCAAATCCTGGGAAAAGAAGAGCAAGGGGAACCATTCAGTGCATTGTTCTTAGTCTCATTTCACCCCCTTCTCTTGCTTCTCCATTAGAATCCTTTCTGTCTAATTCCTGCAGCCTTTCATCCTCGCTCCAACTCCCTTGCATGCCTGCTTTTCATCCTCACTCACAGTTTTGCTGCCTTCTTTAACTGCAGGTTTAACACTTCCCCTTCGTTTTCTTCCCTTCTTTGCTTCCACCTCCAGTTCAGAAGTGTCTCATTTTCCTGCCTGCTGACTTCTTAAATCTGCTCCCTTGCTCCCAGCTCTCTTAACCTCCTACAAGCCACTCTCTTCTTCCTCCCCCTTAGCTGACCCGGGTTTTTGCACCTATACTTGTTACAAAACATTGATATTCTCTTGGGGTTTTTCCCTTCCTTAATTTAGGCAAGCTTGTTCCCTCCCTCTCATTTTCTTCTTCTGTGATTTTTGCTTTATTTTCATGTAGATATGGACTTTAAATCGCCTTCTGAAGATGCAGAGGCAACATTCCTGCTCCTAAAACAACAGTGAATTCATTTTATTAATGTTCCTCCTCCTGAGCTACATGACTGCTTAGTAAATGGTGCAAAACTTACATGCACAGACATACAGATGTATATATAAAAATAAAAGAACTAAAACCAATCTGAGCACAGCCACAGCCATAGGTATCAACGAACTGAAAAAAGGGGCATGTTATTAGCTGTGTAGGGAGAGACTGCCTTCGCTCAGTGGAAGTTAAATTGTGCATGGAGAGAAGGGAGCATAGTGAGTAAACAGCAGGAGAAAATACTGATTCAGACTAGACCTGGTCAGGAACAGCTCTCTCGAGCGATAAAAATTTCAGTTCATAAAATTAACTATTCTGACCTGCACCTGGACACAACTGAACTTCTTCAAAGGCTTTTTTCTTTGGCATGGAAGAATTGGTTTTACTCTTTAATGAAGAGGGAGTTAGAAAGTCCTTCAGTAGTGTAATTACTGATTTTGCATACTCTAGGGAAATCACCCCTTTGTAGCAGAAGTTAATTTTTGGTGTCCTGTTAATACCTGAATGACAACAGGCCTGAGTTACAGGCAGTTGTTGGTTAGGGCACCTTATTAACTGAGGGAGTTCAACCCACAGAACCTTCCTAACACAGTATTTTTTACTGAAATAGGAGCACCTACAAGGAAAAGGCCCAGGGGAATGGATCCTAAAATAAACACAAAGTGATGAATAGCACATTAAGGAGGTGCACTGAGTTCCAGGTTTCTTATCTAATTCAAAAAGCATACAAGTCTCCTGTTGTGGAGATGGCCTTCTTCAACCACCTCTTCCTGGAAATCTTGGATGGAGAGCCCCTAAGATCATTCTTGGTCCTCTGGATTTTTAAACTTACAAAATAATTTTTGAAAAAATGGGAACACCTCCTCTTCATATTCTCGACTGGTAAAATACTGGCACCACTAATTTGATCTAGATCAATTTGTACAGCTCAAAGATCCCACAAAAGCTTAAAACCCATCTCTCCTAAAAAATGTTCTTCCTTACAAAATGTTCTCAACTAAGTTATGGCTTTGGCCAATTTATATCCAGTCTCTCTCTACTGTATTTGATACCAGGTTATAACGGACATCAACAAGCTTGGTCAGCACTCCAAATTAATAAAAATTTAAATTCCATGAAACAGGGAAAATACTACAGATTCTTTTTATTTAACTACATAGAGCTATTCTATAACTAAGCCCACAAATAGTTATTTTCTCAGTTTCTTATTTTAATTACAAGTTTGTAATTTCCTACACGGGTTTTAGAATCTGTGTCTGGTACGCTGTATTTTTAGAGCTTCATTTACATTGTTCTGCTATATTACAGAACCATGCATATTATTTGAAAAGCAAAAAAGACAATTTATGGAGAGTCTCAATTTTAACTGCATTTTTTTTGTTTTCCCTTTTCTTAATTAGGATGCTTGTTAATTGAGAGATTTCAAAAGGCGAGCCAAGACATTCTCACAGTATTCAGTATCTCCAAACAAACATTTCACTGTATTTATGCCATGGACTTATGAAAACAACAAAACAGTAATAAGAAATATACTTCAGTTTATAGTAAATTGATGCTTTCAGTAAAACATAATTAAAGTTACTATGTGAAATGGGATAAATAGGAAGTTATTCTCATGCTCATAGCACCCACCATAACATATATTTGCATCTCAAACACATGGAAAACAGTATTTGTAGGGCAGCATAGCAGGTACCTTTGCCCCAGTTGCTCTGCACAGCACCTGTATTTCCCAAAGAAAATCTTATTTTAGATACTCATGCTTACTTTGCTTCATAGCTACTCTTCATTTGTTTCACAGTCACCATGGAATTAGGTAACAGCAGTGGGCAATTTTTTAAAAATTCTCAAACTAGATAATTTTCTCAGGAGAAACATGGATTTGGGCTATTTTCTGCAGAGCCCAAGAATGTCTGCAGATTAATTTTTCATGAGATCTAGCCTGCACACTACAACACACGGCAGATTTTGCTGCAACATGATTAATACGAAGCTCTGTGCTAAGCACTTGTTAAGCATTAAATGCTTTTCAGAGTCCCCATCAGTCTCTCTGCTGGCTTGTTTGGAACCTGACCCAGAGCTAGGTCATTTCATCAGGGATTCCTCACCATGAGAACTACAGGACATAGCAGCACAACCTGCTTGTGGGCATGGATAGGCAGATAGATAGATATACATGTACATCTAGACACAGATACACACAGCCATGCGACCTTGGCGCTGGTATTCCCTGTAATGACAGGACACCAAACTGGCTCTCTGGATTCTATCACATGACTTGTTAGACTGAAAGGGCAGTTGTCTGTGCCTTGGCTTTCAGCGTGCATACAAGATTCATGATCATTTCTCCAGGTAGCTTGACTATTTCTATGGTTTGAACTCAACTCCATCCTTTGTGGCATGGGCTGGTTTCTGCTTTATAAAGACCTACCTCATCCATGGATGCCCTGGGACCGCCAACGTTATGCAGGGTGAGGCCACCTCTGCAGTGATGCCCAGGCACATGGTGATGGTAGGAGGCAGATGGGCTGCAGAGCCACAGGCCACTCTTGCCTCCCAGCTGGCTTTTTAAAAAGGGCTCTATTTGGGCAGGTAAGCCTGACCTCGTTGGCTGCTTACAAAGCCTGCTGGTCATTTCCTGCTCCTGAGAACTGCATTCTGCAATGACGGCTCACGACAGGGTCTGTCAACAGGAAATAGCCAAGGGACTGCAAACCATTAGGGAAATAGCCTAACAAATATCACTGGCAGACCATACTAAAGGAGCACTATTGTTTTGTTTAGAGCCTCATACGAGGGAGGAAGGAAGAATAAACAGCAGGAGACATTTCAATATAAACATTTCATTTAACAGTGTAGTAAGTTCCCAAATTTATCTCTCTGACAAACTACCACTGCTCAATTTTTACCCATGTGTGCAAACAGCTGCTGACATTGCTCATGTGCTATGCAGTCCACAAGATTTTGTATCCAAAAGGATCACACTTAAACACTTTCACTTAAATTCAAGGTGTCATCAATGCCAGCCTTTCATGGTCATCAAGGTTTTGGTGTGACCTTGCACATAAAGCAGAATAAACCTTTGAAGAGTAAGTCAAGCCTGGAAATGTATAGATCAGTAAATTCTTTACCTAAAAACAGATGGGTGCTTGGGAAATGCCCAGCATTCTGATAATATTCACACACAATAATATTCAGATTATCTGTGTCACCCTAATCCTGAACGGTCACCAGCCTTCTACCCCATCACCATGATCATTACTCACTTGAACTGCAGCCTGGCTCAAACAACTGATTTCCTGCAAACTGTTAAATACACAGAGAAAACCTGCTCCAGTGGGAAGCCTTGCTTCACAGCTACATAAAAGACTAGTGTGTTGCCTTGCTTTGACCCAGATGGGATTGCTTACAAGAAAATTGCAAATCCTTGACGTTGGAATAATTTCGTTTTCAAGCTCTGATGAGGGAATCCTTCCCTCCACCACCCCACTACACTTCTTATGGGAAGTTTCACATTTTCAAACACTTTGGTTCTTTACATGTTTGTGTTGCTACTGCAGTATTACAGGACCGGTACAAGTGAGAGCTGAATAATTTTTATGCATTTTTTTCTACCTGAAGATAATGGCACGAGGCCTGCAGAGATGGCAATCAAACATATCGGGCATGCAATCAAGGCCACTTTACAACACTCATCTTCTCTCACAAATTTCACATTTCCATTCACCCTCTCAATCAATCTGTTGTTATTCTATTTGCCTTATGTTCTAACTCAACATGTCATCACTGTTCAAAATACATCACTTCTACCCTGGCATGCTATTTTTGCCTGTCAGCTGTCATGGACAACTTGTGACCAATCAGTATTTTGCTTTTTCTGCTAAGGACCACTTAAAACATCCCTCAATCACTTCCCAAGAGGCAAACTTTGACTCTTGCCAAAGCAAGTCACCACGTTAGTTACCTGGGTTTTCACATGCCATCCATGAGCCTGAAGCAGAGTTACAGAGTGGGGTTTACTAAGGGTTCTGTATGCTGACTACATACATTCCATGTGAACTGAACACCAACTTGCCGGACTAAAAGACAGAATTGGATAAAAGCAGAGCGCTGGTAACATCTACTGCACTAACTAGTAGCCACCTATTCTGAAACATAACAGCTGGGGCACATAATCCATAGAATATTCTGGATACAGAATCCACAGAATAGGTATCATGTACAAAATGAGGCACTGCTAACAGCCTTTGTGTCTTTGGCTACAAAATCATGTAGAATTAAGGGACACTTAAGAGACCATCTACTTCAACCTCTTGGTCAAAGCATGTCCACTTAGAGAAGGTTGCCAAGGCCTCGTTTATATTATTATTACCAACCTTAAATTGTTCTTAAAATATTATCACTCTTCTGCCTCAGTAAAGAAAAGCTAAGTAACAATTCTGTTGTAACTTTGGGTCCTCTTATGGAGGCTTCAGAGCACACATAGCTCATGCACTGCAAAGCTTTGCTGTAATCACAAACCTCCTTAGTACCAGGAATTTTTAGCACTGCCTCTCTTAGGCCTGGATTTATCTCCTGTGTATCATTAACATTTCATACCCTTACAGAAGGAATGCCAGAGCTGCTGTCTTGTGGCTCTTCTGTTTACTTGCAAGTACAGTCAGCTGTACTACCCAAGGGATAGGACACTGAGTGATGGCAGGTAATTCGTGTACTACTGAGCTGGGCTCCAGCCAGCTCAGAAGCCTCTCCCCTTGCTCACTGCTCTGGGAGAGTTTATTTGCAGAGGCACCAGAGCACGTCCTGGTGCACATCCAGGAAGGCTGGCACTGACCTGAAGCCAATGAGCCCTGTTGAACTCGGGAAAGCTCTGTTGAGGGGCCGACTCTCTGTCTTCCCACTCTGCTCCCCTCACTCCTGGTTCTGGGAACGCAGCCCAGACCCACCTGAGCAGGCTCTGTGCACTGCCAGGCTTGGTTGGGAAAACAAGCAGCCTGCTTCTGGGCCTCAGTTGGATCCGAAAGCCACTTAACCATATTTGTATTATGCTGCACCTGCCAGACCCAGACTGGAGGGTGAGCCAATACAAAAACCACCCAGCTGGCTGCGCCCGTGGCATTGCTCACACAAGAGGAGTCCCGTGCCTATGGAAAACAACGTGCTCTTTATAATGGTTTGTTATACAGCGTGTTTGTCCTTCAAGCAATAATGAGTTCACAACTCTAAAAGAAATGAATCTAAATATTCCTAGTTTACATCACCTGATTACAAACATAATAGTGAGCTTTATGCATTTGTCTGGAGATGCTGCAGAACATAATGTAGCTCTTCTCTAGTTTCATTAATATTGTCAAAAGCCCAGAAAGATGCTCTGACCTGTCCAAATTAACAATGTTTCTCCTTCTGTGTTGATCAAGCACATCTAAATGACGGCTAAGACTCAACCAACAAAAAGTAATTGATTTTTCTGACATTTATTTGCTTACACCCAATAACCTCATTCCTTGAAGCAAGTTCATCAGTGTGCTGAAAAACAAGCTCTAACTTCTGGTATTTGAAAGCTTGAATGGCTACTGCTCAATCTTATACAATTTGAAAGGCAGAAATAGAAGTATTCTGCATGAAGAAGAAAGATAGGAATGACTGCCCAGCACAGCAGCAGAGATACAGAGAATCCAATCAGTCACAAGCCCCCCCATCATCTTCATTAAACATCAGTTTTCAATTTGCTGTAGCTTCAGCTCATGAAGTGCTTTTCACATTTAAAAGGGTTTAAGTTTAAAGAGCCAAACTATTGACATCTGTGTACAATTTACTGTGCAGCACATCTGTAAGGCAGTGGCAATGTCCTGCATCACTTGGCTATGACTTCTAGGATGGACTGCACTCAGCTGCTACACACTGCACCTTTATTCCAGCACAGATGTTAAACAACCCAGTTTGCTCCTTGGAAATATCTTCTTTATGGCATTCAAGTGTATCCAAAATAGAAATGAGCTCAGATAATTCAAATAGTTAAAATAATGGCAAACGGACTGTCTTTGCCAGGGAGATATACAAAGCACTGGGAAACCACAGCACTGAAGCCTTTTTACATTAGTGGCTGTTTTTTGTCTGCCTTCCAAGCTGTGTAAAAATGCCCACAGGTATCACAAGAGAAGCACTTTTAAAAATAATTTTTGTTTTATGCAGGAAATGAGGCTAAAAGCGCTGAAAGGCATAGACCAAACACCTTCAAAAAACTTGCTCAGAATGACAAGGTAACAATACAAAGGCATTCATTTGTTGGAAGGTCCAATTTGAGACCTTCTCTTTAACTCAAGTGTAATAGGAATTTATGCACAATTCAGATAACAAATTCCAGGGCCACTTATTTGCTATTCATGCAGGTTGTTTAGTTTCACGTCCATCATTCTTTGGACACAGCTATAAGCCTCATTATTCATTTCTAGCAATCAAGGCAGCCTCAAAGCCTGATTTTCCCAGGTTGTTGTTTCTATGTCTCCCAATGATTTATAGGAAAAATCTGTATTTATGCAATGTGAACTTCTCTCAATGCACATAGGCTTTTCAGCTATTTTTCACTGATAATTTACAAGATTTTTCCACTTAGCAAACAGCTTCATTCATCAGTCATAAACAACATGTAACTATTTTGCTATTGATATATTCTGGACTTTTAGGTATCCTCTTGCAGCAGGTCAGGAACACGGTCAGTATGACACAGCTACAGGAGTGAAATTACTTGTTAATGTTTTTTGACATAGATTTTTTGCATAAATATAGACTCCAGAAAGCAACTGGTTAACTTGCAGGCTATAAGGGCACAGTATTACAATTTGAAACGGTCATTGCAAGCTTGTAGTTTAGAAAACACTGGATAAACCTCAGCAATTTAATCAGTATTTAGTCTAAGTGACTCCATACCCAGGAGTAATTACATTGTGCATGCTCTTCCAGACAGGAATGCTGGGATGCTCTGCATAACAAAGCTGTAACTGAATTTCTTCCTACCTGAGCCCTGATAAGTTAAAGTAGCCACAATTTTAGCAGAATCCTTAAGTTGCCTGAAACAAAACACGGTACTGATCCTTTGCCAGAGGAGGATAAGAGTGGTCAGTAACTCACAGGGTCGTGTTCCTCTTCTCACTCTCTTTGGTGGTTTTTGTTAAGACAAATTGGAAGCCTAAGAATGAAAACCCCTCAACATTTGTAAAGTAAAAATACATGTGAATTTATGTAATTGTAGGAGGTGTGTTATCCTCAATTGAAACCTTGGATTCAACAATTCTAGACACACAGGCATTTGCAAAGATGTAGAGATTAATTCACATGGCTGTGTATTGATTTATCTCTTAGTGATTTGGCTACATTGATTATTCTGATGCCTTCTTAACTGGCTTAACTTTGGATGTCATTTTTAGTATATGTGCTTACTCTACTCCTCTCATTTGATTAAATTAGAGCTGTGAATCAATTCTCTCTGCCATGCAACTGAATTTTCAGATATGGTTTCACTTAACTTTATATGAGGTTATTTAGCTTTTTCCCCCACAGACTGTTTCAATAAATGTGTATTCATTCCACAAGGTTGCAAATAGAAACAGTATTTTACTTTTACTAATTTTAATAGTGAGGCTCATGGGTAAATCTCACTCAGCATCACAGAAGGGATACGTTTGCTAACGTACAATATCTTTCCCACTTAACAATTCATTCTTTTTGGAATGAAATCCCTGCAAACTGAGTCAAGTTTCTCATCAGTGATTCTGTAAACTGGTAGATACTTGACAAGATGTTAATGCAAAAACAATGCAGTGGCTTGTCACTGTGTTTATATTTACCCTCAACTCCTCCTTTCCTAATCCTTTTCTTTTTTGGGGAGGGGTTCATACCCCACAGGAAGAAGAGTAAACAGATTTTTAGATGTTAATAATTAAAAAAAAAAAACCAAACCCACACAAGATTTTTGCGACCAAGAGGAACAGTCTGTGTAGAACAGCCCCAAGGCTGGGGCTGTTTTTGCACCACAGTTCATATTCTCAGCAGAGGACAGAGTCCCATGAATGGGCACATAATGTGTTAAGCTATACTGTAGCTGCAGATGCAGCTCTGTTCAGGATAAATGTAACTTTTTGGATTCTCTATACATCCTAAAAAACAGCGCTTCTTTTTTCCGTTGTCTCAAACACGGGTTTTAAGCATTTATTTTATAATATTTTTGAAGTGTAAAATCTTTCTGTAAAATCTTTTATTCAAGATCCAGTAAAAGTGATGAAGGTTGTGCAAAGGAGTGCAGCATAGAGTGCTTCCACCTTATGTAAAACTTCCATAAATAGGAAACACTCATGTCCAAGTGATTCATTACTATATAAGTGATGCTTTTTCTCTACTTGAGGAAGAGAAATTAGACAGAAGCTAGATGTTAGAATTATGTACCTGCATACACTGCTGTTCATGACTGTGAATAATTCAGTGAATTCTTCTCACCACTCACTATGTCCATTTCTAGAGGTTTTTCAAGGGAACACTTCCTCTGACTCCATCACAACATAATCCCAAAGGTATGAGCATTTTTATATGATGCTCAATAAATTATATTGATTCTCTAGGATTAGGCTCTGCATTTGTTTCAAAGAAATTTTGAACCTTTATAGAAAAGGAAACAGAGTCCATTGTCTTTTATTAATCAGGTCTCCTACTTTTCCTCTGTAATATAAGTCTCCCTACTTCACTGTAACTCTAGAATTTTACGTAGTTCTCTGCATAGTCATTATGGAAATAAGCAGTTTACAGTTTAAGAGAGATAGAGTACAAAGGCAGTTAAAGAAAGGTGCAGATACTTTACAGGATTTTTTACCTAGTGCAATACCTTGTAATAGTCAAAAGCCACGAGTTTCAAGGTCTTGACTGAACTTTGCTAAAACCCTCAACTTTAATTGTAGTGATTCCACGTTCTATCTTCTTCCCAAACACTGTCCCTTACAGCTTCTGCTGTTAGAAGCTTCTCTGTGCTGTCAGCCTTTGTTCTGATTGAGACTGCACTGAGAGCAGCAGAGCATGCACGTATGCTGACAGAGAGGTCTGAAAGTAGCTTCTAAACCCAGAACTCACCACCTTCACATCAGCAAAATTTCCTCAAATTCATTCACAGCCAGCTTAGACGTAACTACAACACAGAGTCTTCATTTACTTGGGGTTTCTTTGTATGTACACAGCCCTCTGTCATTCTGATCAATGCAGGGAAATATTTCAATACACTTGCAACGCATGCATTTTCATTGCTCACATTAAATCTGATTTACTATGTTCCCAAGCTATCTGGTGCTAATTACAGACACTGGGAATTACCTTAAGCAGGAGTTATTGCTTTTTAAGAATCCAGTTTGATAGTCAGAAACCAAAATTCTGCTGTGACAGCACAATTCCATTGTATTTATTTTTTTGCTTTGGGAAAACCGTGAAACACCTAACACCTCTGACCTCAATACACTTCTTGTTATCACAAATTCATACCTAAATATAATTCTTAAGAAAATCAATTCCATTTTAAATGGTATGCCTTTCCTCCCCACACACACCTTCTTCAATTTCCCTTATGACCTCATTCTGCGCTGAAATGTCAGAAATAAGTAGGTACTGGGGGGACTCATTTGGGTCAATGGTGTCTTTAATGTTTTTTAACTGGCAGGAACCTTCCCCTGGCATTAAAGGCAACGTGTAGGCACAGTGTGCTCATGGTGCATCTCATTCTCATTCATTCTCCCTGCCTCTCCCGGGCAGAGCTGGGCTCGGTGCCGGCAGGTCCGCTCACATGCAGTGCAGCACGGCAGGGAATGAGCCTGGTTCTGCTGGGAGTTACAGGGTTCTGGCAGGGACAGGCCCCAGTGCCACCAACCCCAGAGCCAGCCCCACTCACCCTTAGCCCAGGCTGCAACATGTGGCTTGGGACACACTGGTCTTCATGTCCAAGGACTGCACAGGGGGCAACTCTCACAGCTGGCCATCCTTTGCTGTGGCAAGTATCCTGAGCCCTGTTCCCTCCAGGCATCTTGGATGTACCATTCTGAGAGCTCTAACCTTAACCTAAATCCCTTGGAGAGTCCCAGGAGCTCAGCCACATGCCCTAATTCATTATGAGGGGTGAATTCCACTAGCAGCCCCCGTATCACTGTTCCCTCCTTCTTAAACCACACTCTTAGTGCATGACTACGCTACAGCTTTCTCCTCCTTTGAACAGGAACAGACACTGAGAGGTTTTCCCACGTAGGAGTTCTGGTGCCAAACCACGCAGAAATCCTGGTTGTGTACTTTCACTCTTCCCTATGTGAGTTAACCAAACTGCTGTTAATCAAGTTAAGCAGTCCTATCCTAAGAGTCTGTTCACAGATACTCAGATAAATGTTTACTGTAAACTGGAGCACTCAAACCACCCTGACAATCCATGCTCAGGGCAGGTGACAGCAACAGAATGAGATGTGGTCAACGTCCTCAAGGCAGAGACCAAAGAATTAGGGTTTCTAAATACACTGTGATGTGAACTTGCTATGTGTTTCGGATGAACTGACAGGGCACAACAGCTCTCAGCTCACCTTGGCTGACAATATGGTGGTTGTGAGCTGTTACAAAAAAAGCTAGAGACATACTGGCCATGAAGCCAGCTGAACAGAGCTTAAAGAATACAACAGTTCTTACAGTGCAGCCACGAGAAAGACTGCAGTACAGTTTGTTAACTTCCAGGGAAGCTGTGGATGCCCCGTTCCCAGAACTGTTCAAGGCCAGGCTGGATGGGGCTTTGAGTAACCTGGTGTAGTGGAAGGTGCCCCTGCCCACAGCAGGGGTGTTGTAACTAGGTGATCTTTAATGTCCTTCCAACCCAAACCATTCTATGATTCCATGAACTCACAGTAAATGGTGTTCTCAGGACGATGCCATTCAGGCCATAAATGCTGCTACTTGAGGTGCTGAGCTCTAAAAGCTAGAGGAAAAATTAAACCTACTGTAAGCTTTCTGTTTCAACTACATGATGTCCGTATTCTACATGAAAAACAAAGAGAGCTGGAACAAGATGTCATATTACTACATATTTATGCTTGCAACAACCTCTTAATGAATTTCCTCTGTTTCCTCTTGTACCTGCCATCCTTACGCTGTGCTACAGAGCACGTGAATGTGTTTTTACCATCAGATAATCTTCAGGAGCTGTCTTTGCTTCGTTTGTCAAAAGTAATGCTTTGTACACCTCTGCTGGGAATGCTGAGCTGGCTGCTGAACACAGAGCCAAGAGGTCTAGATATTGGCTTAGTTCCTTTTAATTATCATCTCACATGTAAAGGAGACTCTTTTATCTTTCAGAGCACAAGGGTCATATAGTCTTTAGTACAGAAAAGAGCTAGACAGTTTCATGATTATAATTTAGAATGTAGTTCCATTTCAGTTATTTAGTCTTGAAGCCAAATGAAGCAGAGAAATGTGAGTTTTTATGATATTATCTCTTCCAAAAATATTGTTTTGATCTTATTCAAATCTTTCTTCCTGATAAGCAAAATACACTTTTATAAAAAAATGCTAGTCTCAACAAAGTGAAAATGAAACATTCCAGCAACTTCCCAAACCCAGGTGGAAAGAAATAAGGCCACATTTTCTTTTCACTTTTCCCCCCCCCTTGAAAGCTACATTAATAAAACCAACTCATCAAAATGTTCACCTACAGTGTAAGTAACTTCATTTAAACACAGCCATCAGTGCTTGAATATAAGCATGATTGATTCTTTTTTTTTTGAGATTATATTCATTTGAGGAATTTCACTATGTAGATGTAAGGTAGACTTTTCGAAGTCCCTTGACTGAGCACAGCGTGACATTCTGATTAAAAGATTAGCACTGTGCTGTATCAGTAGAACACATATTAAGTGGATTAGGAACCGATGACTGGACAGATCTCAAAACAGAGCAAGTTACTATTCAGAGAAATAAGGGGATTTTTTAAACCATGGAACTGCAAAATTGTGCTAAGGCTCACAGTCAAAGACCTGCACAGAATTTTTTGTTGCTCTGCACTTTGAAACAGGAGAAGTTGGAATAATATGTCAATATATTTGTATCTATGTCTCATTAAAAAACAAGACACAACCTGCATGAAACACCAGGGAGATGATTCTGTTTTAATGTGCTTCTGTACTTGTGTGACAAGTGAGAGAGAGCACCACCACTTTCTGAACACCAGCCATTACAAGAGTAGAAATCATCAGAGTTGTCCGAGCATTTCAGCAATGACTACATTTACCACATCTGCCTCAAACAGGCCTTCTTTATTAAAAGACCCAGTCTGATCCCATTGTGGTCTCCAGAACTCTGCAAACACCTTCCTGAAAATGAGCCAAGATGTTCAGGAACAATTCCCAGCCTGGTTCCACAATCACTTTAAACCCTGCAGGACTATGAGCACAAATCGTAGCTGTGCAAGCTGTTCCTGTTTGCACTACTGACAAACCGGGGGTGATAAGCTGCCTGAACACTCACAAGTCGGTGAATTCCCCTGCTCCCACTTCAGAAGGGTGGAGTTATAGGATAGATGTTTTTAAACAACTGATGCATGGGTCCCAGCGAAACTTTGAAATACCATCTTGCTGGTCACTTCCACTACTGTCATGGTACTGTCCCGGCCAAGAAAGACAGAGGTGTTAAAACCTCCTTCATTAGTTTTCAGAGGGTCGAGGAAAGAAACCCTGGAGCAGCTGTGCTTATGAATCTTGATTGTAAAGAGCTTGGATTAAAGCAGGGTCAAAGAGGGGAGTTAAGAGAGAGAGATAAAGCAGCCTTCTCATCTCAGGTGAGGCTGAGGAAGGGAGGAAGGAATCTATAGCATGTGCCTGAGTGGGACAGTAAAACTCTGGGACCTTTTTGCTGGGTGTGTTACAAACAAGGCTTTAACAAAGTCCTTCTCATTGGATTCTGTGAACCACTTCCAAGCAACTGGGGAAGGCAGCTTAAAAGTTTTTGGTGCTTAACTGAGAAGAAAAAGCTTTAAAAAAATTCTTGGGGGCTGGACCAACTCTGCTTCCTTTGACTCCAAACAAGGAAAAACTTCCATGCCTTTCTTTTAAGAATTATGGGGACATGAGATCAATATTCCCACAAAACCAGGCGCGTTGGTTAGTGACACAGGGGAAGATCTGGAGAACAGCAGAAAAACTTGGCCTTTCCAGCAGCTGGAAATGAGGAAATTGCCACAGACTGGAGTCTCCCTCCATCACATTCCCTCTGTTTTCAAAGGGAGGGAAGAAGACAGGCCTAAGGTCACCTACATGCTTCCTACCTCCCTTTCTACAGAAAGATGACCAGAGTACATTGCACTTCATGATATTAGAGTATTTTTGCTTGACAAAGTTTGAAATTTAGAGAAAAGAGATGTCTACTTAGTTAAAAACAACTAATCCCCAAATACTGCCCCCACCAAAAATTATTTGTCTTTTGGAAAACACATATTCCTAACCTGATAAAACTTGTCAAAATAATGTGAACCTGCTTCTTCTTCTCTATATGCACATGCAGTCAGGTAAATAAACATGCACTAAAGCATCCAGACAATCCACCTTAGTTATCCTTTTGGGTACGATTTTTGTTTTCCCTCCATCATTACTCTTGTTGTTTCTGCAGCACAGTGTCACTTCTAAGCACACATCTGCAAAAGCAAAAGAATTCTGTCTTCTTCATCCTCTCAACCAAATTTGATTTATCTTAGCACCAGCTATCAAATCCAAAATATAAACATTTTTTCCCTGACACAAGGAATTATCATAGAGTCATAGAATATCCCGAATTGAAAGGGACCCACAAGGAATAATAGGATTTATATCTGCTCTTGGTTAGGGAAAAAAAAAAAAAATCACAGGATTCACTTCTTAGGTGACTAAACCTCATGGATGCAAAAATCACATGACCAAATCCCCCCCACCCCAAAATGTTCAGTCTGGTGACACATACTGTAAAGTGACCTATGTTTGGTCATGCAATAGTCTAATGAATCAATCAAAATCAGCCTTTCAGTCCAGGCAACGCAGAGCATAATAATCAAAATTGCGAACAGAACCGTTGTATTGATTTTTGTTAATCTAATCTCCCCCTTAGCACCAGCCTATCATTAGATCCTTACACCTCCCCAGCTCCTGCCTGGCAGCAGTGACAGCTGGGGCTGGAGCTGTATTGACAGCATTCTGCTTAAACAAAGCCAGCCATTATCAAAGTACACTTATCAAAAAATGTGACAACAGCCACTCGTGACTCAAGGATTGTATAACCACAATGCAACTCTCCTTTTAATACTGCCATAAAATTAGTAAATAAGAGCTCTGCATAAAGCAGGGAGATACTTATTAACTTCACTTTTTGTAGCACTTAATATAGCATTGTTTTAATTGTGTTCATTTGTTATATCTCTGTTCTACAGAAAGCTGCTAGAGTGGTTTGTAAATCCCATCGTGTCAAAAGACAAACAACTGACTCAGCCTGCAGTGCAGGAATAGGCAACAGAAAATCACTTAATCCCCAGGTGGTTTAGTTCTACCCCACTGACTGTGATAAAGGTGTAGACACAGGAAAGCAGATTTAGTACAAATATCAAAAGCAAGGCTCAAATCCTAGGTCCCGGTTGGCCTCTTAGTGTACCTCTGAAATTCAAGGGCTGGGATAAGAAGGCTACTTCCAACAGTCAACAAGTATTTCCTTCCAAATAAGCCAGCTCTTTATTAGTCTGGGAAAATAGTGGCCATAGCATTACTCATAACAGGCTCCTGACCCTAAGGGACATTATAAGGTCAAAAAGTGTGCTGACAGCTGCAGCACTCTTTAATTAACACTCTCATCCACAAGTAATACATAGAATTCTACATAACATTTTTGTAGAATGTAGAATTTTTTCTACATTTTGTTCTCCAAAAAAAAGGAAAACAATTTTGCTCTGGTTTACCTTACAGAGGATCCTCTCTCTCCATCATTATCAGGACTGTAAAGAAATTAACTTCCTTATTTAGTTGCCTAATGTTTAGTGGTGTGAAAACTCCTATGTGTCACTGAGTAAAATGGATAGGAGGAAAAACTGAGCATCTTTCAGGAACACTACTGAAGGAAAGTTCTTAGGCTAAAAGAGATTTTTAAATTAAAAAAAAAAAAAAACAAACAAAAACCAACAAACCCAACCAACCAAACAAAAAACCCCAAGATTCAAACTACAACAAAAATGGTCAGTTCCACAAATCATTTGAGCTCTGGTTGCCTTGCATGAAAAATCTACTCTAACTCTTCAGTCTTGTGTGCTCTATGCTGCATACATAATTAAAGCCTACCATTTTTTATTACAGAGAACAAGTGGCTAGATTTTTACCAGCAATATAAAAATAACATGACATTTGCTTTGGAACGCTAGTAAAAATTTTGTGACCAAATGCAAGGTGTTTTATGGAAGCTTCCTTTCTCTATCATTATCTGTCATTTTCAGTCAAAACACAGCTAATATTGGACATCTGGGAGAAAGGCTGCTTTTGCAGGCTTTGCTTCATGAGCAGAATATGGCAAATAACAGAATATTTTAGAGTTTTCCCCTTTGTGGTCAGAAATAAAAAGCATAATAAATATGGTAAAAAGGGCTAATGAGTCCCAAGCAATAAGATCTTCATCTTTCGAAGACTTTTATGAACCATAATTATCTAATTACTGCTAATTGGTTGAGTGAGATGAGGGAGCACTATGGGTGTAGGAGGGCATGCATTGTGCTGCACACCCGGAACTCATCCCGGCACCACTGGGTGTAATACACAATTTGCTCAGGAAAATCAACCATTTACATGAAAAGTTTTCTGAATGAATTTGCAGTTTTCATCTGTGGTTTAAAAACTATTGCTGATTCTTCATGCCCTCTGCATGCTAAGTTAGAAAGGGTGACTGGCTTCCTCTCATACTCATGAGATCTAGTAAAATCCATAGAATTTACATTTTGACTTAATTTTCTACACAAATATCTCCACTCTAAAAATTGCACAATGCAGCCCTGAAGCAACCCTGAAGCAGCTAATTTTTGCATCCTGAATCCCAGGCACATAGCAGAGAGCTAACTCTAATGCAATGTACCAAAATGGACTCTGTGAACCCATCATGAAGGCTTAAAAATTTCTGAAAATAGGAATTTTGGCTCATGGTGATGCCACTCTGTTTTTGGACATATGATTTTAAGTATCTCTAGAACACTGTTGAATGGAAGGCATGGTCAGCGCCAGTGAGGATTCTGGCAGTGCTGTGTCTCAAGAATTAACCCCTCTTCAGGCAGTTTAATTGGGGTGAGATGATCAGAAAACTATCAGTTAAGCACAACAATACAGTTTTTGATACTCAACTTTGTGCCAGAACACTTTTGCAGGTACGATTAGTTAAAATCTCATCTAAGCTCCATGCAACATGAAGAGCAAAATTATGTGCTTAACTACTTGTTACTTTGATCTAGGGGAACTTGAATGAGTGACCGTGTGGTGAAGAGGGCTCTGAAAAGTCAGGCTTTTTTCTGCAGAAATTAAGAAAAAATCTAACTCACAGTGTTAGAAAACTGGAATCCCTGACTAATATATTGATCTTTGGTCAAATGCTTTCCTCCTCTGAGAAAACGGAATGTGAGGATTTTCAGATTTCTGATGCATTAGGAAAAGAAATGGAAGGGAAAACAAATGGGAGCACCACTATCTGGCACATATCATTACCTGCTCACCCAGGTGGGCAAGGCACAAACTGAGCCTAATAGCCCTCCTTTGTCTTCTAAAACACAGCCCGAGGTCCTAAACACATTACTTACTGTCCAGAAATCGGTGTTTCATTAAACAGCCACTTTGCTTATTAACACCTACCGCAGTGACAGTTCTGTGGTGACTGCACACCACACAGCAGCATCACTGACACTACAAGATTAACAGGCATGTCAGAGAGTCTGAGGAGCAGCCCGGATCTGTTGAATCAGGGAAGGATAGACACATCATTGCTGCCTACTCCTCATATCTCAAGTAACTGAGCCAGTAAAGTGTTGTCCCTGAGAGGCTGGAAATGCTGGCATATGCACCAGCTCCTTCAGTAACAGGTGCCTCTGCCCAGTTGGCAAAATGCTGGCAAAGGGGAACAGAGGTCTTATTTAAAGGAAGATAGCAAGGTCTCCCCCAAGGCACTGGAGGAGCTTGGTGAGGAGAGAGTGACCTCAAAGAAATGAGAAGGGTAATCTGAATACAGAAGAAATATTGCTGTCTGCACTTATATCACACTTTTGCAACTCACTGTAGATGTGAAAATAGCCACTGCTTTTATTCTCTTTAGTTTCCTAGAAAAACTGAGATTAAGTGCCCTTTGGAATACCATTTCCACTTGGTGACAAAAACACTGCTCTCACTATGTTACTATTACTGCACTACGTCATGCTCCACATTTCAGACAAAACGCTATGCCCAAAATAGTTACTCTCATATTTTGTTTTATAATATTTTTTCCCCAAAATTTCTGTTACAGGCTGGCTGTGCCTCCAATGAAAGAGAAACTCCCATGTACAACTGGAACAGAGATGCTAAACAATGTGTTATGGGTCCAGAGTCTCAGCAGTGCTTATCAGAACATTGAAATGTGCAGAGAGATTCAAACTGTCCATGCCCTTTGCACCCTGGGCTTGATCAAACAACTCCGACTCGTCCACGACCAGGAGAGGCTATTCCAGGATCTGTAACAGCACTGTAACTTTTGTTTACCCAACCTCAGCCTCCTTTGTAAGGGAGTATAGGAATATCGAGTGACAACTTGGGGATTTTGCTCAGCAACATCACAAACCCCCATCCTTCCAATGTTATTCAGAAACAATAACAACAACCTCAAAAGTAGCTTGGATAGGACTTATATTTGTGTTCCAAACTTTTCCTGTCAGTCTCACACCATAATTGCCCAGCATTCTATAGTGAAGAGCACAGACATACAATAGAAAGCTGTACAGAGAAAAACTGTTCTGCTTCCTCCGTGTCTTATAAAAGATTGGCCCGAATTTTTCAACAAATTGAACACTTGTTCTCATTCTATGTACCAACCTAAACAAATCTGTGAGAATTGCATGCTCTTTCTACTCTTTTTTTTGCTATCTTGATGTTGACATCAGATTTATCACGAGAGCTTCTAACCATCCATGATTAACTTTGTAAGGAGCACTGTAGGACGATCAACAACACATTCTCTTAATTTTACATCTGATCATGCAGCAAACATCATTTTCTCCTGAAGTGTTTTCCACAAAGAAATTTAAAAGTGGGAATTAATATGGTCTCGAATTTATTTCCTTCATCAACCAGATGGTTTAATTACTGGAACTGAAAGAGCCAAGAAGGAAGAGTACTTGCACCAAATTCAAAAGGCTATAGAATGTAACATCCCTTGTTTATTTCCTAAGTCTCAGTGAAACTCAGAGTATTAAAACATGTGTGGAGAAATTTCACTTAAAATTGCAAAGCTTTTTCTGCTCTCTTTCAAAGTGAAACCCATTAAATCAAAAAGTCATTTTAAAAAGTGGCTGTTTTCTACAGTGTGAATATAATTGAATGTACAGACTCTTTCCAGTGCAAGTTTTAAGTAGGAGAGTAATGATAAAAGATGATGTAAATATCACTCCAGTGCCCCTTTCCATCTGTGACTCACACTGTTATGTGCTTATGAGCTCCACATCTCACTATCCTGTGAAGCCTGCAGGTATTCTCCATATTTTATACATCTGAAGAGTCAAATTGTGGTTTTCTTTTTCCTTTCTTTTTCCCTATTTTATTAAATTAGATAATTTTTTAGAAAAGCAAAGGCTTGATGTTTAGGTGTGAAATGAGGATTTTTGACATATCTGTAGACAACATTCCAGCCCTTTGTGGTCCACTCAAATCCACTACAGCTGCACAATCTTTTCTGATTAGCACTGCAAGATTACAACTTACATTAAAGCATGATAGTAATAATGTAAGTTAAAAACTTTATTTCAACTTTACCTTTTTCATCTAGTGGGTTTGAAATCACAAATACGTATTTTTTTAATATCTGATTTTCTGGCACGTTAAAGCACAGCAATACAAAAGGATTCTTGGTCTACTCAGTTACTACAGCACTGTCTGAATTTCAGTGAACAGACTCATCTGGGCTGGAATAAGGTAGCCTTCTCTACCTTGCTCTCTTGCTTCTTCATATTTTGGTCTTCCTGACTCTGACCAGATTTTACGTGGAGTAAGTGGGAAAGGTGGCCTCCTGCCCCGTGGCTGCTGTGATGTAACTGCTCTGACAATTGTGCTGTCTCTTTTTGGTGTAAAGCAAAAACATTTTCTGTCTTAGTCCCTGTGCCCTGACTCCTGGATAATACACCTCAGTGTGCTGGGAGTTTTGATTAACATGTAAAGCTTTGAGACTCTTTACCAAAGGAAGCAGGGCAGAGCAGTGTTTTTCAGATTGCATTGCAGGGGGATGCTCATTAGATCTGTGATAAAGCTACCTGATCATCAAAGGCAACAGCTCCGATTGGCTCCTGTAGATTGAGCTGTAGCCCTGAATGAGCACCATCTCATTTGTTAAGTCCTTGTTCATGGCCCCATTGTTTTTCTCGCTGGCTAGTGATTTGCTCAGGTTCTCCTTCTGATATGCTCCATAGTAGAAACATTCTCACTGAGATAAAACATATTACCTCCCCGAATGAAAACACTCAAAGGAAGTAATCATTTATGGCCGTGACTTAAGAGGAAATGTTTCATGATTCTGAGGTCATTTGCATTTGGATTAATCTCCAAAAGCTCAGCTGAACCTTCCTGCACTTGCAAAGCTGCCTATAACTCTCACATTATCAAATAGGTTACAGTACTATACCTTTCACTTTGGGAGTTTATCCTACTCAGAAATAGTAGACACTGCTTAAATCTTTCAGAGTGAAGTTCATCTGGGTGTTTAAAGTATCGTATATTCAATGAAGTTAAATGTTTCCCCTCAAGTATCCCTGGTGGGGTGGGCTAAAAGCTTCATTGATATTCAGAAGATTCCTCTTTCTCAGAACCAACATTGCTTTAACTGAGTGTGAAGATTCAACTACTGAGTGCAGGAAGAGTGACATGGAAACCACCCAAAGAGCAGGTCCAAAGTGTAGTGCCCAGCAGCACAAATTCCATCTGGAGGCCGGTCCCTGGTGTTGTGCCCCAGAGACTGATAGTGAGACCAAATTAACATCTCCACTAGTGCTGTGGATGATGGGACAGCAAATACCCTGGGTAAATGTGCAGAAATGTAACTCTGAGGAGTTACAGATACAGTTAATGATTGAGTTGCTGTTCAAAAAGATCTCAACAAATTAAAGAAATGAGCAGGCAGGAACATAATGGAGTTCAACAGAAAATGCAAAGCTCCACATCTGGGAAGGAATAACCCCATGCAGCACTACAGGCTTGACACCAACTGTCTTGAAAGCAGCTTTGCAGAAAAAGACCTGGAGGTCCTGGTGGTCAGCAAGCTGACCAGAGCCAGTGACGCATCTTTGTGGCATTGAAGGCTGAGACCATTCTAGGCTGCATTAGGAAGAGCCTTGCCAGCCTGACAAGGGGGGTGATCCTTCCCCTCTACTCTGCCTTGGTGAGGCACAGCTGAGTGCTGTGCCCAGTTCTGGGCTTCCCAGTGTGAGACAGACACGAGTCTGTGCTTCAGGGAGCCAAATAAAAGGGCACAAAGGTGAACGGATCAGAGCATCTGGCACACGAGGGGTGGCTGACATTGCTGATCAGCCTGGAGGAGAGAAGGCTCTGGGAAGATCTCACTAATTTCTATAAATACCCTGGAGAGTAAAGATGATGAAGTCAGACCCTTCTCAATATAAGACAAGTAACGGACACATAAAAATGCAAGACATGCCATTGAAACAATAAAAAACCCAAAGACTTCTTGACTGTGAGGGGGGTGCAGATTTACCCAAGGGGCTGTGGAGTCTCCATCCTTGAGAATGTTCAACAATCAGACACAATCCTGAGCAATCTGCTTCAGCTGACCTTCCTTGAGCAGTAGGTTGTACTAAACCATCTCCAGAGATTTCTGATCACCTCATTTTGTAAACCTATGACACAACTGGTTTGGTCACACAATGTTAATAAACACAGTCATTCCTCCTGTTCCAACAAACATGTCTAATTTAAAAGTGCAAGACTAAAATTACCTATATTCTAATCTCTAAATCGTAGTTCTCTTTGCATAATAGAAGAAACTGAGGATTAGAATGTCTCCACAAGTAAAGCATATGTACATCCACACCGATGTAAGAATATTTGCTCCTAAATTTTACTGTGACATGGCACTGCCTGGGTAAAGACAGAATGAATTTGCTATCTCTGAGTGTTAAAGAACGAGGAGAAAAAAGAAACCCAAACAGCCAAAATTGTTTTCCTATCCCCTCTCTTTGTGTTCTTTTTTCTGAAAATGTTAATCCATACACTCATTTTGTGTTCATAATTCCATCCCACTCTCTCTCCTCTAATCTTTTATTTGCTTTCTTTCCTGAAAAGTCTTTGTTAGGACATACCTAGGCTGATGGGCAAGAAGCAAATCAGGAAACTCTATCTCTGAGCTCTGGCATTCACTTAATTGAAATCTTTCAGGTCTAACAAATCCACTTTTATTTCTCAAACTAGCTAGGAGAGAGTCACAAAAGCATCTTTGCACAATAAAAAGAAAAGAGCTAAATGTTATTTCTGACTGGATTTGCAATGAACGTTTTGTAAAAGCAAAAACTGCAAAGAATTTATAGTAGCCTCCAAGTATGAATGTGTCATATTCTTAGCATGACGTGAGTGGTTACTACTATTTTGTACAAATACATTGCCCTGGAGAGATGGAACCATCATTTATTATGCTGGGAAGCTGCAGCTAAAACTTCACACTTTCCATGGCGATAGACAGTTTTCACTACAGCAATATCCTTCTGTCACAAAGTAGGCAGCTTTCTCCTTTACTGCAAGATTCTCTGAGTTTGCAGTAATGTCTCTCTTTGAATATCTAATTTACAAAAGTTCTCACAGAACTTCATCCTTGGTGCATCATCTTTACACAGCAGAACAATTTCTAAGCTTTGGCTGCTCTGGTCTACCTCCAGTTGGAGACATGGAAATTGAGGCTATCCACAATAAGAAGAGGTAGAAAATTGCCATGCTAAAATTCAAACTTTCGCCTACTGATTTCAAATTTCTGCCTGACCAAACACTTCTGTGAAAGAAACTGGAATCCTTGCTCAAATAAAAATAAAAGATTTTTAAAAGCTTAATGCTATAAAGCTTAAAGCTTTATGAGATTCAGGTTGCTGAAACAAGTAATAACGAGTCAACCAAAAAACTGTACCAAACCTCTGGCACGCAACAGGCAATGGTTGCCACTTTGAAGTAACTCGGAGCTCAGGTATTCCCTAGTCTTACCACACTACCCCTCCCTTCCCTCCCTCTCCTCCAACAGAACAGCTTTTGAGTGTCTTGACTCTTCTTCCAGGCCCTACTCCCCTGTGACAGGGGAAGGAAAAGGATTTCTCCTTTGCTAGGAGAACTCAGTCAATGAAATTGTGCTCTTTTGCTCAACTTTCACCTTTCTACCAAACCAGTGAAACTGAGCTTCACATTGACCAAGTGGACAGAGAGTAGGATACTAACAACAGTTTCACTGTAGGTAATCAAAGACAGACAAGTGAGATTTAACCTGTTCTTGTCTATGGCAACTAGCAGCATTCACTAATTTTCCCCCCCTTCTGAGTAGTGCTGTTGTACAAAGCTTTGTACTTGGACTTCTGCACTTACGGCTTTTTCAACCACTGACTTTCTTCCAATCACTTTTCTACCAACTACTAAAATTCTGAGCGTCACAATGTCTGGATGTGTCTGTCCTAGGGTTCCTATGATTGTGTAAGTACTAGGTTTCCTTTTCTAAAAAGTGGAAATTTAGTGGCAGAGAGAACTTTGAAAAAATCTGAAAGAATAATTATGAAAGTGTGTCACAAGGGAGTTCCTTTAAAATCACCATTTTTAAGCAAGTCTCAGCATTTTGAATGTCTGGCTTTAACAATATTGCTTAGCTGTACAGCACAAGAAAATTGTATTTCTCTAGGAACAACTCAATAGTTCATGTTTCAACACGTCTTAATAATTAACTAGCACGGTTTGAGAACATAGGTCAGGCAAGGCTTCTCCTTTATTTTGAGCAAAAATAATGTATACGAGGTTCTGATATACCTAATACAAAAATAAAGTCTTATCCCTATGCAGTAATTCTTCCAGCAAGTTTTTTGGCTGAAGCAGCAAGAATTTGTGTGACTGTTGAACGTGCAGACCCACTCATTTAAGAGTGCAGAATTCCCTTCCTATCCACCCTTTCGGGTACAGACCACGAAGGAAGGGACAGCTTTGGCCCTGGCCGCGGCTCTGGGCGCTGTTCGTGGTGCTGAAAAGAGACTTCCAGGGCACGGGTACCGGCACGAGTCGTTCTTGCAACTGCGAATTGTACTTGCAGCTTGCGTTTGAGTGACATCAAACAGCCTTTTAAACACATCTGCTCAAAAGATACTGTTTGAAACATAACTGCTCCATGACACAAGTGTACAGATCTAAAACTAATGTATGTATATTCGTGGACCACCTTTGTCTGACTCCATGCTATAGCAACTTTTTGTTCTAATAAACAAAGGGCTTATTTTCTTGTAGATGACTGATTGAATAATGTGACTTCCTGAACACATACGAGGACTACCAAGATTGCGGATTTTTTTGCATACTGAAGAACCAAGTAACAGTTTTCTGACACCACTGATGGTATTTTAGTTCACTTTCTACAACCTGTATAAATGCAGAGCACAAACTGGCTTGCTGAATAAGGGGTTCTGGTGTCTGAGCTTTTTCAGCACTATGCAAGACAAATACTGCAAAAAAATCAGAAGTTTTTTTTGGTTGATTATTTGTTTAAAAAATCTTGATGTTGTACTCTGTGAAAAGAACTGTCAAGTAAACTGGAGCAATGCAAGAGTTTGGACTCTTAGTAACGCCATCATGATCAGAGTCAACAAAATTTCCGCAAAACAGCATAAAAATAAAAAATCTGATGCAAATATTTTATTAAAAAGAGATTCTCCTTTTGATAACCAGTAGACATAAACATCAGGCATATCAACAGATAAAGGTGTATTTTGATTTCACAGCCCTAAGAATTTAGAAATACAAATAGCAGAATTTTATGTGGTCCCTGGGGAGAGAAAGCTCATAATAAACCACTCTCATTGACCATCCTGTCTGTTGCTTTACCTGCTCCTGCCCCAACATTCACTGACCTTCAAATGAAATAACATTTCTGTTTACAGATAGGGCCTCTTATTAAGCTCCCACTTCTCAGAGCATCTTTGTGCAAAAATGGGAATCAGAAGCCCAGTGGGCAGTCACTGACTTCCACTGGCATTTTTACTACCTTCTTTTAGTTTGGTTTTTTTAAACATAAAATTCAAATTCGAGTTCTTCCCTGCGCCACACCAAGCCCTAGGCAGATGAGGGCCATCTGTCAGACTCCAACACATCCGCTATCAGCAGGCATATTTGAGCTGACAAAGGGGTCAAGGCTCCTGGGCAGAGTACTGCTCATGGAGGGAATGTGGCTTGGAATTTGCAGACACACTTAAGGAAAAGTTCTGGTGTCAAAGACTTGTGTTGCTGTCCCTGTGGGAAATAAGCCAAACTAATGAGGAAAAATATTGAAAGATATTCCATTCTCCAGGCTCTCCTATGCATTCAGTTTTCTCTATTTCAGCTTATTAGTCTGCATTCTGTGTCTCCTGCAGCAGCCTTTGTCAGCACATGAATAATTAATGTTAATAGTATCATCAACTTCAGGGCGTTGTGCAAGACTCATTGAGCAAATGTTGGTTGGGCTTGTCCTGTCTCATGAAGCCTTTTCTTTCACATAAGAGATCCCACAGAAGAGAAGCTGTGCTCTCCTTCTTTGGTGTTCCTTGAATAGGCAAATGCAGCAATAAGAATTATGTGTGGTATCTCCTGGTATATAGATGTGGCCGGATTGTCTAATAAACATGAACATTCAGTGAATGTCTAACACAATGCCAGCTAATAGCTGGTTTTACTTTAATCTCTTTAAATCCACCCAGAAGATTATTTTTGTTGTTTTAGCATCACGTGGTCTCATAATATCATGGTTACACTTGTGTTATCCGTGATTACTTCATAAATTTTAAATGGAAAACAAAAAGCAGTGAAAGTGTTTCAGTCACAAACTGTTTCTTACACACTCCCCAAATGGTTTTGTCCACTGAAGGTGTCAGCACAAAACAGATGGGCCAGGAGAACCTAACAGATCTCTCGTGGCTGACTAGTACTGCTAGTAGTGATATAAGCTCTCACTATTGCCCTGTATTTCTTCTACTTTTTAATCGCTTCTTGAATCCGTAACAGGAAACTAAAATTACAGTGAGTTTTCTCCTTTTGGCTGTGACTATAAATGAGGCACGGATAAAGTAAGCACCAAATCCTACCTTTGATAAACAGATTGCCAAGTCAGGTTGCAAATGGAAATACTACAAATAAAAGAGTTCAGTGAGATACATCTGATTTTTAAGTCACAGCATGCCTTCCTCTCCAGGGCAGAATACAATTGTGGTTAGCAGGAACACCTGAGGTTCCATTTAAGATCCATTTCATGAAAATGTGAGAAACTGTTGAATACCATACCAGTTGAATTATTCAACTACAGTTGAATAAAACACCATATTATTAACCAAAATATTGCAAATTATGCCCATTAATCTAATTGGAAAAAACCACAGAAAATGTCAAAATAGACCATCAGGAGTTTCAGAGATTCTGACTCACATAAAATAACCCCTCAAAATAAATCTCTTCTTAAATCTGCCAAGAAGCAGTAAGGTCACTCTTGACCATGATGAAAATGCACAAATAATGAACTGCCCAAGTCTCCAGAACCTGAAAGTCCAAGTATTTTAAGTTAAATAACACAGAAGTTTTAGAATAAACAAATATAATATAAATCCATTTATGAAACCTACTTAATATGGTTGTATCTGCATGTTTTTAGTTTAGCATAACAACATGACTTCTAGGCATTAGAACCCCATTAAAAATGTTTGAAAAAATTGTGTTTTAAAAGCAATCTGTACTCCTGGCCGCGCTTTTTAAGTACGAGTGCATCCTTCACTCTTGAGCCAGTCAAGAAAATCTCTGGTGTTGATTCGAAATGGGTCTAAACTCAGAGAAAATACCAAAACAATCTGATCATATGGCTACTGGTTGTAGTAAAAAAGAGTAAATTCAGCAGAACTGGAGGAAACAGCACATTTAGGACTGTTTTTTGAATAAATGGGAACATACCTTGTAGCAAGACATACAAACATCAGTTTGTATGATGAACACATGCTTCAATTTGCTCCTGAACTTTAGCCCTCAGTCCTGGTCTTTGTGTGAATGTTGTGAGCATTCAGGCAGTGGCAGGAAGAGTGAGACAGAGGCAGGCAGCTGCTGGGCACAGCACTGCGTGAGACGGGCTCACGTTCACCGCGACAGCTCTCGGTGGCGTCTGCCTTGTCAGTGTCCCCTGAACAGGACAACAACCCGAGCTCCCACTCCTCCAGTGGGCACTGATTCACTTACTGACGGCCTGCTGTCCCGCCTTGACAAGTGTTTTGCTGGTTTGAATTGCCTCTTTCCTCCATCCCAGTACGTAAATAAAAACCAGCCCATTATACAACACTCCACGCATTTTGATGACTTGTTTTCTGGTATGTTTTAATTGACTAAACTTAAAGGTAACAAAAAAAACCTGAGAGGTAGACCAGGAAATATATTGAAATTCACTTTGCCTGCTTAGTATATAATGAACGATGACAGCATTGGCTTTAAGGAGATAATTATTTTCATAGTCCGTAAGAGTGAATATTTACTGGAGACACTTTGAAGAATTTCTTTGCATGAGTGAACTAATAAATTTTAATGAAGACAAGTGTGATATTTGGGGTTATACAATTAAAAGCAAACATACAGCCTATTTAGCAAATTGAAAACTTACTAGCTGCATGTATAAAATACATATTTTTAGCAGTATTTTGTCATTTTAAAAACTATGCACTCACATCTACTTTTAATTAAAGTTCTAAACTTGGTTTTTTCTAGGTTTAATACCAGTACCCATAGAACCAAAAATATAGATACTAAAAATATGAAACAATTTATTAAATAGCCGAAATAAACAGTAATTTAGAAATGAGCTCAAGCCTTGTCCAGAAAAAAAAACCACCACCACAAAAACAAATCCCAAACACCCACAATCTAACATCCCGTTAAACAGGAGGCAACACTGAAAGTTAGAACAAAGGAACTTGAAAGCAGGGGGGGCAAGAGGAATGTGGACTGGGCCATGAAAAGGATGTGGCCGTTTTATATTTTAAATGTAATAACTAAAGTGTGGTCATACTTTCAGCTGTTTGCATCTGCTTGTAGGAGATATGAGATTTTTATTTCTTGTTGCTACTTATCACATCCACTGCACTGAGATCTAGTGAACTCTGCCAGTCTCACATGGCCACTCTGAAAATGTCTGAGCAAACAGATGACTCCCCACCCTGACTCCTAGAACAACGTTTGCTTTAACACTCCTGCAAACACACAGGCCCTGATAACTAATAAAATGGGTCTTAAAAAGGTCTTAAAACAGACAACATTGGCACTGCACTAGTGCTGTAGCTCCCCTTGTGTTTTTCCACAGCACAGTGTATAATACCCATCTTCAACATCCCTGACAGTTTCTGCAACCCAGCAGACCCTTCACCAGCCCAAAGCAGCCCCACGATTTGAAATGGTTTCCCTTCCATTTCCCATCATTACAAAGTAAGTGCCAGATTGTCAAGAGTTCCCCTCTAAGAACAGGATTTTCCTCTGAAATCCCATTTATTTAGATAAGCAGTAAAAGTGACATAGCAGCACAAAGAAAAGAAAAATGATGCTAATTGGGTATGTGGAAAAATCTCCACGCTGAGAACTAGGACTTCATTATCCCAGAGAACTTTTCAAGTGCCAAAAGATACTGTGCAGTACTCAAACACAACACGATGACAGTCCAGGCAGGTCTGGGAGAAAGGCAGAACGGCCAAGTAGGGAGTAGCGCAGTTAGACAAATCCAGAGCAGATGGATCATACAAACAGCCAAAGGAAGATATCATAGAAAGAAAATACTGTACCCCCCTAATTCTATACAAGTGAAAACCTCCTGTCTGTGCCCTGTTGGAACACTTACAGAATTCCAGTAAAAATTTCCTAAAACACGGGTATAAATGCTGCCATTTCCCCTCCTGTATTAAACTCTCTCATGGTACCTATTTCTGTAAGTCCACATATACCTGCTCCAGTCTGGAAGATATATGGTCATTGCAGGAGAAATATCTAATCTCATTTAGTTCAGCAAGGCTGTCAATAATTCTAAAGTCCTGTGTGTTAATTTTGCATACAATTGAAAGTGATTCCAAGTCAGCCATGTGAGGTTTTAAGCAGTTTGCCTGAAATCATTTCCTTAATAGAAGTCAGTCAAGCAATGTTGATTTTGAACTTGTCCTTTAAGCAATATAATCAGTAAAATGCTTCAAACCCCATGTAACAGCACTGTCGTTGTGGGTTACACATTGTGATATTTTTCATAAACTACTCATTGTGTATGCCCAGATAAGGCTAAGCCCCTTATGCTCTTTTTTGGCGAGCCAACTGCATACAACCTAGTAGATTAATGACACTTATAAATAAATAAAAGCCTAAATTTACTGTTAATAGAAGACCAGCTGGCATCCTACAGTGGAGCTGAAGGTGCAGCATGCACTGACAGAGAGTGGTGAGGGGTTGCTGACTCATTTTTCATTTACTTTATGGGTGTTTTTCAGAACGAGGAGCTTACAAGCTATGATGCAGCTATCCCTGTCCGAGTGCTATCTCATCCTCGTAACAGAAATCAGTAATTAAAGTTTAATACGCAGCACTGAGACTGTCTGCATCTCTCAAGGGACCATTAGAAGGAAATTAGCAAAGAACGATGCAAGTTTGCTAGAAGGATTTGATAGCCAATTCTAAATTCATCTGCTTCGATTGGAAAATGGAAAATGCACCATTGGGGCACCAGTCGTGTGCTTCCTGCAAGTTTTTTGTCTAAATAAAACCAGCACATGGCAAACTTTGAACTAGCCCCATGCAAACACCTGCAACTGCCATGGATTTGTGGTGAATAAACTCCCTACTCTATCCTGATTAACCAAATTCCCCCAGTATAAAACTCTGTCATGCAGAGCCGGGTGGAAGGAGAGCAGACAGACAACTGAAATTAGATGCTGATGGGATGCCAAGAGAAGATTGCTTCTAATGCCGTGCCACGCCAGCAACTGAACAAGACAAAACCCTTTTAGCTGAGACAAGAATCAGCTTGTAGCACCTTTGGTCTTTTGTGCAAGAGAAAGGGTTTTTTGAAAGGTTATTCAAAAGGTTCAAGTGTTTTGAAAGGTTGTGGGCTTGGAGAAAGCTCGTAAGTTTCAAGAATACTTTACCAATCTGAGTTCTCATTGAGCTCAAGTGAAGGCAGTTTCTTACCTGCATTATTTATGCTTTGTACTCCCACCAAGCCATCTTTATTTATGCAAACCAAGCAATGCCAGCAAATTCTCCCTGTGCCCGAGATGACTTCTTCCCACATTTTCCAGTGCTCTCAGTTTGCAGAGCAGTAACCAAAGGGAATTATTTCTGCATCCTGGGTTATAGAATAGGCACTTCAGAGATGTATTTCACAGAAGATTTTCTGACCCGGTTAGCAAAAAACCAGAAAGGCTTATTTAGCCTGCTCTACACTTCCATCCCTTCTAGATCAGCCTCTGTTACAACAACTCTCTGCTGTGCGTGGCTGCAAGTGGCCATTGTACTAGCAAGTCTCCTATGTCTAATTTCAAAATCAGCTTTTTGGCACGACATCAGAGGGAGGTAGCATAGGGTCTTTGGGCTGGGAACTCAGTCACAGAGTTTTCTTCTCTGGAAGGACAAGGTTTACATATTAGATTTCTGTTCCCTGCTTTCCTGTATTTCAGGAAAGAATGAAATCCAGCTGTATTGGTTTCAAGCATGCAATGATACTTGGAATGTGGAACAAGAAGCCGAACTAAAAGAGTGCAAGACAGATTCAAGACACAGGACTGATGTGCAGTGTCCAGCAGTCCAGTAGGCATTGATGTATCCTCCATCAGCTTCTGGAAAAGAAACATTCCTGCTGCTGGCCAGAATGGTAGTTGAAAGATTGCCTACTTTGGAAAGCAGCTTGTACTCATTGAGATGCAGATCCCTGGCTAAAAGAAGACAATTGCTAGTTTGAGTCAAGTAGCTCAAATAAAGAAGTTTCAGGTATCAGCTGCTAATATGAGCAAATCAATGTCATTTTGATTAGTGCAACAGGAATTTGAAGAAAAATTGCCAGGTTAACAAATTCACTTTTCTTTTGAAAGTCCCCATGTATACAAGCTCATGTAAGCTTAATTGAAGTCAACAAAGCGCAACTTTTAAAAACAAAGTACGTACCTTTCATAGGAGTCTAATGAATGATTATAGTCACTAGGTAAGTTTTCCAAAAAATCAGAGAAAGACTGAGAGGCTTTGCCTTTGTTTGGCATAAGTTTGTTCCTAACTTATGGAAAACAAACAACAGCCAAGAGAGAAAATTTCTTTTTTTATTTGGCACATTCTACTTCTAATGAATATAGCAGTTTATAGCTCTAATGGAGTCACTAATATTCATTTCAAATACAAAAGACTTGTGTCAACATTATTAAACATCCCAGAGAAGTGGAGGAACAAGTTTTTTTACTAGGGATTTGCTTTTTTTTTTGTTAAATAAGGATAAATGCATGCCAGTTTGCTTTTCGTTGTTCTGGGAAATGCGTCAATTTTTCCAAAGTATTCTGTCTGTAATGCTGTTTGATACAAAGGAAGGGAGAGGAATGGGATAAAATTTAAAGGCAAAGGACTTTTCTCCAGCAAAGGATTTCTGTAAAAAGTGTCTGAATTTCAATAGAGTTTAAAACAAGTAATTTTCTTCCAAACCCAGGACTTATTTTGATGAAGAAGGTGCTGCCTACCAGAAGCAAAGAGCAAGGAAGACATCACACTGATCTGATTCCTCTTGCCTAAGCATGTTAGCCTGTGTATCTAAGCAGTGAAACTCAATTGCTCCTACTGCTTGCTCAAGGAATAAACCTCCCCCTCCTGTGGACAATCCACACTGCAGGATTGTCCAGAGGCCCTAAGAACCTGCATCAACATCCTTAAAGCATCAGGAGCCATGATAGCAGCAGCAAATAATAAACACATGAAGTGTTCCAAAAGACAAGCTTAGCTTATCTTCTCTTCAGGCCTTTGCATCTGCCCCATCTCACTGGTGGGGTTTTATTAATTTCCACTGGATATCCTCCACTTTAGTCCCACAATTTAACTCTGCAGTATAAAGAATGGACCAACACTATCGTTGGTACAGGTAGAGAAAAAACTCAGGAATTTGTCATTTTTTTTTCCTCCTTGGGGCTTCACTTGACAGGAACACATTTAGGCCACTTTAACTCTCGAATTCTCCACCTTCCCCCTTATATCTGCAGAAAAGTTTTTAATCTCAGTTAACCCGACATAAGAAAAAGTTTACATAGCATTGCTCTTTCCTTTCATTGTCTAAACGCTCTAACAATGATAGCATGACGTATTGCTGAGCCCCTTATGTGTTTGCAAGCTGTCAGAGCTAAGTGGCTACTTGAGGGGGATGGCAAACTCCTCCAAACCAGCCTGGGTACCCAGTGGCCTGACCATTTTCTGGTATGTGTCCTGCTTGCAGCTGGCAGACACATTTCACAGTTTTCTGTCTAAATCTTTGGATCCCTCAAATTAATTTTTGTTCCCCCTCTGCACCGCCATAACACAATATTTTGAACAGTTAATGCACCAGAATTGATTTCTGATCTGTGCTTGTTTTATATAAATAATTTTATTTAAAAATATTAGCCTATAAAATAACTCTTGTCATTGCTCTGAGAACCCAGCTAATCATTACACATATTTATTTACACTGTAAGCCTTCAAGCTACTGTAATTTTCTCATTCTCCACATCTGTATCAGGGCACGACTGAAGGCAGTAAAAGAATATGCAATAAGTGGTCTTTTCCACAACTTTTTTTTTTACTTGTATTGTCACAATATTACAGTGTGCATGAGGGAGTAATTTCGTTGCTACCTGCTTCAAGGACAATTTTACGAAGGTGAAAATCTCCACATCCAGAAGAGTTCACTAAGGGTGCAGACACAATATTTAAACAGCAACATTATAATTATCCAAAGCTTGCCATTTCATATTTTTACTTAATGTTTGTCGATATAAGCTAGAAAAGATTAGTGTAAAGTTATTTTGTAATGAGCAAGATCACCCTTTGTGTTCACAGCTGATCAATAACAACTTACAGTGCAAGAACTGTGATGCAAAAGCTGTCTTACTTCTTGCTAATTTAATAGGGAATAAGGAGGGGCTGTACCACTGTCACACACTGAACAAATGAGCTTAATGCTGTTATTAATAGTGTTTGAAATAGAACTCTGAAAGTTTGTTCTGAAATGTTGCTTAAGCAAAGCTGAAGTTACAACAAAGTCACTTGAAACTGCCAAAAGCACATACAGCATTAAAAAATTTTTCTTTTATTTAAGACTGAGCAAAAATGGAATTTCATATTGTTTGGGAAGCTTTGTCTCATTTTTAGTCTCTCATGGCAATAAGCTCCTCATGTGTCCACCAGCAGCTGAACACACATGCAGAACCAAATCCTCTCCCGTTCATAGCATTTCCCTGCAGGCATCCAACACTCATCAGGTCAAAATACCGTGGTCCCGTTATGCCAGTGCAGAGCCATCAGCAAGCTGGATCACGCAGGGGAACGTGCCCACTGCCACTGATACCGTGCTGCCTGTGCACAGCGCCGCTGCAGCATCCTTACGCTGCTGCCCCTGCAGGGACGTGAGGGTCCTTCCAGAAAAGCAACCAGCACTCTTGCTACAGGAGGCTGAATTCTGCACAGACCTGAAAGTCAAGATCATTGCCTAATAAAACAAAAAGCTTTGTCTGAGAGTGAGGAAAAGCCTTTTCTGCACAAGCAGGGAAATAAAGCCTTTGCAAGCCTCCTGCTGCCGGGCACCGTTTTGTGGAGACGGCAACATCTGAGGCCTTGGAATAGCGAGGGCCTGGCAGAACGTCTGACAATGAGCCACCATACTGTGGGTGTCAGAAGCCTCACGTCAGCAAAACAGCATTCACCAGCTGGAGGCCCACAAGTGCCAGTTTTAATTATAAACTTTATTTTCAAATAGAGTTCACAGTTTGTACAGGGTACACTTCATGCCATCAGAGCATTTGAGCGTTGCACCAATCAAATTGGCTGGCTTGCTATTTTCTTAGAAATAGAACCGTAGACCTAAAATACTTGATTCATTCAGGAGAATAATAATCTCTTGCAGTCAGTTTGTCAAGGACTGTGTTATCCAGATGTGCAAGTAAAATACCTAATGATTTTTGTACACAGAGCTATTATCCTCTGCTCTACTTTCACCTTTAGACTCATGATTATTCCTTTTATATTTTTATTTCCTACAATGTTCTTAGTTCTACAAATTTAGTACATGTACATTTCACCTAAAACATTGATTTAAATGTTTATTTTAGGATTGCCAAGGAGATCGTTGCTCAGTTTAGCATACCTTGATTCCATTGTACTCCTGCCACTACTCAGAAGGCAGAAAATATGCACATGAAAAGAACTGGTCAGTCAGCTTGTGATTTCACCCGTGCTTTCCAACATTCATTTGGCACAAGTGTAACATTTCACTGCTGCTCTAGGCTCCATTCTTTTGTTTTATAACCATCCCTCTTCTTCCAAATCATTGCTGTAGTACATTTAATTAAGGGCTCCATTCTAAACTTTCTGTATTAACACTAGGAAGGTCTTAAAATGGTAATTTCTTCATATACTTATATAGACTCTTACGTTCTTATGTGTATATATATCTACATATGCATATGTACATAACATTGTTCACACATTCTTTTGAATCATCTTGGTATCATGATAATAGGACTTTAGAAACCATAAATATGGGTGTAAAAGGTATTATTTTTCCAGTGTGTTCCAAATAATTCTAATCCACCAGAAAAATATCTGCCCAATTTTTGTTATTGCAAATTATATCAATTCCTCCTTGCTACTCTGAGCTAGTTTGAAACAGCACGCTAATAGGTTTCAGGTACGGAACTCTCCTGACACAAGCTGCTTCACAATACTTATAGAAACTAGAATCTGATGTAAAAAATGCTGCAACCGGTTTATTCCATAAGCTGAAAAATGATGCAGTGTTGATTAGCTATGGTGAACAGAACTCATGCATTAATTAACTGCTTCTTAAACTGTCCATTTAGATTAATGGAGAAAATTCCACTAGAGATGAAAACTGTCTCACTACAGAATAAAGCATCTGAGTGACAGCCTGGTAATCTGCATTAAAAAAAAATGGAGGAGATATGAATGAAAGGACAGAGACATATCAGATGTATGCTGTCAAAAATCTCTTCTAGAACTTGCTTCACTTAATTCCTTTATAACACACTGACAGGGATGATGTATCATTTCGTACTTTAAAAGATTCTCCAGTAAGCCAGAAAAGCGATGAGCGGCTCTTGTGACCCTGGCACCCAGAATAATTATGATTATCTGCACTATTTAGCCTGAAAGGAATTGGACACTGTTCATGGTCTGTTAGTTCAGCTATGATGTTTGATAATCTATACACACAAGTCATTGGAGGTCACTCAACCTTAGAGTACTTCAAGCACACTTAGTTAGCCTTTACTGAATGGTAAAGTGCAAGTGCCCCATTTCTATTGCTGTGACACCATTGAAGGACTGGAACTGCTGAAGGATGAAAATAATTTCATTTTATGTCTGCTATGTAGAAAGATTTGAATACACTCAGTTGTTTGGGTGGACTGTAAATATAAAATGCCTGCTAGGATGTCGAGAGAAGTGAAAACCAAGCAGATGGAAAATGAAGCTGAAGAAAATTAAGCTGATTCTGTGCAACTGGTTAGAAGTATTACCACAATGTTTCCCTTCACCCAAAACCAGACAAAATCCCCAACTGTATAAGCATTCCTTAGCTACAAGGTTGCCTGAATTGAATAACAAAAGCATCACAATGGTTCTGTATATGTGGTTTTTACAAAACAAATACAAAAGTAGCTTCTTGGTTGCATGATTAATGTTTTTTTATTAAACTGAAGTCACACTGGAATTTGACATATTAGAATTTGAAGAGGTGTTATTAAAAGAAAGTGTAATATAAAAAATGGACCACCAAGCCCTGAGTTTATGTTTAAATGTAAAAAAGCATTTAAATTTAAAAAACACAGTGGAACAATTACCTGTGTAGTCCTACTCACTGGACTTATGGATATTTTACTGGACTTCCGTCCACAAGGGAAGCTATGGCCTCCTCACACCAGCAAAAAAGAGGCACATCCAAAGAGGCCCTTTCTAATGAGAAAGTGCTTTTTAATAGATCTATGCTCGCTGAAAGCCATGATACATTTTCTGGCCACTTTGGAGAGCAGATCCACTTGATCCTTCACAGATGACGCCTTTTTCACTGTTTCACATGTACAGAAAGCACCAGATGCAACAGGCACAAGAATATTTTTCCAAGACCGGTTTTACATTCTGGATTTGAAAAAATACAATTCAGAACAAAAGTTAAAAGATTACATATAGTTCTCCAGCTTCTATGGCACCAAAGTTTTCCAACTTTTCCAGAAATCAGTATTCTCACACCGATACAAAAATAAGAGTGCAGAGACTCGGCCCTCAGTATCGATTCGAGTCGTCTCTATGACTCGAGTGTGTTTGTAACAGCAAAAAACTTCCCAATTTATAACCTCTTTACAAGTGCATTATAACCTTTTAAGACAGTGTATTTCTGTGACAGTCTTTGCTGTTGCAAATTCTGCTTCTATGGCAAAAAATCCTCCAAAACAAACAAACAAAACTAAACCCCAAAACCGCGGTAGTAAAGCTGCAGACCGTGTGTGATGCTGTGAGACCTCCCGAACTCCCTGGCTACTTTTCTTTCTGATGCTGCAATTCCTTCTTTGCAAATCATCTTTACTATGTGCACAACTGCTGGCTTCCAGTATTTTTCACCCTCTCACTGGTGAACCAATAGTGAACCTCTTCACCCTTCACTGGTGAACCAATGCTGAGAGAACAAGGCTCTTCGTACCCTGCATGTGTCACCTCGAATTGCTTTGCTTACCAGGTGGTAACTACTGAGGCCAGCCCAGGCACAGCCAAAATTTCACAAAACCTCATTCTGGGGTAAGCTGGAAGTGCCACTAAAATCAGTCTGAAGATGTTTTTCTTCCTCCTCAAAACTTTAAACCAGCAGCAGATTGATATTCTTTTGTTTTAGGTTTCGTCCCTACCACCTTTCATATGTTAAGTTTATAAGAATCTCAGTCTTAGGACAAAAGCCTGAGCTGACTTTTTTTTAAATTTGCTTCCTGAAATAACCTCATTCTCAATATTTGTTGTAAAATTATTACATATAAATAACCAAACTAAACATGCACAGAGCTCTGCTGAAGCTTTATGGTGGCATGATGGTGTATTTAAATCAGAGGCTGAAAAAAGATCAATACACAATTATTTTTAAATACATCTATGTTATTCTGTTTTTCTTTGGATTTCTCTATTAATCTTGAATTAATTTTCTTTTTGCAATAGCTATAATGCCGTTATTGGGTTTTGTACCTGAAATACTTTAAAATAGAAAGAGCACCAAGTATTTTAATATATTATAAGGAAATCTATATCCAGGTAACAGATCAAAGCTGTATATTTCATTTTTACAACCAAATAAAATTACATATGCCTTAGTTTAGCACAAATAATTCATGCTGTGGCAAAGAATGGTATAAAAGAGCTGTCAGACAAGGATGCAGGTATTCCTTTTATTTTGTTCTATTTAAAGCAGTACATTTTCTGTTCTATCAAGTACCTCTGATCGCTAAGAAAAATATTAATACCTCAAAATTTATCCCACAGCGGCCATGCTCACTGTGCCTGCATTTCTATTGATGGAAACCCTTTCACTGGGCTCAAGGTCAGCAGCAGAGCCTGCTCTTGTAAGTTCCAGCCTAGACATGTACTCTGAACAACTTTCCAGTCAACAATCTAAGAACAGTGTTGGAAAAAGAGGTTATGCACCTTCATCCGACTCTCCTTTTCATCTTACAAGCCAGTTTGTTTTGGGTTTGTTTTTTTTGGGTTTTTTTTTTCCCCATGGTAGAAAAAAGGAGGAAACATTTTGCCAGCCATTCTTTTTCAAGAATTGGTCTCTTCTCACTATTGGCCATAATACAGCTCCAGTATTTATGAAAAGCTCATGAATATACTGAATTTCTTATATTACGGATTTTCTTGATTTTGAAGGGTTTCTCATCTGGCATAGAAATTTGATTGTTCCACCTCAAGTTTCAGTGACTGCAAATTAAGAACATAAACTGTAATGTGCTCAAAGGGCTAAAAGACTTTCTCTCCGAACTCAGGACGAAGAAAATAAGTATGACAAAAGTAATTTCAATCATTTCAGTCTTTATCTAAACTTGATACTTCTTTCCCCTCCTCTCAGTCTTCCTCATTAACTCTCTCCCATAAAGTTTCTTAAAGTCAAGGAACAATAAAAAAGTCAAATGCAAGATATTAAAAACTGAAGTGCACCTCAGCACAAAGATGACAATTCAACTACCCTTGTACTGATCAAAATTCAAATCAGCTTGAGATTTTAAACAGTGTCACTTTCTCACTCCTACTTTCCCCTCACATTATATTATCCCTGTTCATCAAGCACCACCAACAGTTTTCAGATGTGTAGACAAAAACTGTTATTTCTCATAGGTTCCAGAAGCTCCCTTTATGGTACCAGAAAGCAGAGTTTGATGATAATGAGCTTTCTCAGCACCTTTCTTCTCCACTACCCTCAAAGGATGAGTAAAAAGGTGCAGAAAGAAGATATGACAGCCAAAGAAAATAGGGTGATTACCATTCAAGGGAGCAGGAGACATTTTTTGCTTAATCACAGCTTTGTTTAAGTAGCATCGAACTCTTCATGCAATATTACAAACCTCTAATTGCTCTATTTCCTTACTTTCCAAGGAAACTTCAACTTGAATATCACCAAACAACTCCAGTTGTTGACAGAGAAGTGAGAGTGATTAGGAACATAAATAAAATTAACTATGAGAGGGAAAAGTAAATCTGAAATTGAGTCACTATCAAGGAAAACTAGGGCTGTTGGTAGCAGAGACAAAAAACCCCAGAGCCTAAACCAATGAAAACAGTTTGCAGTAGTAAGGCTTTTATGCAGCAGATACCATGAAAGAGTTCAGATTTTTGAGTCATAAATGGATAAGGTCTATGGGCAATGGAGAACAAAGTGACCAGACAACAGTAGTTACAAAAGTTTAGTTACAGGTTCAGTCACTCATCCTATAAAGAGTATAACTTTTTAAGATTTAGGGTATGTTTTTTCTTGTTACTGTGATGGTCTAAGTGAGGAAGATTTGTAAAAATAAAAATCAGATAACATATTATAATTTAAGGGAAAAACCAACCAGCTTTTGGACACAAGCCTTCCTAACTTCCTACATAATCAATCATAACTCTGAAACACATGACCCTCCAAGCAAAATGCGTCAATACTGTTCTTCAAGAGCGACAAAACTGGGGAAAAAGCAGCCTTTGATATATTTGCTATTTCACCCACATAAGAGCAAATCTCAGTTTATTTCTATCACACTGCTGATGTCCTTGTCAGCTGTTACTGGTCATTAGCATCTTAGCTAATTCAAATAACTTTGCCATTCAGTTGCTTCCTCGCTCTTCACAACAATACTTCATGTGACTGTTGCTGGAATTAATGATCACTTTTTGAAAAAGAATTTGGCAATTACTTGTGACTTTGACAAGGCAGCCAGCAAGCAACAAGGCTGAGCTTAGACTCTCAGGCCATTACATATTTATCATTAAATTTTACAGAATATCAGGTTGGAAGGGACCTGAAGGATCATCTAGTCCAACCTTTCTTGGCAAAAGCACAGTCTAGACAGGATGGGTCAGCACCCTGTCCAGCAGCATCTTGAAAGTGTCCAATATTGTGGATTGTAGCACTTCCCTGGGAAGACTATTCCAGTGGCTGAATGCTGTGAAAAGTTTTCCTCTTGCATATAATCAGAATCTTCCCAGAAGCCTGATTTATCAAGATTTATTCTTATAGGGGAAATCTGTTAGTGGTCTTGGGTTCAGACATCTTAGACACCTTTTTAGGCAATACTGGTTATCTTGAACTAGAACAGACAATAAATAGCATAACAGAGAATCCCATATATGTTTCAGGTCCATAGAGATAATCTTCCTCTTCCTTTGCTTCTTCTCCTTTACTACCCATGATGTTAGGAAAACTCAAAATCTCAATCTAGCCTTATACTGCAACAATTTCTCACCCACAAACAACGGGCAGCGTAGGTACCCTGCACCATTTCACTATTAGAGTTGTTTTATATCAGGCACATTTTCCATTATTCTCTCAAACCCAACACAGGATGTCCTGTGGTTTTAAGGCAAAGACATTTTCAGTTGGCATTTGTGGCTAACAAAAGACTGTCTCTGTGCAAAGTACCACAGAAAAATTGTTTTGCTTTTGCCTCGCAGAAGTGTTAGCTACAAGCCCTGTCAACAAAAACTGCCTGGTTTTTGCTAGCAGCACAGCCCCGCTCGAGTTTCACTTTGCTGAGGGCTCTGCCACGTTCCAGCAGAACTGTAATCGGGCTTGTTTGTGCCGGCGGGGAGAGGGAGGTCTGCCACGCCACATGGCACTCGGGGCTGCTGCCACACACGAGCCATTCGCCTTCCGTCTGCGAGCTTCCAGCTTAGGCTGGGTTTTAATACAAACACGAACGCAGGGGTTTGGGTTTTTCCTTCCTCATCTAGCACAGATTACAACAGGCACCTTGCAACCAAAACCCAGCCACCTTAGAGATGTAGAGCCCTTGGGAGAAGCTGCAATGGCACAGGAATGAGAACTTGCATTTAACACCAGTAAACAGATAATGGCCAAAGGGAAGCGTGCTTTGGAGCATTCCTTAAGGCAGAAAGCACATGGACTATAGACAGTGCACAAGCTCCAAATATCTTCTGTGTGATTATCAGGCAGATTTACTGTGCATGGAAGTAAGGAGGCATCTTTCAATGCTTTTGTCATCATTTTGATAAACTAGGCCTTCTAAATTCTTGCAGATGCCTTATGAAAACTCCTACCTGCATTCACTGATTGTAATAAAAACAACAATAATATTGTTAAGACCCACCCACCTACTGTAAATGTCATTTTGGTAATTGGTAATACATAAGAAATCTCAACAATCAATACGTGTTATTATTTACCACCTATAGGGTAAGCCCAGTTTTAAGCTTGAGAAAAATTAACTAGTTCAATATTACTGAAATCCTCCCCAAGATGTGGAGACTCAAGTAGCTCATTGAGATCACATGACAATAATAATTTACAATCATTATCATGTTCACTGGCATCTCTATTATATCCTGCAGGCTTTATTTTTCACATGCATGTGTCACATACTTGTAACATTAGGAAAAAAAACAAACCCAAACACCTTTCAGGCAGGATGACTTGTTTCCTGAAAAACTTTGCCCCAAACCCACAAAGTCCAGGCTTCTTCAACCCAGGTGTGCCAGGAGGCATGAATCAGATAAGCCACTACACGTTTCCATCCTTATGGACAAGTTGGGTAACACTTAAAACAGAGTTTCAGCCCCTTACAAATTGCTTTGTGCCTTAGGAAATTTGGGACCTTCTCTTGATTGATCCCGTGGAGAACAAGCACAGCAAAGTGGAGCCATGTGTTTGTGCTATGGCAGTGTGTCAGCCATGCCATTTTTCTCACAGCAGCACAAACCTGTAATTTTTTAAGCCCCTGACAGCTGCAGAAGGTGTATAGAAGATTCCCCTGCTCTCTCTGGCAGAAATAATAAGACCTTTAAAAATGGACAAAAGCTCTGAAAAAAAAAAAAGTTCTATATGTTTCTAGGCTGATTAATCAATATTTAATTATTTAGAAGCTCTAAATGGCTATCTTTGGCTGGCATGGGTACAAAACATGTTATCATCTGTCAATAGAGGTCAGGAAATCAGATCTTAAGCATGTAGCAGGGCAGTGCTCTGCAGAGAAAGTGTTTACTCCATTTGCTGCACTTCACCATTTCATTTCATCAAAGGTGTTTATAACACACTTAATGAGATAAGGGACAGCAGAGGCCTCAATAGCAGGTCTTAGCACTGTCTGATAACTGCAGCAATCTGGGAATAAACACTGCTTTGCAGAAACCATTTTTTAGAGCCCTAATAAAGTAATCGTAGGCCTTAGTAGAAATTGGTTAATTGGATCATCTATGTTTTGTTCTGGGAGTAAAATGTGTATTACTATGATTAATTCATCAGAGAAGGTTCTTACTGGAGTTAATTTGATAGTTCTGAACCAAGGCATCACACTGCTGAGTGGCTATTGTGCTTCTGCAGAATTTATGTACTCAAGCCTCAAAACATTTCTGCCCTGCTAAAGGTGCCAGAATTTTTCTGATCCTCTGGATGTAATGAGTTTCTTCTCGATTCACCTCGTGGCCAGCACACCCATTTCTCCCCAGAGCTCGGGGTTCATTCACAGTAGTTCTGTGAATATGAAGAGATGGGAACACCCAGAGTATCCCAAGTGGTGTACCAAGTTCTTTCCATTTCTCTTTACATCTCCTCAAGCAGTAGAGAAGCTTTTTTCTATATTCACCACAACCAGAAAGGCTCAAAGAAAGGGTGGCACTGGCCTCCATGCAGTCAGTAGCTACTAAAAGGGACGTGCTCCACAACTGCTTGACAAGCTCAGACAGCTGCCACAGTCCAGAAGTTTTTGAGCTCTCTTGGGTGCAGCTTTTTAGCGACTGATCTGCCCTGACAGTCTCACCTGCTAGTGAGCCCATCTGCAGCCATTGGGGTACTTGGTCTCATATACATATTTTTACTCTTAACAGATGTATTTTCAGCAAATACTGTTGAAGTGCTCACATAGGAGAAATCAGCTGCTTATCAGCTGTGAGAATGCCTATAGACAATGGGGACTTGTGATACAAACAAGAGAGAGATTGAAATTACATTTCACTGAGGCAAAGAAAACAGAAATATTTTACTGTCCATCACAAATAAGATTATGATACCCTTCCAAGAAAGCTGTCTCAGAATAGCAATGTCTTCTTATACCTTCTGAGATCTCTAGATAAAAGTTCCTAAATATTAATATTAGTTACAATGTAGTATTACTCAAAGACTCATACTAAACTTTATTGGACTAGGTGCTGTACTAGTACACAGATAGAAAATCATTATTTGCATGGAATAACCTGGCCTGTAGACTGGGCTGCTGGGAAATCAAACACGCACAGATATAAGGGTAAAGCAAACTTAGTGACTTCTCTCATCATGGCTAGTCTAACTCTCATGTGTTCCATCTAAGCCATAAATCTTTAACCCTATAAAGTTGTGAGAAACCAGGACTAACTGAATTATTTATTAATCCTTAAGTCAAATCAGAATATTCTACATATCTTCCCTTCTTGGGATTTGACATGTTCTGAACAAGGAAAAGTTTTCTTTTACAGACAGGAGAACTTTCCACTGCTCTCAAAGTTTATGAGCTTGTTAAATAGGCTGTAATAATTAAATGCATACACATGCTTGAATGATAAATTTTAGTAATAAGTGCACTGGGACTTACCATGACCTTATCAAGTGGGGCTAGCCAGTCATTAATTCAGATAACGCAATTTATTATCATAATCTTTCGCTTATACTATTGTAGGGCATATGATTTATCCCAATTTGCATATGCAGATTGCGATGCAATCATTTCATTAATTTTAATGCTTTTTCTTAATCCCATCAAGATTAACACTTTGTCTAAAAGTTCTGTACAACATCCTTGCAACTGCCCGTTAATGTGTTATCCTAATATTAGTATGGGTGAATTATAATGAACAAACTGCCTTAATTTGAATGTGCCAGTTCCAGATGAGAAATTGCACCAACAGGACTTACACATAATTATCTTTTTTTACATATAGGTACTTGCATTTGTTGGGAACACTGCAGTTCCTGTACACGTTGTGGGCATTGCTTCAGGCAGGAATTTGGGGCCCATCTCTGACCTTCTCTATAGCCACTGCCAGAGAGACCATGTGGCATCTTACACATCACCACCAAATATTTGACTTTTCTGTTTTTCAGTAAGACATGCAGTGGCAGAGTCAACCATTCATTAATACTTCCAAAGTGAGGACTCACACAAAGCAGGCGCTTTAAATTTTGTTTACCAGCTACAGATTAGGAACAGATGCATCATGTTAATTCACGTGTAATGTTCGATTGAATCATCTTTATTCTAATATTTGCATTGATTCAACCTAATGCCATCTTCATTTTATACAGACTCTGTGTGTACCTGAGTATAAATGTATTTATTTGAATGCAGGGTAAGTAACTGCATTTCATTTACAAAATCGAGAATGAATGTGTAGCAAGCAGATTTTTTTAATTGCTGAAACTCCAATCATGTTAATTTGCTAAAACTGCTGAACAGACATTAGATAGGAATTTCAGTAATCAATGATATCCACAGATAAGAGTATAATCAAGGCAAAGGTTAAATTCAATTTACCATTTTATTGGAAATGAAGTTTGATTTTTGAGCTTATTGGCAGAAGAGAACCTAAAGTTAGAAACTTTCAGAAAAATGTCTAGAGATGCTTCCTTATATTATTTTGTTTAATTAAGAAAAATAATAAAGCATCTGGATGTATTGCTTGTTTTCCTACCTTGCCAGAGATTAAAATCAGCAGCTGAAATAAAGTGTTTCATTGTACTTTAATATTTTTAACCGGATCCAGTGTTTGACCCATTTAAGCATAATCAAGAGGAACTATATCAAGCATGGAAATATATTAGGCATCCTAATTAGGCAGTGAGGATTTATCAGTGATGAGTAGGTTTTCCTCAAGCAAGTAAATATACATTATGTCCCTAGTTCTACTGGAGATGCTTAAGGTAATAGATTTGGGCCAACATGTTTTATTCATGACTTAAAGCTGGTGTTATTTTCCAATGGGAGAAAGCAGTTGTAGGTTTGAGTAATTACTATATTACTCTAACCTTTTGCTGTTATTAGCCAGCTGGGATAATACTGAGGATTTTAACTTCATTCAGGCCTCCACTGAGTTCAGAGGACTCTTTCTGCCCTCCTCATTCCTTCCCAGGCTGTTTCTAAAACTCGTCAATGCTTTCTGCCAAGGCTTAATCAGAATTTCAGTCAGTCAGGGGAACAGAGGGTGTGTAGATCGCTTTGACATGGATGTTAAGTACCACTGGCTGCAATTCTCACCCAAATGCATTTTTGTTAGGGTTTGTTTCAGTTTTGCTGCTTTCACCAGCGATATTTGTTTTTCATTCCAAGTTAGCATTATCCCAAAATTATTTATTTATTTCTTAACTAAACAACCTACTGACACTGCATCCACTTCAAAGGCACACTAAGCAGACTGTGTGGTTGTCAGGTTCTGGGGAATGCATAGCAGGGTCAGATGCATTCTCAGTACCATTACTGTACCGAAGCAAAAAGAACTGAAAAAAGTCAGTGTGGTATTACAGAACACCTATCCTTTGGAGGTATAGGACTGCGTAGAAATTTATCGTGATCTTTGTTAAAAATGTCTTGTGATATCTGGAAAGAACTTCTAACAAGGTGGATATAATTTTAAGTGTTTCTTGCCTAAAAAGAACATTTTAATGAGAGCACACAGATTTGTCTGTCAGCTTTGGTATGGGAGAACTTAATTTCACATAAATCTTGCACCACGTAATAGTTAATCTTGAGTTAAGCTGTGGCTTCCTTCATTCTCTTCCATGTTTTTGAACACTCAAGCACTCAAAATGATTCTTGTACGTGTAGTTCAACCCCCTGGACACTCCGGGCACCTGCAAATACACCTCCTACTAATCCCCGCACTGGTAAGGGCAGAGAGGAGGCGCGGAGCCACCACGGCAGTGCAGACACGCAGCCACTCGCTCCTGTTCTACGGGAACCGATGTAAGCCTGAGCTCATCAGCACCAGGTTCCACCTCAGCCACGCCACAAGTCAGCTCAATGCTTCCTCCTGCTGGACTGCCACCAGCAGCCCCCCGGGTGATCCCCAGCATCCCGCCACGGGCATCCATCCGGCGCTCACGGCGGCTCAACCACCACTTTACAGCGGATAATAGGGCTTCGTTTGCATATAAATGGCACTGAAACCCCTCCCACTGAACCAAACACACAGCGTATAGCACATCAACGGGATTTTAAAAGGTGGAGGAATATTCTTTGATCCGAACACGTGTAAAATCCTACTGATTAGCATCTTTTAGGACAAGATACAAAAAAGAAAATTGAGAACACCAAGATATAGATCAAACTCTTCCATAGTACATGCTGCCATACTGAAAGAATATAAAAAGAACAAATTTTTTTACTGTAGAGGATTGATTTTTTTTATGTTAACTACAAGCTTTAATTAAAGTTTCAGGTACTATTGTCATGCCACATAATTAAGAAGAAAAAACACTACTCGAGTTCAGAGAAGATACAAGTTTTATGGCCTGTTTCTTTGTTTTTAAGTAGTAGCAGGGAAATCCCCTTCAAGTGAAAGAACATTTCCAACCACTGGACTGTTGGGATGTTTTTTATATTATCCTAAAATCCCCTTTAAATTTGTTCCATAATATCCAGGGTGTTAAATTTCTCAGCTTCATGTCAGCCTGACTGCAAGGAATCCAGTCTTTTCTGTCCTTCCCTCAGTCAGACATAGTTATAAATGTTGGGTTTTTTCCTTATGGATCCGCAGAAACTTACACTACCCCCATGCAGTATGTTTTATTTTATGGCCTTGCTATAGATTTTCCCACTGTTTTTTTTTTTTTTGCTGTTAAAAAGGAGAGGGGTGGAAGCTGATTCTTTCTCCTGGATTCCTATTTTAGCAGGAGAAAGTAATCTGTATCTCCTCACATATTCCATAGGTAATAATCCAACAGCAAAGACTGAGCTTTAGTGTCAAACAGACTCTGCCACTAGCAATTAGGAGATGTTTACATCCTCGTTCTATTATTCATTATTTCAGCATGTTCAATTTGTTTCTCAATATACGTAAAACCTAAATTTGCTCCTCAGCACCCATTCAGTGATCAGAAATGTACTAGCTGGAAGTACAATAACCAAAACTTCCTGAGAGTGCTTTGTTCCCAAACAAGTTTTAAGTTAGAGATGTAAAAAGAGTGATTGTGAGCTCATTTTCCCATGGTTGCTTCTGGAGAATCTCCATCAAGTCAGCATCTCAAAAAAAAGCAGATTATCCTTATCCTCCACAATATTTTTATTCACGACTAGTGCTTATCTTATTTTCACTCTTTAATGGAGTTCTTTTTCCAATACTTCCTTAGCTGTATGCATTTTCTCTTTCCAAGGCCAAGAGAACCATTTCTTTTCAGCCAATACTGTTATTCTCTTCTCCTCTGCATGGAGATGCTGAAATAGAATTTTGTGTTTCTTGCAGATACAGCTATTATTAATCAACTCAACAAAAATAGCAAATTTTACCAAGCAACTCAGCAGAAGAAGCTGTTGCCCAGTGGAAGTGCCAAATAAAACCCGTTCCTCCAATGGGGACAGATGGTTACTAATAAGGGGATTTTCTTTGAGAAGCCCCATCGAGTGCCTTTGCCCTGACCATAAGTGCATAAGTTTCCGTGTGTATATCCTCATCAACGTGAGACGGCTCCTCAGTGCCACGACTTGCATCACCCCACAGTGTGGTTGGTGGGGCATGGCCAACAAACAAACCTTCATAAGCACGGCCATACAGGGCACTTCACAGCAGTTCGAGACACACCTTCACTGGCACTTACAGATTTAAATTACTGTGTGATCCACAAGCAAACCCGAAAAAGGAAAACATGTTGATCACACATTGTAGATAAGCCATTCTAGCAATCGTTTCATTACAATTGCAGTATCTTCAAACAGATGGAATGATAACAAGTCGTAAGTGAATTTTATATCCAATTCATAGAGCTGGACCTCAGAGATAAGCTGCCAGCAATTTTGAAAATACTTTAAAGACCCTAAAGGTTTGGATATTACTTTAAAAATTCCCCCTTAAAACCAGAAACAAAAGTTTATTTTTTTCTTTTGATCTGCAAAGATATTCATTTCTCTTTAATTCAAATGGTCTCTTTTCAACTTTGAAGGATATGCTAGTGCATGTATATATACAGAACACATAAAATATATATTAGCTTGTCTGCAGCCTTCAAAAAGAGCTTTCATTTGTTGCTGTTTCAAAAGACTGAGGGTATTGCCTTCAGTAGGATGAGAAGAGTGGCAAATGTGACAGCTGCAGGGCTCTGCAAGATGTTGTAGAGAAAAACAAATGGACGTGTGATTGAGTTGCTGAAGCCAGGCATGTTCCCCTTCCCTCAGCCCAGGCCAGTGCAGCAGACTGGGAGGATGCTGTCTGCAGTCTGCTGCAGGTAAGAGGCAGATCAAACCTCGGCAGTGACAGGAGGTCTTTCTTGCACTGCTGTGTCAGCTCGTCTCTCAGACACCCCTGCTGACCACATTTTGGTTCCTCTTTCTACTTGAAGTGAGCCTGCAGGCAGAAAGCACAGGCAGAGCAAGGTGCCCAAATTAGCACCCCACCCCTGCAGGCAGAGCACAGCACAAAGAACCTCACCAGCCCCTTTCCCCTCGGGCAGACACTGAGCTCCACTACCACGGCCAGCACGGGCACCAAAGCCCCCTCTCTGGACACGAAAGAGCAGGCTGGAGAGAAGATCAAGCACAGGGAACTAGACTGCATCCTTCTTTCCTCACTAACGAACTCAGGTGTACAACTGGAGGATGACTGTTATTGACTTATTCTTGCTTCTTTTCCAACTCTAAACACACAATTTTATTAAGAAGTTACTTCAGGACTGTAAGCTTTGTGTTAGCATGAATCAAACTCAAGCCACTAAATGATTCCATTGTTTTACATTGTTGGCAGTTGCAAAAGCACAGAAAGATAAAATTCTCTGCAAACTTTGCATTGTGAAGGTCATACGTTCAACATTAGTAATTGTGGTTCACTATGGGATGAAATTGCATTATGTCAATATTTCTAACTTTTTTTTTCCTCTCTGCAGCACAAAGATTTACTCAGTTAATTCACTGGCCATTAATGATAGGTGTTCTTTCAATTAAAAGAAAAGCCCACAGACCTATATAATCTATCACATTCTAGAGACACTAGGTTAATCATTATCTCCTGTACAGGACCATTATCACTGTGTGCCATAACAATCAGACTTAACGAGGTTTTCCTCCTGCCTCCTCTCCTGACTGCCACCAGCAATGTTTTCTGTTTACCAAGTTTCTCTGTGTTGATTGTGTGTTGAAATTACAATCCATCCTTTTCACAGAGAACACCATTTATATCAGCAGCTGAAAAGTAGAGAAAAGGCATTTGTGTTCTAAAGGCTCAAGGAAGATCTTGGATATTCCAGGTTTAAATAAGTTTTCTTCCCTAACTTGGGCAAAATCATTAAAAGTTTTGATATTTCCTTGCACATTTTAAGGGCTCAGGGTTGTCATGCAAACCAGGAGGGCAGTTTTGCAGCCCCCAGAGATGAACCAGGACTTTCGTCATCCACTTAAGCTCCCAGTCAAATCTTCCTCTCAGTGTGACATTTCCTTTATAGATTCACCTTTCATTAAAATGTTCTGAAAGAAGGACAGCCTCACAATGTTCATCAGAACAATGATAGAGTGCTGTTATTCTTTTCTGAACTTTTACAGGAACTGCATCATTTCAGACACTCCATGATAAGAATGGGTAGGCGAACCATTTCCTGGGTTTTAGTCACGTGGGCTTGCACCTTAAGAGTTTCACATTTGAGCCAGCCCAACATCCCAAAGCAACACTTGAGACATTATCATTATCATCACGTCACTGCCTTAAATCAGTGGCAGCTGGACCAGGATGAGGCCTCACAGGGCCCCTTTTGAGCTCCATGAACTGAGTGAACTGCAGTTTGCAGTGAAATACAAATAAGCTCAAGAGGCTTTATATTTCACGAGAAAAAAAAAAAAAGTTATGGTTTTAGTCATAAGGTGAACTTTAAAAAATACCCATGACAGGATGCAATCTGAAATGCAAATACAAAGCCTGTCTTCTCCCAGAGTTTAAATATCAAGAATGACCTAAAAGTTTACAGTGGTTCCCTGAAAGATGTTAGGCTTATTGTTATATTAAAATTAATTGGTTGAGATCTGAGTGTCAGGAATGGGATTTTCAAAAATTAAGCATCTCAGAGGTGACTGTGAATTTCATTTTCTAAAGCTGGCTTTGGTTAGAACAGATGTTCAACTTGAACAAACCAAGGCAAATTGACGGGCAGCACGTGACAAAAGATACCAACACAAATTTTCCCTTTGCCCACTATTCCCTCTTAAAGTACATACTAGTTCAAGTCAAGACTTGCTTTTAATACAACAGCTGGTAGGGACTTTGTGTTGCAAGGAAACGTAAAATGTGTTGTCATAGTAAGGAACAAATGTCCACCCCAAAACTCAGCTCCTCCTCGTGCATCCAAACTAAGGGTTAACAGGGGTGGAATGCTCTTGGGTTTGGTTATGGCTTTTTTGGTTTGTTTAAAAACCAGTTCTCTCCTTTCTGGTCAGATCTGCATGTCGTGTCTTTGTGCTTGAACAAAGAGCTCATTTAATATAATTAGGACACACTTTTGACATCTTGTAAACAATACAGTACTACTTCACTCAGATACTGTGACAGTTGTGTGGACAGACAGTGACTTAAGAGCACAAGGACTTCTTCTGCAGCCCTCAGTATAACGCCAAATGCTGTTACCAACAAGTAAATATATGTAATTTTGATAAATTACATAGATGATTCTATCTGCACTACACTGACTTGCATAAACAAAATTTCTAATTTTCAGTATTATGACAAATAAGTTGCATCATCTAGTGCTAATAATACTGAATAAATTGATTTAATATCTGAAAGTTCAATAAAAACCCAAGCAAACAAAAAGCTCCCACTTACTCAGGATTAAATTTGAGATTCATGAAAACAAATAGTTTTCATTTACTCAGCCTTGAGTCAGAAGTTTAGATGCAGTATGAGCTCAAATTTGTTTAAAGGTACGTTAATGTGAAGGGAGGTCTTTTTCTTCCAATGCTACGAGGCTGCCCAGTGAAGGTGTCATGAATGAGTTTGGCTCAAGAGATGGGAAAGAATCACCTCTCACAGAGAGACTCGAAACCATGATGTTCTGAGTTGCACAGAAATGCATGCTCAGAAACATGAGGCTGTCAGGTAGGGAGAGTTAAGGTCAGTAGGTTAAACAAAGGCACAAAGTGACTGTGCTAGAGGGTTTTATAGCCTTCCTGCTCCACACAAGGGATAAATAACGTGCAGAATTGTTTCTGAAATTACTTTGGCTCAACAGTCTGTCCATTGCCTCTCCTCTGGGTAATCTTGAAGCTTTGCCAGGATGTTATGTTCTTTGATACAGAACATTTGTCGCGATGAATAGCATTATGTAAAAGTTATATTTTCCCCTTCTGTCATTTGGTTCGTAATATGAGAGATCATAACATGGATTTAATGTTAGGAGGTCTGAGTACTTTAAATCTTTACAATACCTGAACAATTGAGAGCTTCCTATTTACAGTGTCAAAAACATCCTTTTGGATTCACTATATCCATACAAAGCCCTTGTGATCTGATTTACAAATACAGTTTAAAAAGAAACAAAGCATTTTTCCTCCCAGCAAGAAATATTTTCCCCTCAATAAATAAAAATTACTAAACACAAAACTTCAAACATTTTTATCTTGATTTCCCAGTCCTTCCTCAGTGCTAGTACCTAACACTGGTTGCAACACACTGAATTTTCAACATTCCCCTCTTTTTTTGCCCATTCCCTTCAGGCTCACGCTTATGCACGTCTTTAATACCGAGTACTAGAGTACCTCTCCTTGCTCTTTTTTCAGTAGACATGCAGGTAGGCTGATGAACAGCATGAGATACAATTGCACTGTCATTTACCACTTACGCTGATCAAACCACAATCGCTACCACCAGCCCTTGAGTGATAACTACACAGAGTACTACTCTGCGTAAGCAAGGATCACAGGCTGAGGCCAGAACAATCACACTTCTCTGGCAGCCAGGCACAGGGCTCTTGATCTCCAAGCTCCCTTTGTTCCCTCAGACTCTGTACAGAAGTCAATTACACATATACTGATAACATGGCTTACCCTGCCAGAAGGGTACTTCCATTAATATTACATCTCGTATCAGAATAAATGCAGAATAAAGGCAATTCTGTGGTTAAAACCCGTGATATCTTGATGCCTACTTTCTGAAAACAACAGTAAAATAACAGCAATAACAAGGCACAGAACCACATGACAGTTCTTCAGAGAAAGCCAAAGTGCTTTGAAAAAGATCAATTACTACAAAACCATAGTGCACTGCTGTCAATCTTCTACCTTCCTTTATAGAGAGAAATGAGATATAAATAGCCTTTGGCAGTGGGTTGGAGTACTCCTCGATTAAGGGGAGAGTTTTTGCAGTGAAGTCTAAAGCCAATTCTGCTGACTTCCATGAGCAGAGCAATGTCCTATACTCCATTTTGTGAGGCAGGGATAAATAATTATCACAACCCCGCTGCTTCCAGATGCCACTGATACTTCTTCACTCAGCTCTAATGAGAAACGAACTCTCCACAGCCCAAATTGTTTAGGGTGCCCAAGAGAAAAGTCTGTGAAGAAGCCCTTTATGACAGCCATTTAAAAGGGGAAGACTATTTTAAGATAATCAGAAAAAAAGAGCAGGAAAAGGAAGTATTTTCCTGTTTCCTTACAATGGCCACGAAAAGCATGCAAAAATAACAGCAGTCTGAGAAAATGAGAAAAAGGTCATTGAACCACTACTGCCTAAGAAAGAGATGTCTCATTTCTATTAATGTCAACACAGAGAGGCCCAAGTCTGTCAGGCTTCGCAAATGTCACCGGTGTTATTACCTCGTTGTCGAGTATTATCCGTGTGCTAAAGGTACATATTCTTCTAGACGGCTTTATGCTGATCTTGCAGCCTAAGTCCAATGAAGCATGAATTATGTGTGAATTTATACCATCATGAAAAGTGCTCCTAACTGCGTCTCTCCCTTGATGTCTTCATAAAAAGATATTTCATTAAAGGACATGGAAGATACTGTTCCAACTCAAACTCAACTGCAAAGTAGAATACGGGCTTTGTTGTGAGCAGTTGCAAGCAGCAGATCTGAAGGTAAATCGCGTGCAACACTGGGATAAAATGCAGTTAGCTGGAGTCACCAGTCTGAGAGATGAGACCCCATCTTCTGGGCTGGGCTATCCAGCAGCAAGCAGAGCTGTCAGAGCTGCAGTTCGGCAGCAGGGCCACAGGAGTTTGAGAGAACAGGGCAAGCACCGTAACCTGCCACCTCTGTTTCCATGTGCTTGAACACAGAGAGCACAGACATGTCTAACACTATCCACCCCGGGGTTTTGTACAAATTGTACTCCTTGTTCATCTCCACCTGAATGCCTTTTTTCAGTCTTCTTTATATAACAATAATGAACTTGTATGCTGAGCAGGACACAAAATAAGCATGGGTGGTTTCTTTAGGGTGTCAAAAACTGCTTGAGATTGATAGCAAGAACTAATTTTGATTTTATCCTCCTTGTCCTCTTCAGAATTAGATCAGAATCTCAGCAATTCTAGAAAGAATATTACAGATGAGCAAGAAGTGCTAAATTTCATAACAGCAAGGCACCCTAAAAAATAAGCGTAATTTTTCTCTTAAACTATCAAAGTAATTTAAAACCCTTAGTGAGTACCTTAATAGACAAGAGCACTCTAGCTTCAAATGGGTTTTAATGGGAGGGTAACCACAAGAATAAAATCAATTAATGAATACTATAAATAGATTAGTGAAAACTCTCAGCTCTTTTTCAAACATCCTCCTACCCCACCACCCATGGAACTACTTCCAGAATAATATGATAAAACAGCCCACATAAGAAATAAAATACTGCTACCATTTGGAGTTCTTAGCACTGAATTTTCTGGAAAGTTTATGCAAGTTTATACTTCAAGAGAACTGGAGTGTTGTAACTACACTAACAATACAGTCACATGGAAACACAGAATACCAACATTTTTTATGTATTTTGGCTGCATTTAGAAAGTCAGAAATAAGATGCCTTGAAAGTTAAGCTTTTTAGGAAGCTTGGTCTATTTGATGAGATGAGCCATTTACAAGTTTTTCCAAGCTACATCCTCTAAAAACAGTAAAGACTTTTGAAAAACTTAGCCACATCAGTTGCAATAAACCTCATGTAAATACTAACCACACAAGTGCCTCTTGTTTCTTTTGGGGTGGTAAAACCAGAGAAAACGCTTGATGTGTGCATTCAGAAGTGAGAGAATATACTTTCTGCTTCTCTTTTACATTTGAAGAGTAAAAGAAATGCTAAGAGAGATACAAATTCCACTGTTAACAGAGACCATGATGCAAACAATCAGGCTGTGATGTGCTGTGGAAAAATGCAGAATCAATAACCAGTAACCGGGTGTTGAATCCACATGAATGATATTCCCAAGTCTTTCCATCATAATAAAGAATGGCAGAAAGATAGATCTGACCTCGTTTTACTGATGTGATTGTAATTACACAGTGTCATTTGAAAAACAGCCAAAGGTCTTTCTTGGAGTACTTAACCAATGAGCCACAGCTGTATTTCCCTTTCACAGCCTCTCAAGTGTGTTGGAGAAATCTGTAACCACACTCAACATCCCGAGGGCTGCAACGTGAAAATGGAATGTGACAGAGGACAAGAGTGGTGTGGAGAGTGTGTACATGGCCAAGGGTATCGGATATGGGGCTGTCATCTCCTGCTGAGGCCACACCAAACTCCCATTCATAAGCAGTAGATATGGTGGAATTCAGTAAAAGAGCAACCATACATAGTACTAAGCAAGAACAAAGCAAAAGCAGGAATTAAACACCTCTTCCTCTGTGCTGCTAAGGTAGGGATTTACTTTTCCAGCATCGATGTGAGAGTAGTGTAACCATGGAAATAGCCTATGAATGTTTATGCTTAGAGGTTCTCTGATAGTGAATCATAGTTGTTTCATTTGTAGTCTTTTAAGAATGTGAATTAAGTTGCCCAATTAGTCCATGTTTGTTCTCTTAATTGCTTCTGTACTTCTGCATCCTCAATGACGCAATTTGTGCCCTCCAATGTCACAGGGGGTCATGCCAGACATAAAACCACTGACAGAGGAAAGTTTCAATAAAGACTTCCATGGAACAGATTTATTCACTATTGTTGTGGAGAGTGGGAGAGCTCATACAGACCTCACTGGTGTACACCAGGTCAGGCTAAGATTGGGTAAAGTCAGTTACAGAATTGGATGACTTTTCTCCATGTCTCTACCAGACAAACACATTCACACATTGAGAATTTATAGTGCTTATCAGGAAGCTTGAGTAATTAATAATTTATCAATTTCAGCAATACAATTTTTCCGTAAGACTTATGATGGTGAATTAGAACTCACTTATCTACTGAGGAGGGATTTAGGCATTGCCATGATAACTTGAATATATATAACCTGGCAAACTCTTTGTTTCCTGGGCTCCCACCCCAACAGAGCAACTCTGTGACCACACCTCCTCTCCACTGCCATTAGATTGTTTTACAGTAAATCTGCCTCATATACAAACTGGCCATTCAGTGCCATTTCACTCTAATTCACCCCAAGGGACTTACTACCCAGAACCTCAGTTACCCTGCCTCGGAGGTCAGAGCACCATCTTCCCACACAGCACGCCCCAGGCCCTTTAGGAACCCAGACGCTGACTGATGTGGGGCTCTGAGAGGGAAGGTTAGATTTGAAATAGCAGATGTGCCCACAGAGAAAACTGAGCTCACCAAGCTTTCAGTGCCATCTAAGTATTACACTATTGATCCATGGGCAAGACACCTAAATTCTGGTTAGATTTAGAAAAGACAGGACAAGAGTGCACACACCTACTGCCCCACAGGAAACCTCATGACATCATTAAATGTTTCTAAGACAAGAGAGATGAGATTCTATTGAGGTGATCCTCCACTTCCATTTCTTGCAGAAAAGATGTGGATGACACTGGGAACATTCCCACCTGCAGTGAATTCTTTGTTCTGAATATCTCAGAGTAGTTAAAACAGTTTGAAGCAAGCATACAGGATATACCAGACAAAATGAGTAAGTTACTTGCTCATAATTCAAGATCAAAATGAGGAAATAAATTCAGAAAAAGAACCTGTTTGAAAGGCTCTTGACAATCACACTTAACAGCAAGCACTAGGAAATACCTGGATTTTAAAAATCATATCGAAGCATGAAGGACCAGCTTCACAAGCTGAGCCTTTTGGAAAGCAAGAAATTAAAGTCTGAGCAGGTGCTTGGTGTTCCTCTTAGTCACACCCTCAGGACAAAGCAAAGGGTAATTAGCAAGAAGTTCACTGGTTATAGCACATGTTCAAACGAGCCAGTATTCATTCAGATGAGTATAAACTTATTTCATTTCTGTGTTCTTTAGAGCAGCTAAGGATTACTCAAGGCACACAGTACCTATTTGTATCTGTATATTCTACAGACAAACAAAAATGAAAAATCTTGCAACAACTGAGGAAACAAATACTTGGAATGAGTAAGATTGAAGTCTGACTTAACAACATTGTTTTGTCACACTCTCTGCCTAAATCGCTGCAGGAAAACACCAATTCACTCCTTCAGTGTCTGTGCAACTATCCTTGACTTACAGAGGATGTAAACTCCCAGTCAAACAGAGTATGACAATCACAGAAAAATGGAAAAGTATCATTTTAGTAATGTGATTAGTCCCACAAAAGCTGCAACCACATCCTTACAGTTAATCATGTAGCTAAGTGCTCTTCCTAGCTCAGACCCTTCACATGTAGCTTAGTGCAGAATTACACTTTCACAAGGACACAACCCATTGCCTGTGTTAAGACTTTCCAGATATGCCTCTTTTCATCTGTCAAGGGGACACATTTGTACCTGTCTCATATTTATGTTTAAAGTTATTGTGTATCATTCTAATTTTTAAAACTCTAGGTGTATGAATACATTCTAGATTTCAATAAAATACTCAAAATCCATATTTATGTGGATTTGAAACTCTTTGTTAAAACATGACTTGACCAGGAATCAATTCATAGTCACTAGTCACATGTGTTTATGAAGTATAATATACATAAATGTATACACAGACACATCAAAATATATGCAGGGGGAGCAAGATAAAATACAGGAATGGTCAGTTCAGTGCAAACATACAGACATAACATGGGAAAAAACCCACCCCTTTCTGTTTTAGGAGCTGTAAAGCTTGGATGTAGGGTGGTTGGTGTTTTAATGGGGGGGGGGGAGTGAGAAGACCTCTGTTTTAGGTTTTCCCCCTTTTTGTTTTTAGTGTTGTTTTAAACACAGCCTGACCCCCATCTCCCACATGGGTCTGGCTGGACCCCCACCTATGACCTAATAACAGGCTGCCATGCACTCCAGCAGAAACATTTGTCTGACACCTGGCTGAACCCTCTGGGTACCCCTCATTTATCATTATTCCAATTACACTGACACCTGTGCCCCAAGCTTCAGCTAAATCCACTGTGAAACCTGTGTCCTGAGGCCTGGACTATCTCCTGCTCCTTACCAGGGGCAGGTAGCCCCAGGGTTGTCACCACAGTCTGTTACAGCTTTTTCTGTGGAGTAAAGAGAAGCATTACACTATAGAGAGGCTGCCAAGCATGGCACACCTGGACTCTTCATTTAGCTGTGTTTTGCTGAGTACAGGAAACAGTTTTTATTTTGTGCCAGGGAAATAACTGTAAGAACAAATCTGGCTTCAAAGCTGAGAATCAACCGTACTGCAGCCAAAAGCAGTGCCAGTCTGGGACAGGTGTACAGCGAGTGAGCAGGTGGGAGATAAATCCCATTGTGGGAAGCTCAAGGATGCTTATCTCACCACAAAGAACGCATGTGTCTCTGGTACTGGGTCAGTTTTTTACTGTCTGCTTCTACTGGGACTGAGTTTCTGCACTAGAAGACACCACAGGAAAATGGGAGATAACAAAAGCAGGCTTGGAACTCTCCCCAACTTTTCAAATTGATGGCTGTTTCTTAGGCAGAGCTGTCCCTTCCTTCCTAATGAGCTTAAGTAGTTCATTAGATTTCTGTTCAAAAGTAGCTCTAAAAAAAGAGTAAAAATTGTGCCCTTGAGCTGGTAGGAAAACATATTTAGTGATATTGTGTTAAAATAAAGATACTGCTCATTCTGACCTGAGCCAGTAAGGGACAACCAAAGCCTGGAAACCCCAGGGTGGTCATCAGGGTTTGGCTTGCTCTATAGGACTGTGTTCCCACCTCTAGGAACGCCACAGGGACAATCTCTGACGTGATTTCTCCAAACCTGCAGTATTACACAGACAACAGAGGACTTGCTGGGCACAAAGGACCAAGTAATTTCAGTTTTATAGTTCCCGTGCTTAGCTTGGGGTTCTGACTTTCAGTCAGCATTTTTAATGGTCACATTTTGGAGAGGAAATAACAAAAGCAAAGAAGCAGCAAGTAAAATGAGGGCAGTATATAGCATAACAGTTGGAGGGAAGAGCTACACTCCAAGCTCTTTCAACAGCTAGAATCCTCAGAAAGGGTAGAGTTGAATATGAAATATCCCATAAAACAAAATAAGATACTTAATTTTTTCCTTCATTCAGTGCAGGCAAACAGTGAACTCCAGCTCACTGCAATCAGTTTCAAAGCACATATCAAGAATGTGTGCCTGTGCAAGCTGAGAGAAAGTGAGATGGAAATGCAGCCTGCATCAAGAATTGCTCACTGAGGTCAGACGCCTTCCTACTTCACTGAAGTCAGGTGCAAATCTCCTAAAAGATGAGTCCTCAGCAACAGGCTGCTCCCCTTAAAATTCTTGTGCTTTCCAATAAGTATCACAAATACAAACTTTAAGTACAGCTGTTGTCATACTTTTTCTTTTCTAAGTGCTAGATGAGAGAATCATGGTTCATTTTGAAATCTATCCCTTATAGATTAATTATAGAAACATTTTTTTAACTGTGGATTTGTCTTACGCAGAGATGAGCCATGAATTAAAGCATAATCACCTTAATAGCAATTATATATGTAAGTTTCACCTTCATTGCACTTTGGAAAATTTCCTTAATTAATGACATGTCTTTCTGCTGTGCTAAATGTAGCAACCCAGAAGTCTGGATTCCAGCTGCTCAGGAGGGATGAGCATCCTGCAAGATTTTTGCCTGTCTCTCACCCACCACAGTGCCTGGCCCAAAGTCTCTCATTTAGAGCCCAGAAGCACACCTAGCCTGCAAAGTGACCTGCTGCAGCAGGGAGGAGATCACCCTTTCCCATGTTCATGCATTTCTTGGCCTTCCAACAGATGTCAAGTGAGTTCCAGTTCGAGCTAAACAAGCAGGAGTGCCTGATGCCCCAGCAGTGGGGTGTATTAAACAGGGCCCCCACACAACTGAGAAGCAGTGGGTCCTGCACAGCACACAGTGTTTCTCTCACCTTGGCAGGCAGCACTGCCAGGAAGCCACCAGCTCAATACAATTCAGCCTGAATTAGCTATTACTTGTTAAAAGCAGGACTGGCCACACAAAAATAGCAGCAATGCAAGATTATTTACTGACTTTGAGTTTCAGGGCTGTTTAATGTCATTATAAGAAAGTGTTACCAGCTACTTTCCTTGAGGAAACTACGGCTGTTTAGAAACAAATAATAAGGGAAATGCTGCCAGTTGTCAACATTTTACAGTAAAAAAACTTCAAACAGCCCCAAAACCCAGAACACCTTCTGGGTAAAAAACCTTTCACAAAGTCTGGCATCATGAAGTAGAGATTAACTCAAGGCTCAGAGGTCAGTAACAGCGTTCCCAGGGAATACTACTGAATATTTTGTATTAGGCTTTTAGAAACCCTCAGTTCCTGAATAGCAATTGAAAACTCATATGAACCATTCTTTTCTCCTGTTTACAAATTCTGGGGGAAACAACATCATGCATGTGATTGAAATTCTCATATAAGAACCTAACAATTTTTAAATTATGTTCTCTCCTTTTTTAAATACTATTTTATGATCTTAAAGTAGAGTACTTGTTTTGAAAAGCTAAACAAGCTGGTGTAAGAACAGGCTATATTTTTTTAAAGTCTTGGAGTTGAAAAGGAGGTTATTTGGAAGATACAGCAATAAGTACACAATGCTTGACCCATCAGGTATCACTGCCAGTGTCTTATTAGTATAAACCAAAATGTAAGAGGTATTTCATAAAGATTCCTATAGGAATTCTGTGCACAAACATGCCTAATTAAATATGTTAAATAGACTAATGGTAGAGTGTAGAAAGATCAACTCTCATGTAATAAAATAACCTGGTTTTAAATTTTTTGCTCTTTTCTTTTGTTGCAGATTTGGAAATAAAAGTTGACAAGGAACAAAATGGAAAAAAGAAATGGGGCTAAGTCACCCAGATATGAATCCTTACGTAGTACCTTTTAAATAGGCTCCAAATGGTTCCTCAGGCCAAGCAGGGAGTATTTAAGCCTTAATACACAAATTTCAAAGCCAGTTGCACTATACTGTTCAATAGAAAATTGTTCTAGAAAAAAAACATGGCCTATATAAACTGAAATCTAATGTTCTTTCCTCTATTTTTTCACCATTCTAACAAGAATTTTCCAAAATTGCAATTGATATATTTAGACAACAAAATGAGGGCTGAGTGCTTGCAACTGCTTTTTTTGTATGCCTGTGGAAGTGATCAGCAGTTCTAGAATCTCACTTGGAGACCCACTTGTTTTAAGTTTCCATGAAACGGAGGCATTGTTCCTCAAAAACATGTCACAGGGGTTCCTCATAAGCAGTTTTTAAAAATGTCATTTTCTTATCCGCATAAATGTAAGTCAAATAAAATTACTGCACAGCTGCTAGGTTTCTAGCTTTTCTAATTGTATTTATTCACGGATTTTCTTGGCATTTTAAAGTGGAACTAGAAACAAAAGCAAAGAAACAAAAAAAAAAAATCCAACCCAACAAACACAACGCATACATTGATGAAACCTCCTGAGTGCTTTAACATAATCCAAGGCAATTTTCTCCAAGAAACAAAATGAATGAAATTTGCTTATGGACCCCAAAGCTTCGCACACCCTTCAACTAGAACAAGAGAAATATGTGGCTGGAAGCCAATCGGCAGCCAAATGTGTTAGATGTGTTCCATTTATTATTAATGTGACAACATTCTATATAGCAGCAACAGGGCAAGCAAGTAAAGGGTTGCCATGGAGATAAGTTACTCAAGATGCAGCTAAAAATACTCCCTTCTTCCCTTACTGTAATAAATATTGCATTATGTGAAAGCTAACAATGATGATATCAAATGCCATCTCACAAAGGCTTCCAGCTGTGAGCATTCTGGCTATCTAATGGATTGCCCGATGGAAACATGGCACTTCTTGCCTGTGGATGGCAAAAGAGCCTCTTTTTGCCCTTATTACATGGTTAAATGTTAGGTGGCAGCTGTTGACATTATTAGGACAAAATATTGCTCCCTACTCAGGGTAGATTTCTTCCATTACTGTGACCTTGGGGGATTACAGTCACGTTCGGGGAGGAGATGCAACTTAAACTGGAAAACAAACATATGGAAATGCCCTTTGAACAGATCACAGGAGGGTATTAGGCCTTGTCTCTGAGGAATGCAGTTACACATTTCACCTCTTTGCTGCTCTCCAGGTACCTTAAGATTACCAAAGACTCTAACAGTACCCATTAAACAGAGAAAAAAAAAAAAAAAAAAAATTCAGGCTTTTTGGAAGGACCCTAGGACCCTTCCCCACCTTCAGCTTTCTTGTAGTTTAGATATGTCCAAACAGCAGCAGAGTTTTTACAGAGTTGAAAAAGCTATGTTGCAACATTCTTTGCCCTCCACAGAAACTCTTTAAAAGCACCAAGCTTCCATTTTTTAGTTTTTTCTTCCTCAGTAAAACTTTTGAATGACTCTGAGAGGAAGTGAATCTTAATCAACCAATTTAGCTGAGAGATTAAAATATTTAATACCAGAGCAAAACATAATTCAGGTCTTTGCTAATGTTGTAACCATTCTTACTTTTCTCTGATTATGGTCTTCAAAAAATGGAATTTACATTTTATTTCTTAGTTTATCATCTAATTGAACAAAGGAATTATTTTCATAGAATCCCAGATACTACAGGTGGGAAAAGATCTCATCAATCATCCAAGCTGTGTCCTTGTTAAATCCTGCTACAGAGTAGTAGATCATGTCTGGCCTGTTTTCAGTCAGAAACTCACCTTCAGCACTGTAACAGTAGAGCTTCTTGCCAATACACAATCTTATGTAAAACTCTCATATTTCCAACTCAGCTTAAATCTTTTTGTTTTGCTTAGGGTGATAGCATACTTATTTTTCAGTAGAATAACCTGTATTTTAAAAAAATAGGATAATAATTACACTTGAAAACCCCAAGAATTGTTCCTAGAGAAACAGAAAGCAGGGTGGAAATTCTAATTTTGCCATTTCTCAAAGTGCAAGATTGTATCTGCTGTTAATAGGCAGCACAAAGCACACATGGGAAATGCAACCAGGGAATTTAAGAAAATGGGGTAAACACTACACGAAACTTCTGCCAGCGTGTCCCAGGAGCACAGAGCTCTGTGATCAGCACCATTTCCCCGGCAGTGGCACACTTTATCACTTTGCTGAGAGCAGGAACCTCCTCCTGACAACTCACACAGCCACTTCCTTAGGAACACTGTTTTTAACTATCATTTTTCCTCTCTTTTTGTGTGTACTCTGTTCTTAGCCATGATGGCACAAAAATCAGCTCTATAACCCTACCCCCCAAGCACACTCGGCTGCTGGCTGAGTAAACACAGGAGCAAGTCTGTCCTGAACAGCAGGTGAGCCTACAGTCACAGAAACGTCTGGGTACTTCCTCAAAAGAAAAAGCACTCTTCAAAATAAGCCTCCCTGCCATGCATAATTCCTGCTTCTCCCCTTTACCTAAAGAGGTTACTTCATTTTAAATGCTCACCTGGGCTCAACCCCACAGAGCCTTTAAGCACAGGCTTTGTGGTTTGTTTGTTGTCTCTAAAGGACTTAACCCACTTTTGGAACAGGATTAATGATATCCCTACTACCATTTCATGGATGATAATCTGACTCAGATGTGCCTGTGGCTCTGTAAGCTCTCCACCACCTTCCACTGCACCAGCTTGCTTAAAGCCCCATCCAACCTGTCCTCAAGTACTAACAAGGATGGGGCATCCACAGATTCTCCAGACAACCTGCTCCAAAAGGGATTTATCCCCTTGGATAGACTGTTCCAGTTTCATGACTCCCCCAAACTGCATAGAGCTATTTCTCTGTATTTCAAGAGCAGGTTGATATTCTTTGGGAAGGGACTTTTTATTTGGCTTTTAATTCCTCCACTGCTGTTACGTACATTTACCCTGTGCTACTCTTTTTTCTGCCGTTCCAAGCGAGATGTTACCCTGCTCTTTACAAGCACCACAGCTCTCCTGTGACCCTCCAGCCTCCCCCCGAGGGCTCAGTGCCAGGCAGCTCCCTTTGCCACGCAGGTGGAATCGCAGTGACCTTGGATGATACATGTGCTGGACAAGCCTCCGGAGGACTGCATTATTTCTGAGGCGAGGCTTCCTGTCAGGTGTTGTAATACATGGCACAGATGCCTGTTCCTAACAGACACTTCTCTTGGAAAAAGCATTCTCTTGTTTTTCCCATCCATTACATAGAGGAGAGTAAGGAGAAACAAACCTGCTTTTAAGCATAACCTGATCATGTTTGCTCCCACCAAATCTTCCTTTTTAAAAAAATATTTTTATTTTTTGGCAAATCCTATGGTTTATGTATGCCAATTATAATAGCACAGGTAATAAAACCAACAAAAAACCCCAAACCAAATATCAGATACATGGGGACCCTGGAGAGTGGTGTTTATAGGAGAGGACTGATTTGTACAGGAGTATGACTACACTGCATAAATACACTCTGTGCAAGAGCACCTCAGTGGGTGAAGATGTCAAACTACAGAAGAAAGGGCTCTCAGAAGGACAATGTTTATCTTCTGTGTACTTCAGACATCCTTGTTAGCTGAGCAAAGGGACATCAGGACAACACTGACTACATTTTTAAAACATTGAGAGTGTATCACCTTTTCAAAAGGGAAAAAAAACAGTAATAAAAAGCAAAGTTGTTGGGGGGTTTTGGGTGGTTTGTGTATTTTTGTTTTTTTGGTTTTTTTGTTGTTGGTTTTGGTGTTTTTGTCTGTAGGCTGGGATTTTTTTTGTTGTTTTGTTATAGCTTGGGAGAGGATGTGCATTAAGAAAAAAATAAAGATTAGCAAGGTTTAGAAGCCAAAATCTCAAGTCATAAAAAGTCCAGGTGGATGACACTTTTCTATCAATGAGAGCAATTAATCGTCACAAAACACTCTTAAGCAAAATGGTAGATAATATACCTTGAAGACTGGATGCCTTTCAGGCAGGAATGCTCTAGCTAACCACAAGTTCTGCCTTAAAAGTTACATAGATATAAAAAGATTTAACAAATCTCATCATAAGGGTACTGGTTTAAAATTAATGATCCCTTCCAAGTTTAAATGCAAACTGTAAAATACTTTTTGTACAGTTTATATAAATTATGGTAACACAGCCATTTCCACCTGAAATATTTCTAACTCCAACGGAAAAAAAAAAAAGAGTTCTGTTATACAGTGGCAATATTGCTCACACAGATCAAAATTTAAAGAATGACTTCAGATGTGACATGAAGTAAACCAACGGCAGCACAGAGTCCATACTACAGAGTAAGCATATCTTTAAGAAGTGTTTGAACAGAGAGCTTGAAGGCCCTTTCAGCAGTCCCCCGAGGAGTCCCCTGAGAACAGTCTCCTTCAAGAGCAGGAGCACTGAGCTTAGAGGCTTTTGTTAGTTCCAGGTCATTGCCTTCCTGTTCTTGCTCTGAATATGAAGTTGTGTGCTAGCCCTCCATCGTCGCACCTCTACGATCCCTTCGCAGATATTTCCACTGTGAAAACATAATGGGCTCACGTGTCTTAGAGCTCGAGTGTCCTAACTGGTTGCTGCCTCACATGCTCCTGAATTCAAAGGTCACACATACTCAGGCCAAACACGCAGGAAGAATTCATTAAAAAGTAAGTTAAATTCAGTGTACTTATAACTAGAGAGTGGTGCCATTTATGTTAACATTACATGTAAGCAATGACAAATTCTACCTTTGATACATTTTGGTCTTAGCTTAGTTTCTCTTTTCCGTATTTGAATATTCTCTAAAAACATCCATTACAACTTCGGTAATTAATCAACAAATGTCATTTTCCATTAAAGCATATTTAATCGTCACAAAAATTAGGAACAACTAACAATCAAAACCGGTATAATTACTTCTAATGCAAATGTGTTAATTTAAATTGTGGAATACTTCTTTAAGAGATGTCTGTGTTAATTGGGGTCTGCTCATGAAAGCAAGCTGCTAATTGTGCTGGCATGTGCCAGATAGACTAGTCCAACTGAAAGAAAGACAATATTTGCAATGTAACACTGATTTTAAAAGTTAACATTTTAATGAAAAAAGCTGCTATCAGGCTCATGCCAGTTCCATTAGACACTCCTTCCCAGGAGCAGACCCCAATTAACACACTTTTTTCAAAAGAAATATCCCACTGTTCAATTAAAACATGGAAGCATAGATGATTACACAAGTCTATTTTGATAATTAGTCTTACTTGATCTGTCTCAAATGTGTTGTTTCGGAACTGCTGCATCATCAAAATTTATGGATTATTTTCGAGCAAGTGCTTTTTATCTGCATAAAGCAGGCAAGGTCTGTACAACAGAACCAAAACAGCCCAACAATCCAGCAGTGGCAAGGCAACACCTTGGTGCCTGTTGGTAACAGCAGAGCTCATGGGGTGATCATTACAACCAGATGGGGAGATCAGGTGAAGAGGATTTCTGTTGTGAGTGAGTTCTCGTACAATGCTATGACAAACACAAGTAAATAACAGCAAGCACAGGTTGATCCAAAGCCTGAGGTAAAGGAGAATCTGTCTTGATTTCAGTGAGTGTTGGATTAGGTCCCCATGATCCATGGGAGAAGAGGAATTACTGCAGTGTACCAGGCAGTAGGAGCTGGCAACTTGGCAAATATTGATTTGGCATGGTAACTGCTATAATATTGATTTTAAACACAACTTGAATATAGATTTATCAACCATTCTGCAGCACTGTGTCAATGTGCAATAACAACAGGCTTTGATGGCTCAGTAAAGTAACAGTGAGGATGAACTAAGTCATGATCACTGCAAATGTTCCCTCAGAAGTATCATGATACACCTACCTGGGGATCTTGTCACCTCAGCTACTGAAAGGATTGGTAAATTGCATCTAATTAGCCAAGATTGATGTTAATCAATAAAGTCAAAGAGAATTTGGGAATTTCCCCTGTATTTGGGACTGTAGTGTAACACGCAGTGGTTTTCTGTGGAAGGAATTGATCTTGCCTACTAGTAAGTTAAAACAATGCTTCTTACCATCGATCCCTTCAAATCAATATTAGGCTTTTTGCTTGATACGATGGAACAGGCGATTCTGAATTCACAAGTACAGATGGAGTGAAGGCAGACATGCCATCACTAAAGCAAGCAACGTGCAATTACAGTGCCCCTGCAGTCCACTAGCAGTAATCCCAGCTTCAGCGTGAGTCCTTCATCTCATGCTTGGACTAAACTTCTGTTATTACTACTTGTCAAAAGTAGTTATCACTGTGATTCCCTGAGGAGACATTCTTACCGATTTAAAGTGTCTTTAGAGAATGCAACACAATCATCCAGTCTGAAGGAGAACATACAAATCTATTTGCCTTAGGATATTACATGCTTTCTAACTTGTCACTGCTGCACCTAATGCCATTACCTAAAATAGTATGCAGGTATTCCTGTCACCAGGAATTTATATGAAAGACAAAACCCCAAAAAAACCCCATAATCATGCTTTGGAAATCTATTTTGCGTATGTTCAAACCAGAACAGTTTGTTAGGTATCCCTCTCCAAAATATTGGGGGAATAGGGCAGAAAAACTCAATGGCATATGGCCTTTAACTTGCATATTTACTTTCCTTCAGATAGTTGCTGTAAAATTACCGCCCACTTTCCTAGTTTTCAGAAATAATGTCAAATGTGAAATGCAAAAGTTTGTTCACTAAAATATTTTAATTTTGCAGGAGACACTGCATTTCGTGTTGGAACTCCGTCAATTTCTGTAACCCCAGTGCACCAGGATAACCCCAAAGGCTTGACTTGAACTGAGTAACTGCAATGAGACTGGTGAATTTGCTAAAGGATCCCAGAAGCTTTGCTGAACAAGGACCTCCCCCATGCAAAGGGCTTGAGTAAAGCTGTAGGAAGGTGGTGCAGGACAATGCAGGACAAGAGTTGCAGCTGGGAGACTGCAGCCAACACCTGGTCTGGTAGGTCAGGAACAGCTTCAGATAGGTCAGTGCAAAGGAGACCATTGGTGTCTTTTAAATTAATCTTTTCTTTTATTTTTCCTGTGGGGAGAGTCTGCCTTCTCCCCCTCTGCCATCAATTGTATCAAAGTTTAAGGCACGAACATGTTTCTTCACTTTCTGGGGTTTTTGTTTGTTTGGGGCTTTTTAAAAAGCTTGGAGCAGGAGAGACACAAGGTATGGCATCGCTTTGATGTCAGTGGAGGTGCACATCAGTGCAGAATTTGCCTCACTTTTTCTAATCTTTTCAAGTATGCGCAGCTACTCTGAAACCTCCCTGCAGAAACTTGGCAAGAAGAGAAAAAAAATAGGGGTAGTGAGAAGGCATGAGAAAAAACCTGCCTTTCAGGAAATGCTTTGCACTTCTGATGCCCATCAGAATCATTCACTCTGCTCCTGTACATTCCAGACTGTTCCTACTCCCAATATGGCCACAGTTACAGCTGCCCCCTCTTTTTCAAGCTATTTAGGTTTCTTCGTGTTGATTATGGCACATTTACTACCACATAAGTTCTCATGCTAACTCAAAAGTTTAAGTATTTGACCTCTAGTAGCACAAAACATTTTGTATTTTATTCAGAATGCCCCCTGTTCTCAGAGGTTGCAAACCACTGGCAATCTCACATTTGAATTCAAGAATTCATACCCTTGCAATAAACTTCACATTGAATTAGTTAACACAGATGTACAATTAAATTTTTTTTCAGGGCAGAGATGAAGACCATGTAAAATCAAAGCAAAGTATTTCTGTTTCAATCAAGAATTCAAAATCCAAAAATAAGTATCCTCAGTTTTAAGTACTGGGGAATCTTTTCAGTAGACTTAAAGTTTCAACAACGTCTCCAAATCTGGAGAGAAAAAACCCACATTAAAATACTAATATTTCTTCCATATCAAACCTATTTATCTCTTGAGATAGTAGAAAAAGGATTTAATGTACTCCCACAGAAATTCAGGGACTACTTGCACCAGTAGCTCTTGATACACACTTTGATTCAAGCCCTCATTTAGCTTATCAAACAAAAATAGTGGTTTGTGCTTTTCAAGCACTTCAACATAAACTTCATTTTCAGGCTGAGAAAGAATACCAAGCTAAACACTTTGCACAACATGTATGAGCTAAGGATGCAAAATAAAGGCAGCCTGGGACCACCCAAATCAAAGAACAAAAACATTTGCCAATAATTTCAAGGTACTATGAGAAATTCTTTTAGAAAAAAAAAAAAAGGAAAGAAAACAAAGAAGAAAGGAGATCCCTACGACCCAGCTGCAGAAGTAAAAGCAAAGTGCGGAATGCAGCAATAGCAGATCTAAGAAGACATTGTTTCTGAGAAAACTGAAGAAAGGGAGTCAGTAGGGAAAGGGAAACATGTTCTCCATTTTGATGTTGGCATCTCTCAGGCTCCTTGCCAGAGGCTACAGGCATCCCCAGGGCCCCCCCAAACCCACTCAGGAGACTCCACTACAGAAAGCTTCAGTTAAGCAGTGCAAGTATGTCCCTGTTCCCATATTTTGTATGAAGTCTTACAGCAATCAGTACACAAGTGCCATTTTTCACTATTCTGTTCCCAAGATAACCCAGGTCTGTTCCTATTGAACTAGACTTGTTATGCATTAACTTGAAGCTCAGGCAAGTTCCTCAGGTACAGGAGCAAACTTAGGGCAATGGGTGGTGCCAAATAAACAGGTTTTACAAGGCACTACTGGCCCTGCACACAGTGACAATTATTAGCACCCCAGATATGCTTTAAGATACAAGATGCACATATTTATTTGGTCAGGCTTTACAGAGAGCTAGACTTTTTTCAGGCGCAGTCAGAACACACACTGTTCAAACACAGAGGCAGAGAAACTGGGTACACCTTAAGACAGCCAACCCTCTCAAACACTGTGGTGTACATGCCCTTCTTGCATAATCAGCAATTCTACCTTCTCAACACCTGATGCTCCAGAAACCCTAAAACAGCCAGAAAAACTCCCTTCATCTTTACGTCTTCCAGTCTTTCATCTCCTTAAGTCCCTGACTCAGGAGTGTCAGAGTCTCTTGATCTAATATACATTACAGAAAAAGACAAGTAATTCCATAAGCAGTGACTCACCCTCACAGCCTCTGCCTGGGGGACGTAGCTACACAAAAGATACCTCCAACTTTGTGCGTAACTCCCTCTCCCTGAGCTGAGCAGCAGTGTGAAAGTAGAAGGTGCCCCCAGCCCAGCCTCCCTCATCACCAGAGCTTGGGAACAGCTGAGATGGCCCCACCCCTACCCACACACGGGTGCAGCTCATTCCCTCTCCTCTTCCAAGGCCCACTCAGGGGCAGCAAATCCCTGTGCTTTGGCAGGGACAGGTGAGGCCAATTCCCACTGCCCTGCCCACAGAAAGGGCAGTGACACAGTCTTCTTTACTCTCTCCTTGCCACCAGTGGTTGAAATGAGCAACTCCATGGCTTCAGAAATATAAACGGAGAGCTGAGTTAGTGCTGTCCTTTTCACACTAAGGGCAAACAGGAACTTTCAGAGCTTTCATGGGAAATCAAGAGAGCTGCCAGACCACAAAGCAGGACAGTGGCCAACTTGGGACCTCCCAGGAGACAGAAAACCCGGAGGTGTCCCACCTCTGCCTTTGATGGCTTGCTAAAAAGCCACCTTGTTAGCACAGGCAGGCAGGCACTGTGTGCTGAGACTTTCACCTCTGTCAAAACGAGAGGAACCTAAGTCCTGACCCCTTTCCCAAGGTGTTTTCAGGCTGTGCCTCCTGCACTGTCACAACAGATTGGGCTGTGACAGGTTGGTCAGGGAAACCAGAGATGTTTTACATTTTCTGCTTGACTTGCAGTCCTTTTACCAGACTGAGGCTTGAGACAGTTTTTCCACTGGTATTTTTATTATGCTTTAGGAGAAAAACAGGTCTGAGGTTGACACTCAGCATTACAATTTCAGTACTATGCACATAAATTTAACTACTTAATTCCACTGAGCATTGGGTAAGTGGGGCAGCTAAACCCAGTATATTGCATGGAACATTTATCACTAACTACAGTATACAATTCCCTTTGCCATTTAGGCTTACACATTTTACAGCATTTACAATCATGCTGAATTATGCTGGAATTCCCATTTCAAAGGATTTCATGAATGTGTTGCTTGAATGCTGCCAAACTCATTTTTTTTTGTTCAGGCAGACTTTAAGGGGAAGTGAGGTCCTGTGAGGCTGCTTATGCACTGCTGGATCCCAAGCACTGTTGGAATTTCTGAATTTCACTAAGAAGTTGCTGGAATAAAAAGTAAAGTGGGATCTGACTGAAAGCTACAAATAGAAAACTGACGTAATTTTTAATCCTGTGCACCATAACTACTAGTGAATGTTGATTTCTTACTGGCATCTAATTGATAACAGTCTTTATCAGCTTTTTATGATTGGGGAAGTTTAAAAGGGTCGCTTAGCCTGGCTGGAACCCCACCTCTGTACCAGAGCAGAGTCACCCACCTTCATGCCCTGGTGAGAGGGCTCACAGGGCCTCAGTGGTGTCTGACATGGTGCCATGACAGGGTGGCAGACATCAGCTCTTGCTTTCCAGTGAGCTCTCCTTCCTCTTAGAGCAGCTCAGCCAGCCAAGGAGCCCCACTGCTATCTTTCATGAGGGAGAAATGTACTTGTTGGCTTGCGGCCATCTTCCCCTTGAAAATCTCCCAGTGTGTTTTCACAATTTAAACCTGGCTTTCTCTGGGCTGGAAAAAGAAAATCAAGCTCAGAAACCCCCCAACTCTCACAAGACAAACCTCCCCCTTGTGCAGGGGGCACACCTGGTCTGCAACTTGATTACTTCTACTTACTAGTTTGGTGGTGCAAATTTTTGGATATATCAAACACTTCCAACTGTAATCCTGGGTTGTGAGAAGGGCAGAAATATCATTCTAGTTCTCCTTAAATAGATGACAAAATGAATCCAGACTTCCCTACCTCTCCTATGCAAATCCTGCCTATGATCTTCCCAGTTTCCTTTATGTATCTTAAACCCTGAAGGTTTAAAAGTTATATTTCTGTAAGTCAGATACTATTAGATACTTTTAAAACTCTTCCTTCTCTTCTTCCAAAAAAAATAAAATAGAATCAATTAAAAGAAAAGTCTTCTCACTCTGACTTCAGTTGTACTATAAAACTGTTATTGAAACTATCGTGGATGTGACAGAAATAAAGAAGGTGATGAGGAGATATTTATGATGTACAAAAAATGTCCAGGGAATATGTCTAATGATGTGATCAGGATTTTTTAGGCCCTTAATACAGTGATTATTAATGCAAGTCTGTTTCCATATTTATGCAAATAGGCCTGGGACATTACAAGAAATTTCCAGTCATGTTGCTTGCGAAGGCCAGGTGGGGATGCAGGGCTGTCTGAAGCCTGAAGAGACTTTCTTAATGGAGTCCAACAAGATTAGTTGCCTTTCCCCACTACATGACTCTGTAAAAAAAGCAAATAAATCACTAACAGTCTCCTAATAGACTTAGCTCTCTCCTGTCGTGAATGAATATTGCTTGGAATAAGCTCTGGAATGGCTAACTCTGATATTGCCACAGTGACTTGGTTTTTTTCAAGGCTGTGTGAAAAATTTCCAAGTTTTTAAAAATGCTGCCCCTTGTCCTGTAGTCAGGAGTGTAAAAGGCATCCTGCTGGTGGGCTGGAGCTCAATTCCTGGAATGGTTTTCACCTGATCAGGTTCTCCAGCTGGATCTCTGAGGTGAAAGGGGTAACTGGAGTTCTCTCCCTTCCTGTGAGTAACCCAATACATTCCTCCTCCGAGCCCTCTGTGTTAATGGATTTATTATAGACTGTGTGATATGTATCTGCCTCACCCATGACAGCCGTGTCTGGTGGATCAGCCTGATTCTGACCAGTGCATCAATGCTCTGAGCAGGGATTATTACCCCTTTTTCTGGGATTATCACATTTTATTTACTTTTTTTACTTTTTTTTTTTTTAATATTTACATTATAATATACATTTTATATTATCCTTTTGGATTTTTTTTTTGTAAATTATTTTTGTCTCTTCTGTGCAAGCTCAGTTTTAAGTACGTTACAAGATGCTGCTCCATTCCTTTGTTAGTGATCAGTGATCCCAGCAATTCAGTATGATTTCTGGGATGGAAAAAGTCCAGATAATCCCATGAAGTGGGAGAATAAAGTTGATCAGCATTTAGGTGCTGGAAATGGCTATGCTTCAGGAGTTAGGAGTGAGGGACACAGACTGCAGAGGACCAGGGCTGAAGCTGTGGCACAGGCATTTCTCACGCCCAGGCAAGGGAACTGGGACACTTGCTGAAACAACAGAGGAGAAAAACCACAAACCAAAGGGAGCCGTAGGAAAAATGATTCCAGATAAGAAGTCAGCTCAGGATGGCAAGCCCAGCTCACTGAGGCTGGACCTGATCAGCTCCTCTTTCCCAGTAATTGTGTCTGACCTGATTCACTCACACCTTTTTTGCAAATCTGGGTGCCACAGGGCATTTCTGCCATGCAGGTGATATAATTGAGAAGCCACTTCCTCTTCCCACGTTGAATCCCCACAGGACTCCAGAGCCTGTGTGCTGTGCCTGAGCCCAGCTCTCACTGAAGGTGTGCAGCCCCACAGCCTAAAGATCTCCTCCTTTCCTGCAGTGCAGTCTGCCTGCTGTGAGCCACATTACTTTGTAGTACACCAGGAATTAACTAAAAGCAAGGATGACTCTTTCATGAGAGCAATTTCCTTTCAAAGGTCTCATTCTGCAGTGAGGGTTAGCCCATTAAATATACCCTGTTTGTTCCCACTTAGTAACCCATTGTACCCTCAGTCTGCATTTGTAGGAATCACCTAGAATTTCAGAAGTTTTATTAACTAGCACTTTGACTGACCCGTCCTTGATATTTTGTAGGCAAGCACCGCATTTTTCAACTCTTGGGTATCCTTTTGCATATATCTGTTTGTTCCAGTAGGGTGATACAATGCTGAAGTAATAGAAATCAAAGCTTTTGATTATGATATAGATTGGTCTTTTCTTTGCAGGAACTATGGACCTTTATTAAGGCAAGTGTGAAAGACCAAAATTTGCCCTAGTTTTCCACAAAGAGTTTTGGGGACAGTGTGGTGTAGGGCCTACCAAGTTGCTATTTTGTGTGCTCATCCAGAGAAACTGCTAAATAAAAATGATTGCTATTTTGGATAGAAATAATACTGCAATTGACAATCAATGACTGACTTCTGAAGTTTTATGCCATGCTCAGCTGAATCAGTGCAGATGTTTGTGATTTTATTATTTCTTTTTTTTTTTTTTTAACAGAAAAAAACTCCTTGCAAGGCAAAAAACTTAATACAACTGTAACAGAAGGTAAAGCTGGAAAAGTACCTCAGATTTGCCGCTGAGTTCTGTTTTGATAAAGAATATTTTATGTTCACAATTCAGAACTCTTTACTTCTCAAGTGGCTTGAGACATTACGCTTCAGGGGAAGCTATTTCAATCAATCCCAAAGCTAGAAGGGATTCACTCTAAATTCCCCTGTTAAAATAATGTCAAAGTATTATTAGCTGAAGCCTTTTTACAAATGGATTAAGAGCACCCTGGTCTCAATCCACATTCACAAGTTTCTTAGTTGTGAACTTGTTTGTTCACAAGTTTGACTTAGTTTATTTACAGATGGTTACCTAACAATGCTAAAAAAACCAAATCAAAGGCTCCTCTTTTCCCCATACAATACTTTGCTTCTAAAAAACTGCTGTTCTCCTTTTTATATGGAAATGAAAGATTTTGTTCATAAACTGTTAACAATAAATAATGAAGTTGGACAAATCTCAGAATACAAAATAAATTTGGGTATTATACAAATGTTTGGAAAATGCAAACGTACTCCACAGGGAATATGAGACAATTGGAGCTTCAGCTGGCAACAAAATATTGCAGATTATTGGAAATCTCTACTCACACTGCAACAGAGAGGCAACTTGCACAACTCCACTTCAGTCCAGTCAGTAGGAAATTTAGATTGATAGGATAAATTGATAGGTAGATAGACGGACCAGTCAATCTGTACCCTTAACCTATCCCAACAAATTTAACACAACAAAATGGGGTTTTCACAATTTAGAGGGCTGAATTAAGACACCTCCAGAGATCTGCCCCAATTTTAGGAGAGTTAATAAAATTTTGAAAGAGTTTCTAAAAGAGAGCAAGGGACTCCTCTTGTGAAACACCCAGCCGCCTCTGCCTCCTCAGTGCTCAGCAACGCTATAAACCAAATATAATCACCAGTCCTGGGATGTAAACCTTGAGAGTGCAGATCAGGGGAAAGCAGATGCCTGCTGAGGACCCATCCTTTCCTAAAGACGTGCTGAAATATTTCTGTTTGGATTGCCTCCTGCAATGCTCAGTACCAGCTGTGCTGGACATTGCAGGGAGTTGAAGGTACAGCTGGTCGAGGTGGGTTTGGGGAAGTGACTGCGTTAGGCATTACCTGCGACTGCTCCGTCTTCCCACACCTGCACTTGGCTTCTAGAAATGCAATTATCAATTCATTAACTTCCTTAACTGTACCATCTAGAGCAGATATACAACAGCACACAACTAAAACCCCTGCCAAACCTGCAAAACAGCTTCTCAGTCATGGCTACTAACATTTTCGTTGTCTCCTAAGCAATATGTGAATTATGGCACACTGAATAGGAAAACAACATAGCAGCTCTGAAATTCCAGAGGATGCGTTTGGGTATGGAAATGCTACGCATAGATTTTGGTGACAAACCCCAGGTTTTTGTCCTGAATTCTTCTTGAAGGGAAGCAGAAATTCTTAGAAATTTCTTTAATTAGACCAGATTTTCATTTAGTAAAGAATCAAAGAGTCAGCAGCTGTATTCTTAAGCCACACATGTACATAGAAGTGCCTGTAATACCTTCAAGTTTATTAAAGTCACAAATGAATTTGTAAAAATCTGACATTGTAATCATTACAGTAGTACTATTAATTACCTTTGTTATCATCAGCACTGAACTTCAGGCCCTACATGATGCATTTGAATAACTGAGCTTTCAGTCTTTTCTTGCTGAGAGTCTAGATGGAAAAAAAAAGTGATTTCCCTACTAAAGGGAATGTCAGTTTTGGGACACCAAGTTCCACCTCATCTCCCATATGGATGGAAACATGGATATTTAAGGGAAGAAAAACCAAATGGAAACTGATCTATATAAAATGCCACAGCACTACAATAGCCATTTCTTTTATTTTGCACAAATCAATGACATTTTCTTCCTATCTTCTCAGCCATATCACTACAGTGTAATAGGAAAGATATTTTACTTGGGTGATAATGTTTTGATTCTGGTTTATGCAACAACTTTAGATGAAAATTTAAGCACATCCTCACAATTCTGTAAAGTTAACATTGGTGTGGAAGAGTTATATGACCATTTTTATCTTACATATTGGTTTTAGGTTTCATAGTGCCAGGAAAAAGAAAGGGGAAAATTATTTGTACATGCACGGAATATGAAAGATGTTTAGAAGTCTGAACATTGCTTGTAATGCACTCATTCAAATTCAAGTGTTTTATAATTCTGACTCTAGAACAACAAAATTTATATCAACTTTCCGTAATGATGGTCTTAGGGTTGTACTAAGGAGAAAAGAAATCTTAATATGCTAGGTTTGTAGAATTCTCAGGAAGCAATTAATGCTAATAGTCCAGCAGGCTGTAAGTTGGAACATTATAAATTCCATCCTGGGCTCCAGATTGCAGAGGCAAATTCTGAAATGATTTATACTTTTTAAAGTGATATTTCTCAAAACTGAGATATCCAAAGCAATTGGTTTAAATACAATCAATATGAACAATATAATCAGGACAAACTTATGCCCTTCACTTGGAAATATCTGTTCATAAACAAGAGAGGCTTCCTGCAAAAGAGCAGAAGGATTTTTGTCCAGTTTTGAGCTGTATCTTTTACATTTACTTGGAACATGAGTTGTAATGACCACAGAAGCCCATCACATATTTGTAAATAGTGTGTGTATAGCTGCATTGCAATGCACTTTCCTTCCAAACTCAGATGTATTATTCAGTTTATCACGGCCTTACATCCTCTATCCAGTGATGGCACGGTGAGCTAAGCAGCCTCTGTCACTGCAATGATGTGGCTTTTAGTCCCAAAACCAAGCTGCCCAAAGATACTTTTTGTGTATCGACAAGCACCAGCCACAGTGCTAAAACTCGGTGATCACAAAATACAATTGTCAGCAGCAGTTGCTAAGTGACAGAGATTCCTTTGTGATACAAATAATGTCCTAAAAAATTTACTGTGCCTCTTTACTGCTTTTTTTTTTACCTTAAAAGAGATGCTCTTACTAACAGTGACACGCCAAGGGCTAAGGGCTTGTACCTGAATTGTAGACAGCAGTGCCATGTGACGATGCTGCTGAGCTAGGTTTAAACTAGCTGGGGATATGGTAATGGAGCTGGCATTTGGGGGAGCTCCTTGGTTCTCAACTGTGCAGGGAAGCATTAGTCAAACAAGGGAGAGGTCTGGAAGGCATTTTTGTACCCCTTCAACAAATAGTTGGAATCAAGTCTGCCGCATGAGAATCTCTGATGACAATGATATCCTTTAATGAGGATAAAATTATTAGCAAAGGCAAAAAAAAGAATGCACTTTGGAAGATTAACACTAGGAGGGGATATCAAAAATGTTTTAGAAAGTGTCAGTTCTGCTTATAGGCTTTAGGCAAGGACATTTGCTGCCCTACAGCCTCAGAGGTCATGTGCTTGTATTTTTTTCTGAAAAATTATCAGTCATTTTACATTCCCTTGTGCCAACTTCTTATTTTCTTCAATTGTCTCCAGTCCATCAAAGAATCTTATTGTTAGAGCTGCATGAGAAGATCAAATTATATTCAAAACGTAAGGAATAACAACAGTCCTTGGCGAGATGCAATGATTTTTAAGCCAAAGGTGAGATCATGCCTGCACGAATTCGCAACGGGGAGATTAGTTTTACAACACTAAAAAGGGATTTCAGAAATTTCTAAGTGCCACAAAACCTGCATTTGAGACTAATTTTACGTCTTCATTACATCACTTGGACATTAAAGGAAGCCTAGGCAAAATTCTGAGAAGCTGATTGTACTTCCAGTTAGTAACAACAGGAACCAGTCCAAGGACAAACATCTAAATCATGTTGCACCAAATTACACAGGGAGAGTCCTTGGTGTCTGAGGTGTGCACGACACACACAGAGCTGTGGCACACTCCCCTCTCCCCTATCCTCATTTTTGCCCCTCCATGGATGCTCACACATGGTCACTGCCATGTCCCTGCTGGTCCCACCCCACGTGCCTTCATGGCTGCTGTGGCTCTTTCTCCCTCCCTGTTCTTGAGCTTTGGAGATACAACAGGAGAGTCAGCCCTGAGGAGACTCTTTCTCACCATTGCGTGGCTGGGACCACAAATCCCTGAGGACTGATGAGTGAGTGGGGAGGGGAACTCACAACGCTGACTCTTCACAGATGTACAGATTGAGAGTAATTCTGATCTACATCTGCTGCCTTTCTCCCCGAGCCCTTATGCACCTCATTAAGCTGTATTCAGAACACCCATATAGCTCCCAAACCTACACATAGCCTTATCTTTTGTACACCTTAATTCCAGTAGTTTTCCCATTGTTTTAGACAGCATAATCCACATGAGCAACTTGGAGCTAAGGCTATGTAAACCCCTCTCCACCCTGATTATTATTTTCCCTCTCAGTGGCGGTTTTGTGAAAGTCAGCCCATAGTGAGATCTCTGTATTTGTGTCAGATGCCTCCATCACATATCAAATCCTTGTGTCCCGAATCATTTTACACCACACGAAAAACACGGATTTAAAAACTCACGAACCCATCATGATGACTTCACATTGATGACCTTTAATAAGTCACTTTCTGACGTTGTCCCTTTCTGGAATGACACTGATCTTTTTTGTGAGGTGACTTGAGATCTGTGAATGAATGTTATGCACATGAGACTGACTCATCAGTCCTAGAAGCAGTACAAGGGTGGCTGTAGGCAAGGCAAGAGGGTCGTCTTTGCCCAAGAATAAGGTAAACAGGAAAAAATCTCGTATGGATGCAGCTCCTGAAGCTTTCTAGAAGACTGAATGCCACGAGTCCCCTGAAGAATGTTTCCATTTCCTTCTTAGTGAATTGCTTTTTTAATTGTGTAAACAAAGCTTTAGCCTTATGTTTACAGAGGTTTGCACCAGAAGTATTTCAAAGAACCAAAAAAAAGGTGTCTGTGGGTACTGGTGAGGCTGCCATGGGCAAGCCAGGCTGTGGAGCGCTGACCTTGGCTTCCCACCTGTGCCTCGGGACAGGATGACCTGCAAGAGTCCCCCCACATCTGGAGGAATGACTAAATTTGCTGGCATATGCCAGTCTCGACTTGGAGGTGGGGGAGCACACAAAACAAAACCTTTTTTCAGAGAAAACCAATTCAAGATAATGCATCATGATACCTAATTTTTTTTTTTTCATTTTTTGGAGAAAAACATTCAGAGTTGTTAATTTTCTCACATAATTTTATTTGGATTTATTATGGTTATTCACACTGAGAATTAATAACAGAGATATACTCTTAAGTAGGCAATACCCTTCAAGTTATGGAAGTAAAAACACGCCTGCAGAGAACAGCTGAGTAGTCACGTTACGGAATTTTACATTTCAGGTTTTGCTCTGTCCAGAAATCTCTAAATATACCTTTTATAACTACATGTTTCCTTTTTTCAAATTGTCAAAACCCAAAAGAGCTGAAAAATCTCCTTATCCACTTCAATGGAAATATTATGAAAATCAAGTTGCTTCTGTCCTGGCTTTCTTTCTAATAACAATGTAAGCTGATTCATCTTTAAGACTAAAGTATTATTCCTGAGAAGTTTCATCTAGTATGTTCAGGAAGAAAAAAGTAAAAAACTGAGACCGCAGATTCAATATTTTTTGCATAAAAAGCAAGAAGTAATAGTGATGAAACCATGTTGGCTGAAAGATATGAAAAGAAATGAGAATATTTTTTACTATAAAATGTTAATTTCAGCAGTGATGAAGCATTTTGAGAAACTGATATCCATAATCAGCCACAAGATATAAGCATTGAAGCTCCAGCTGACCTGATTCAAGGAACTCAACACACAGCACAGGGAATTATCCAGACTGCTGCCCATTTTTCTCTTTTGCACAGATAAATGAGGTGGTTTAGCTGAGTAATAGGAAAGGAAGGCTGTCTTCTGCTAAAAATGGAAATTTCAAAATAATTATTTCCACTTAATAATGCAGGCAGGCAGAGCCCTACACAGAGCAGAAAGATGTGGGTACTCACAAAAGCTCTTGGTCTGCTGATCACTACTGTTTCAGAGGACAACATGGCCCTGTGCAGTAACACCCAGCAATGACCTCCAGTGCTTTAGAAAATGTCAGGTGGATGGCAATTATAGTAATGTCCTGAATTGTCTTTGTTTTGTAGTTGTATGACGTAGTAAAGACAAAGTTTGTAGGTACAGATAATATCCCTTGCAGTATTAGTTTGTACAACTGTAAAAAAACAGGTGAATTTTCAGCCAATACAGAAGAAACGGTATTATAGAAAAGTAAATTAATGATTGATCAAAAATATTTTTTTAAGACATAATCTTAAAAATAAGCATTAGGAATAAAGTTTTCAAGTAATTTTTGAGAAACTGAAGGAATTTCTCAACATTATTTATGACTGACATGCCCCAGAGAATTCCATATGTCATCTTTTACCAACTACCCAGAATGTGAACATTACTGATATAAGCCTCTGTTCTTCTCAGCCACATCTGTTGCAGTTTGCATATGAAGTAATATTTTTAAAGCCTAGACTTTCATGATCATATTCAGCATTATTCCATAAGAAATGAAAATAAAGGTATAGAAAGTATTTTAAATAATGTATTATATTTCACTAGATTAAAAACTACTTTTTACTTCAAGCAATATGTGTTCTGTTCATAAAAAATAATAAAGTTTATTTCATCTCTGTCAGTTAGCTGGATATTCAGAATGTGCAAGGAGCAGGAAATGGACAGGGGTTTTTTGTTTTTTTCATTAAAAAATAAAATTACCAGATTTATTGCCCAAAAGAAATACTACAGCAAGCTAATAAATACAGCCTCATGTTTCTGCTAAATACTAAAGCCTGTATTTTATTCCTTTGGTAATTTAATAGATTAAATGGAAAGAATATTTTGGTGTGTTATTAAGTAGAAAACTGCAGTGAAAAATAGCATTTCTACTGAAATCAAGAAGAGATTTTCCAGTGTAATGAATGTGGAAAAGTAACCTACTCAGCTACAGCGAGGTGCTGACAGATTTCTCAGAGTCGCTTTTCTTTCTGGACCATAAGTCCAGTGAAACTATTTTCTTATGCAATACCTGCCTGCATAGACTTAGTTTATGCTCATTCCCCAGTCAGATTTCATTTCTGAGATCTCAATATGTTTTCAAGGTGTGTAGTCAAAAGGCAAAGATGTGTTGTGAAATTCAGGTACTTCAAACTGGCTGTGGGCCTGGCCTTTTGAATACATCATGTATGTATTAAGAGCTTTCACTGTAATTCAGAGTAAATAACAGTGTCAGAAAGAATGAGATGGAATCAGCCACGGTGGACATAAACTCTAGAAATAGCCTCAGCTTATTCATTACTCTTTCATATCACATCCCAATCCAGATATACTTCCATTTAGCTTTGGTCAGAGCAGCATTTTTTCACATTCTTGATGGAATCTGGTTTATTACAGCACTTGACCTCTCTTCCTTCTCAGGAGATCCTTAATTCTTGATATAAGGATGGAAATGCTTACCCACTTGGGGCACACAAAACTGACTTCTATTAAAAAATGTGATTTATAAAATGAGAACCCTGGTTAAATGGGGTTTTTTAGGGGCAGGGAGGTAGGCAGGTGAAGTTTGGATATGGCAAAGCTATTAAAGCAATGTTAGCAACAGCATGCCCCACAAAACAACCCGACAGATTGGAAGATTGTACACTGATTGTGATCTTTCATGAATGTATTCAGATGTGTGCTTCTGCTGCAAATTCACTATAAAATACATTTAAGCAGCGTGTTTTATATGCAGTTCTGAATATTTTTCTAAATTAGGGCATTCTTTTTCCCAGTTTCCTAAGATGGTATTTAATTATGTGAAATGTTTCCCATTTATTTACTAAAAGCTCATAGCTGCAGTGGGATGGTGGGATTTGCTACTGCTCCCAATCCAGTTGTTCATTCAGCTCACTGAGAGCCAGATTCTGCCTGCCACTCACACAGGAGTGGGATGGAGGGTGGAGATGTGAGCAGAGAAAGGAGGGCTGCCCAGTCAGACTCACACTGTAGAAAACAGGAAACCTAAGCACAGGAGGAATGCATTTAATTCTGCTCCCCAAACTCTCAGGTCAGCGAAATGGGTGGTAGCTGAGCAGAGGCCAGATCACCATGGCTGAGCAGCAGCAGGCAAATCAAAAGCTTTGAGAAGGAGGCTGGGCAAGGTGACCACTAGAGATCTCTTCCATCCTCAATAATCCTTCTGTCCAACACTCCTCTTGTCTTTTCCTGGGAGGAAGGAAGCTGCCTTTTTTTCACTGAAACACACCAAGAGTTGCAATGCACAACAATGTGGGAATAGCACCTGCTCCTCTACAGCAGAGGTAGCTGTAGACATTATTTGCACTGTGTTTATCTCACTCTTTCAGTTAAGGGGATGTCCAAAGGATGCCAAGTAGGTAAGCAACCTCCCACACCTACTACTGGCACCCTGTGGTTGCTTGTGTCCTGCCACTGCTTTAGATTTGTAGCCACTATAGACACTCTATTACAATATTCCTTTTCCCTGTGAGAAAATAATACTTGGATCTGGGAAAAAAAAAAAGAAAGAAAAAAAAAAGAGAAAAGCATGCTCATTTATTTTGTGCTTCCTTGCATTTGGTGTGGCACAGTTACACTGAAAGATCAATTTCACCTTTATTTTTAGTGATTTTCCGACTGGTTCCTGCACAGCCTACATGCAGGGAGCAGCTCAAGAGAATGTTTACACCACTGTGGAACCTGTAGCAAGCTGACAGTGCACATACAAACTACTGACACTTCAACAGAAGTATTAGTTTGCAAAACAGGATAAAGAGAAAAAGAGCTGCCCTTAATAACAATTTGCCCCAGCACAAATATGCACGGTTCAAATTAATTAAAAATGAACGATCAGGTCATTTTGATGCCTATGATCCATTATATGACCTGACACATCTTACATGTCCTGTAGCCAACTTTTAAGGGCTTCAGTTTGCTGCTATTATTTACAAGCAGCAAACATTAGTATCTGTGCAGTAGGTCACTGAAAGGAGGGTGTGCCTCAGGGCTGGGTAAAGCACTCAGGCAGGGCAGGGGTTGACACCACCTCCCATGATTAAGAGGCAGGGAAGAGATGTCATTTACCAAGTATGCACATTTAAGGCTCGCTTACTGTCAGCCTTAAGCTTCAGATGATTTTATTAGGCTTTCCTCTTTGTAAAAAATATTTTTACTTGTGGGATTAAAGGAGCACTATCTCCTTTACGTTACATTCTTACAGCTTAAAGTTGTCCTTCACGTCTCCTTAAGTGTGTTCAGCCTCTCACAAATGAGATGCCTGCACCCTGGTCCACATCCTGATCTATCCAACATCCGAGTACAACCCAGCCCAACCCAGCGTGGGCTCAGCACCTCTGTCACAGCTGCACTGGGCTCACCTGTGGGTTCTGCTACACGAAACCCACACCCCTGAGAGAGCTGGCCCTACCGAGGGATTCAAAGATGCTCTGGAGCCTGTGGACACAATTAGTGCCTTGAAATTTGGATTTGCAAATTTCTGCAAGGGGAAAACATTGCCTTTAATTGTTCCCACTGCGTCTGGCTAAAGGATGATTATCTCTTTTTCTTTCTGTGGGGCATTTGTTTTAGCTGAAGATGGTGAAAGCCATTATTACAGCAGTTAATTGATCAACAAAGACAGGCACAGGCCCTGCACTGGGCTGAGCGGCACACAGTGTTTAGCACTGCCTGCACTGCATCAGGAGCACAGTAGAAAAACACAGGGAAAAATATGTCATCAGTAGTGAAAAAAAAGAGATGACAAAGCTGATGAAGCCAGAAAATGTGGGGTTTGAAAGAAAAAACAGAAGACAATATGAAGGCACCTTTGTATCCAATGGCCTCTCTTGTAGCCAAGCTCAAAATTGCATGAGGAAAGAAAAGCAGTGGGTTATTATTATTTTTAATACAGTACAAAAGAAAGCCACAAGTAATACTTAGAGCACTTAAAATTATTCTCAGCTTTGGAAACCAGAGTCTGAATCCATAGGATGAACTATCTGAACTTTAAAAAAAATCAAACATATAACACAAACATAATTTCTTCTCTTATAAATGAAAAAAGATGTCATTGGAAATGTCCTTGTTATGCTCAAAGAAAACTTTCCCCAAAATCTCTCATCCTAAATAAAGTGTTATTACCATTATTATTGAGGAATTACTAAAACCAAAAATAAAATCAAATCATATGCTTAAATCTGTAAGACGTGTATATTGCACACTCCTGGCATCTTTATTTTTCATGAACATTATATATGCTGTTTGCTATTTCATTTCTTCAAGTTAATTAACTGACTAAATCTCTCCGTGCTTTGGTCAGGCTCTATAAAACAGTAAAGAACTGGAGCTTCACAAAGGGAACTGGATGAATCACCAATTCAGCCTTGCTTACTGCAATGTAGCCGAATTTTGACCATACACATAAAAAGTGGCTATTTCAGAGAGAAAGAAAAACTTCAGTGATAGAAGCCTGCTATGAAGATATATGGTTTTTTTTCTTTTAACTGTTTTTTGAGTATTCTGTATGAACTAAAGAATATGGTTAAAATACAGTGACCATTTATCATTTAGTTTCTCAGTAACTGTAACGAAAAGGAAGAAAATCCTGTAAACACACTGCAGCTAAACCCAAGTTTCTCTGCAGCTTGAGAGTGGTATACAGCAGGGAAGCCTGGATCATAAGGAAGGACTGAAAACACAACACGTTAGAGAATTTGCATCAATTCAGTGAGGAGACTGAATTTTCCAAAGTTTTAGAAGAGCATCTCACAAGCAAGAACTGTTAATAAAAAAGCACAAAACCTTTTAGGCTTGTTGGCCGTCCCACCCTCTTCATTTAAATAATGTCAGAGATTTCAAACCCTGGTGTTGCGGGTTGTTTGAATTGTTTCCTTGTTCCAGTGTAGACATCAAGAATAGAAAATCACAATGTACCATTCCAGCTAATACTTCAATTTGGGTCAGAGTCAGAACTTCAAAAAGCGTTTGTGTGTCTTTGCACGGCAAACCCCCATTATAAGGGCTCCCAGGTCATCCACATGCTTTTAAAAATCCCTCGGGGGAAATCTTGGTAACTCTGTTACTGACTGCAACGTGAGAACAGGATTCTACACCTTGTTTTATGGTGTCAGTTTTATCTTTTCTGTTTTCATCCATAGCTTGACTGAAAAATGTCAATATCCCCCAAATTCTGACAGCTTCTTATTGACACCTCTATTGAATATAAAACTTTTTGAGTCTGAGTACCTAAACTGCCAAATGAAGGGAAAAAAAACCCAAAAAACCCAAACCAGAAAAAAGTGCTTTTATCCAATTGGAGAACATAGTTGAGTTTTTTTCAATATCTGAAGACCACCACAGGTCAGAGGATTCTTCTTTCTTCTGCTTTATCTCATTTTACAACAATATGGTTTCAGATAAAAGACATAGATTGTTTTGCCAGATGTGAGGAGGAAGAAAAGATATCTTTGGGAACAATAAGCTCATTGCATTATTTCTATAGGAGTAAGAAAAGCATATTTTATCTACAACAAAGAACTGGAACTGATACATTCCAGTATATGAAAGATTTCAGGGCACATTAAGTTCTCAGACTTAAAAGACTGATGATACAGTTTTGGAGATAAAACTGAATCAGGACAAATACAGCATTTCATCTAAGTTCACTCACACCTGTTTGTACTTGTGGGCCTCTTTTGGTCTCATAAATTTCTCAGAGACAGAGGCACTGAGTGTGATGCTTTTAGAACACATCCATCTGGAACATTAAACTGACATAGCATGGTCATGAGGAAAAAAAAATAAATGACTGGTCAAAAGAAATGATTTAACTTGAACAACAGACAACCTCCCTTCCTAGGCAACCTCTTGGAGTTACAGAGCAGCATCTCAGGGGAAGACCTCTATTTCTCTTCAGCATTAGGACAGGAGTGGGTTTTCTTTGTTAAAATATTTCTTCTTATTACATTTAAGAAAAAGAGCAGAATAAGAACAAAGGAAATAAGGTTGTTGACCTTGGACTTTCCAATTATTTTTTAAGAGATCAAGAAATCTTAGAGACTTGAGGGTAACACCTTCATTTATTCTTCCTTTAGCAGAGACAGATAAAAGGATGCGCACATTTATGAATATTTGGAGAAGAGAATTTGATTTGTAACTTAGTTGCAGTTCTCTAAGAAGGCAAATCTGTTGAATCCCTGCCTGTTCAAAACAGCTCAGAAGGGCATATAATTTTCAACAGTGTAATTGCTTGGATTAAGTGGTCTTCCTGTGAAATAAATCGGGGGAGACAGTTTGGTCCATAAACAACTCAGCAATGAGAGTCCCTCTTCCAGGGGATGTGGTGTGGAAGGACCCTTTCCTGGAAGGAGCAGGGTTTATCACCGTTTGCAGAGGTGTTTGCAAGCTTCCATACCTCAGACTGAGATGAAATTAACAGTTCCACTCATGATTATGACAGTCTGTTTTACAAGACTAGTAAAATGTGGTCTGGTACTCAAACAGATCAAATGTCAGCCATTTGTTCTATTTGCTAACACTCAAGAGAGAAAATTCATCTTTCTCAAAGTGAAGTTATAAAACATACTAGACATTCAGAACCATTGTCTCAGAACCTGGATCTGCTTAATGGCACTGCACTTGTATTTTTAGCCAGGAAAAACAGATTTTTTTTTCAACCTTCCTAGGAATTTGTGGGCTAATAATAGGCCTCCTCCCACTTTTATACCAGCAATTTACAGAGAGCCAGAAATTAAACAATGTTTCTTCCAAGGACTGTAATAAAAGATGGAGTATTTCAATGCTGGTTTCTCATGCACAGTACTCTCCATCTCTGATATCCTCACGTTTCTTTAAAACCCTACTTCATGAAATAGCTCCTGAGAGAACACCCACCCTTACACAGCTCACATGCTCAGACAACCTTCTCAGAACTGGAAGCAGAGCATGTGTGAGGCAGAGGCAGAGTTGATTTTGGAAGAGAGGAGAAATTCATTGCTGGATCAGAAAAAAGGTATTGAGAGAATGAAGCATTAGGAAAAGAATTACCAAAGGCGCTCCTGATATGGAAGCTCTTTTTTAAAGGTCTCTTTTTCTTGCTTGCACTGTGCACGACCCACGGCTGTTATCTATGAATATCTCTTTCAGATTCACAAAAACTGAAAAAAAAAACCAAAACCCTTGCTTTTGTTATGTTCACATTCCTGTTTATAGGAGGTAAGTATTCAGCTGGTTCATGCATTTAGAGCCCCAAAGGAGAAATGCTTAAAATTTTGTTGCTCTCTAGCACAGAGGCTTCTCATTTAAGTGTGTGGATTTTTTGTTTTGGTTTTTTTTCTTTTAATTTGAGGAAATATATAACAGAGTCTGCTGGCCTGGCACCTGTTCTATGATTGCTGTGTGTCTGGTGGCCACAAGCATGTTTGAGTTTTAAAAAGTCCTCTGTCACTACAACCCCTAATTCTTGCCAAGGATCTGAAAACAAGGTACAAAGTTGCAACATTTAAGAGTCACTTCAAACCCTGACTTTAAAGCCAAATCCCATTTCCAGGAGCAGTTTGAACTGAAATCCCAATAAGCAGCGACTGATACAGGTGCTGACAATAACCATAGCTGCAGCAAGCTGCTCATTAAAGATCCTGACTCAAATAAACAGACCCCACCGGGCCCCATGAAAATCACTGTCTTCTGCCTCCATTTGCTCATTAGGCTCATCCTCAGCTTACTCAGGCTCGTTGTCACTTCGCAGAACAGCTCCTCTCTCCACGATACTGCAAAGGCTGTCGATCCCCCTTCTGTTCCAAGCACTGCTGCTTGTCTTGAAAGCAGATTTGGGGACTTGGAAGCTCACGCTGAGAAGGGTGTGCCTGTGTAAATTTTTCACGTTCCCCCAGCTGGCCCCTGTGCTATTGCAGAGCAGGCACTTTGGAGTGCAAGGACAGGGATTTCCATTTACCTCTCCTCTGCTGATTCTTTCGACAAGGTTCAGTGCAGCAGCAAAATGATAAAAAATTCCGCTTCAAAGATAAAAAACCAGTGCATGAAGCAAAATGTGAAGTGAGGCACTTTCTCTGTTTATTACTCAGGATATGAAATAACCAAGAGCAATAACAAGTTCCCTTGATTTGCATGGCAGGAATGCTGCAAAATTTGGACCGAAATTTCCTGTCTGTGTGAGGAAATATATTTGTGAGTATGTTGAAATTCGATCTGAGACCAATGCACTGAGCTTGATCCAGAGCACTCTGAAATCAGCAGAAATGGAAACAACCCTGTGTCACTCGCTGAACTTTGGACCAAGTTTTTATGATCCCTACTCTCTCTCCTCTGCTATTCCTCCCCCTGCAAAGTAAAAATGACCGCTGTTCCAGGACATGCTTCAAACCCCATTAAAACGGCAGATTTAATTTGACTGAACAATTCTGAGAGCATAAAAGCATCTGCCTTTGACTGAGCCACCCTTCTAATGTAGGTAAGACACTTAGTACCTTGCAAAGCACTTCGTGGAGCCACAGTAGCAGATGATAATCCAGAGGCCCTGCACATCATCGAGATAAAACTGGTGAATAATGCATGAGTATTTTGTGTATTCATTTGTATGCTTGATGGATATCTCAATTTAGCTGTCAGATATGATAATTTAAGCTACAGTTCTAGCCAAAAGACTATGTCCATTCTTTTTTCATTATTAAACCAGAGATATAAACACATATAGGAGTAAATACAGTAGTAGAGAAAACCTACAGATACAGAGAAGCAACACTCTAGACATTAAACTTCCCATACAGCTTGTATGACAAGTATTTGCAACCAGTACTCAATCTGAAGTTCCAATTAACTCATCTGAATTAACTTCCTATACGGTGTATTTACTGTACTTTAAAAGTACAATTCATATTGTAGTAATGTGTTTAATTCGATAGACACGTTTGTGGAACTGTTATTGAATGGAAAGTAAACAAAATACAAAAGTCAAATAAAATAAAAAAGTCAAAAAATAAAATAAAAAAGGCTTTTCTTCTGTCAGTTTTCTCAGATACATTTCAACATGATTTTTTGGCCTTTACATGCTTAATTGGTTTCATTTATGCAATTTACAACTTTAAAATCAAATTTACCTTACATATTCATATGTCTAAAAAGAATTAATGAAGTAAAATGAGAATCCCAGGTAACTAGTTCTCTTTTAATCTTTTTAGTCCTGCACTGTCACATATCCCTACCTTAATAAGGGCTTTTCACGATTTTACTTCTGCTTACACAAGTGCAATCACACTCACAGACACAGGAATTCTCATCTGCTAGATTAGAAATACAGTTCTTAAAATTAAGCCCTAAACCTACCACCACGCAGATTTCTTTGCAGTCTTTAAGTACAGCTACAGCAATCCAAAGTTCCTGTTCTTCCTAATTCATGTTGACAACATTTTTGTCTTTGATCTTAGTGTAGATTAATTCTAGGTTGGTCTAGTCAGAATTATTATTTTTTAAATACATATGATTTTCTCACTAATATTTTATATTTACTCCCCCACATGTGTGTTTTGCTCATGAAGTTGTTTTTTTTTTTTTCCTTGAGCTGTTTGCAGGTAAATGTTACAAATGCACAGAATAGTTTGCATTTAAGAACAAGGAGAGAAAATAAACACCCCACTGTTTTGTTCTTGCAAGCCACCTTAATAGATTTACTGAGAAGGACAAGGCAGTCCATCTTGAAGGCTATAATGCTATTTCACTTTGACATCTGTTCTAAGGTAATGGTATCTATCATTAACAATGTCATTAGTGACCACTCTCAGCCCATTGTTCTCAGTGCCTCAGCTGGCTATAAAGATCTCATTTTAGACACTTAGCTCTGTGCATATGCCCTTTCCTGACATGATTCTCTGGGAAAAAATGCTTCATGACTAGTCATACTATAATAATTCATTTCCATTTAAAAATACACCATGTGGGATTTCAAATGAGGGAGAAGGATAAAAAATTACAAGTTTTCTGACCATTCATTGATATAATACTCAGTATCTTCTAATTAAGCTATAATGGCCAAGCATTAGATGTACAAAACAGGAAATGAAAGAGAATAGCTGAAAAAGTGTAAGCTGTTTTAAGTGAAGCTCTGTGTTTATCCTTTTGTGTTAACTGTTTTCAAAAATGCATAAGGTTTATTGACTAAAAATGAAGATCTGGGTTTATGCAGAACTGGCCCCCCAAGTATGCATCATCAGATCTATACCTTCACCCAGATTTTGTAGATCTTACCCTGTTATGAGTCTTACATTACTTAATAACCTACTTCTGCTGCATTATCTGTGTCAATATCTCTAAACAAGCCTTTACCATCATTAGCAAAGTTTCCTGTCCTCATAGAGATTTAAAACAGAATCATGAAAGACAACACTGCTCAGTATTTCACCTCCATCTGGAAACTTTGAGGCTAACCTAACTGAATATAACTGAAAGGTCTGGTCCCATCCTTTCTCTCCCTGACCCTGCAGAGGCAAATCCGGCCCTTCTCTGCAAGTCCCTGAAGGCAAAGGTGTCTTGCTATGCAGGGGATCTCAGATCATGCTATCAGCAGCCCAAACTCCAGATGCCAGAGGAACTTCCACCTCTCTCCTGGATGCTGCTGCTTTTGTGAGCATAGCACCTCACCTTCCTGTTCATTTCATTAGCATGATGTTGGGAAATGGTTTCAAAACAGTTTGCAAGAAGCTCTTTTTTTGCTTTTCCTCTCTCTTTATGAAAGGTGGAGAGCCAAAGGTGGTCAGCCAAATTTGAAAGAGAAGATGAACGACATAGATGATGTGAGATCACTACAAACAAATGAGGCATCAGCTGGAACACCTTACACTAAGAACTGCTGATAACATGGAGCCAAAATGAACATTTTGTATATTTATATTTTGACAGAGAAAATTTAGAAGGGTAGCAAAGGCTAATGAAAAAAATAAGCTGACTTGGCATGCATGTCAGCTTCTTTTCCATAGATTACTGGAAATTTTAGAGCATACTTAGCCAAAACAGGAATAGGACTGTATATCTTAAAACTAATAAAAAATGACAGCAAGTGTGATGATATTTGTATGCCAACATAGAATAATGTCCTTGATATTCTGAGCTCAACGGATTTCCATAAAACATAAAAGCCATGAGGATGAACTCCAGGCTATATCAGTATGAGTTTTGCTTGTAGGTTCAATGGGAGTTGATTTTAGCCTGACAATATGAATTTAAAATGATGGAACTAGAAAATTACTGACACAAATCCATGCACTTATCCTGGTAGTTACTTGGCCTGTTAGACATTGGTAGCCCAGCAAAGCTGTAATTTTGCTACGCCTCTACGCCCATAAGTATGCCCATTCTGCTGTGGGCCTAAACTGGGGCTTATTAAAGCTTAATGGGACCTCTGCTTTGGCTTCATGCACTTTGGACAAGGCCCATTAAATAAGAAATCTGAGTCAGCAACAGAATTTGAACAAAAATCAACACCCTGGTTGCTGTTTGGAGATAAAAATTCTGCTATGCACTGCCTGTGTGCAGTAAAAACAGTTGGGGTGATCTTAACATCTCTTATCTTCAGTTTCTGGTACTTGATTGTTGAAACCAGTTTGTGTGTGTATACACAAAGAAGCAGGTTGTTTTTTTCTTGCATTAATGTCGCTGCCAATATTTGAAACTAATAATTGATGCAAAAGGGAGCACTTCTGAAATTATTCATGAAAAATAATATAAATCATACAGTATTTTTTTGCTAATTTTGTTGCTTTTCCTTCCAAAATTTACTTCATTCTGTACCATCAGTTTGTTAATATCAGTTGTTCCTATGGCAGCAGAGCACAATCCCGCAGATGGGATGTAAAGGAAGTGAAGAGAGGAGATGCATTATCTGCTGTGGTTTGCAGGTGCTCAGTTTAGAACCAGCGCTGAGTTAATTTTGATGGATAAATGGGCCAGACAGCGTTGACCAGATGGCTCTTCAGAGATTTTGGGTGCATCTTGCTGTATCTTTTCTTTACAGTAAGCACGGCAAGAACACAACAGAGGCTTTAAATTCTACATCAGTGTTTTATAAGAGCACAAATTACAACACAGAAACAGAAAAAACCAGGGTGAGATAAATTAAGATAAAAGCCCATGTTGAAAAAAGCTCTTTGTCCTGATGTAGTTTACACGGCTTTGTCCTTGATACTCTTTGTTTTTCATTCAGCATCTTAGACTGACTTCCTGGGCTGCAACAAGTTGTACAAAATCCCCTCTGGGTCTTTAAGAGGGATTTTAGTTTTTCTGTCGCCTCTGAGGCCAGCTAAATGTCTGTGCCTTGTTTTTCTCAGTGGTCTCCTTGCCACTTTTCACTGTCCTTTAGCTGCTCTCTGCTTTCCTGCTTATTCCTGCAAGCTTCCCAGGTACACAAAGTTGCACCTGGCACACAAGCGAACAAGAAGTGTACCCAACATCAGAGAGTCCCAGGTGTTAACATGACTCTTTCAATATGCAGCTCTCTGCAAAGGCTCAGCCCTTAGGATTTTGAAAATGGAACTTATCACATGCTTCATTCAGCAGCAATGGATTAGGAAAGTTGAAAAATTCCGCTGAATTGGGCTGGAGCAGTTGCTCTCTGTCAGCTTGAACTCACACTAAAATGAAAAGAATAGCAAATTTGGAAAGACAGAAACTTTAGCTTGTGTTTCCAGATCCTCCTTGCAATCTCACTGCTGGGCACAGGCAGGCGTGGGAGAAGAATCTGCTCCGTGGTTTCAAGACGAGCACAGTCCCAGCAGCACCTGTGGGCAAACACAGCTGGTCCTGGCCTCATCCGGGCAGGATGTCCTTCTGGAGCAGCCACAAGAACAGGCTCTATAGCTAGCTTTCATCAGGGCAATTAATAGAGTAAAATGTATTCCTTTCCACTTACCAAATCTGTAAACCCCTTATGTTTAAGAATTTAAGAGGAGAGGAGTCGGTGGAATATCCTGATCTTTTGCCTACTAGTTAAGCCTAATATCTGACAGCTGATGGTTCATTAATTAGAAATGTAGGGCCTGCATACCTAAAGCACCACAAAGTAAGGCTGTCATGTTAATATGTATGTGCATGTGGCTGAGGAGCTCTGCACCCTCACACAGACACATCAACACAAACATGTGGGCATTTTTCTTGCTCTAGTTTTGATCCATTTGGGTGCAAGAAATAATCATAAAAGTACAGGAAAATTGTGTTTCAGCTGAATAGTTTCAAAGTTTGGATAGACTAGATAATATTGTTGACACGTTCAGTTGCTTAGTCAAACTTTTTGTTGGTTATCCAAGTTTTCCCTCTGAACCAGGGCTGATTGCATACTTCAAAATGGTGTTTGCAAACATTCTTTGGCATTCTGAGCAGCTGCTCCATTCATTCATATTTTTGCTGGTTTTTATTTACTATTCATGAACATCTGGACTATTAAGATTCTGTTTGCATAAAGACCTGAAGAATTGCTGTTCCCTACATTAATACCTGTATAGCTCTCACAAAGAGTTAGGTGTTCATAGAAAAACAAAATTTATAAGTGTTTGGCGTAGTGATAGTATTTTTGTCTGAATATTTTACTTGTCCAACTGAAAAGCAAAAATAAAAGCTTGGTGTGAGTGGCAAATAGGAAATAATGAATGTTTCATGGATATCACATAAGTTAAAATTTATTAGCACAAGCTTTTCGTTATAGAATCACTGCAAATAAATTAACCTTTCTAGGAGGCAGCAGAAAAATAGTTAAATCTTGGGACTGTTCATTCATGGGAAATATATCTCATATTTCTGTAATGATAAACTTTTGAGGTCTGCCTACTGCTAGCTAACTGTGAACTTACTTTGGTGTCTTTGAAGTATTGATAACTTCCCTCTGGGATTTATTTGTGTCTGTTCCAGGGTTTATATCCTGATGGGTGCCAGATGACAGACTCCTCCGCATTTCGGTAGGTACTTTGAGAGTAAGATGTCTTTTACTACTTCCTTTTCTTTTCTCCCCGACTCATCATTTTCCACCCTGCCTCGAAGCAGCTGTCATATGTTCCTCCCAGCTTTGTAAGCAATAAGGGTGAACGTGGGCGAGTTTACAAGATTTGCACACTCATAACTTTCAGGTTCCTCTACCTGATCTCTTCTGTTTTCCTAGGGTTTTAAAATAATTTTTCTGTACTTCATCTTCAACTTTCCCCTACTGTAGCTTGAAAGTACACAAAACTTAGAGCTTCTATATTGCTTTTTAAAATTGGGGACATTTAAACCGTTCTTAACATATGGAGGACACTCCTGGTATAATTAGCTACATCTTACCTACGGTTCATGAAAAAAGGTGAATAATAAAACTGCTTAAGAAAAACATGCCCATAAATCTAAGGATTTAACCTCAGCTTTCTTCAGCTGAAGCAAATAGCTGCATCACTGACCTATAGTCAATGTCCTTTTTCTGATAATATTAACATTTTTAATATTAGTATTTAAAAAATAACTCCAAAGGTCTTATCCAGAATACACAACTGAGGGAGACAGAGACAGAGAGACAGAGAAAGGAGTCAGCCCCATCTTCCTCCTATCCAAACAATTTAATGCCTAGAACTGCAGTTAAACCCCTCCCCAGAAAGGAGATGGCCAGACTGAGGGTGGAGTCCTTAGGCTGAATTTGTCAGACTCAGCACACTCATCCCAACAGACAGAAACAGCCCAGTAAAGCTCGTTTCAGTCACAGAAGAGGCCAGGAGATTTATCATTTGGGGCCTGTGGCAGAACGCCTGGTCATACAAGCCACCAGTGTTTCCACTCAGCACATGTAAGGCCATGGAAAATGGGGGTTGTGGGGTCTCTGTTAAGTTTTTCTGAAGTTAAATATTTAACAAAGTTACTGCATGAGTCATTTCCAGCGCAGTGCTGTGCTGAGAGGCTTGTTGTGCTGCCCAGAGCCATGGTAACCAGGTACTTTCATGTACAGGAGAACTTGCATATTCAAGCTCTCCTTGCCTTACTGTGTGCAGTTTTTTTGGCATCAGGCATTCCCATTGCTCTGGGGAGGGTAATATTTTCAGAAGAAACCCTCAAGCATAGTTCTGAATGGGAATCGGAATAATATAAAATTTGGAATTACTAAATTTATACCTCTACCTAAATGTGCTATTGATTCAACTCCCGTTCGTTCAGCAATATGCAGCTTAATTTTAAATAATTATTCTCTAACACTTTGAAAAATGTAATTGAGATAGAAGCATGAAACATCCAAGACAATAATAACAATAATAACTGAAATACTAAAGAAATGCTTTGTATGTGAATATTTTTATATCTTAATCTCCGTTTGGCAATCTGTAGGTCTTTGTATTTAGCAAACATTCAGATTCTCAAGATCTTTTGAAACATTTCCTCTGATGGCAAATTTTAACACATTTTATGCTAGGTTATACTTCTAGTATACCTGGTTATTGCATTTTAGAACCTATAGACCCATAGTGCATATAGTTACAGCCTTTGCAGACAAATTGTATTCAGAAATTCAGATAAGCTTAGATTCAAATTGTCTACACTTATTACTTGGTTTTAGAAGAAAATGTAACTTAAAAGGAGGTAGTTTTTATACCACAATAAAAAAAGGGACTGGTGGTAGATAAAAGCTTCCAGTGGTGCTGGACATCCTAATGTCATAGTAGCTCTGTATATCTTTCTTTATGATTTACCACATCACCTGTAATATTTGATAGAAGCATTCCAATTAATGACCAGATGTGATGAAGACAACAAAAAAAAATGCATTTTTAAATGCCACTGGTAAAAGACTCACTTAGGATGGCATTCTTCTAGGGTTTTCTCATATTTTACTTGTACCGCCTTGAACTGAAATACAGCAGTTTCAAAATCATACTGAATTTTCCAAATGTTCCCAGAAAGATATTTGATCTTGTTATCCAATTAATATTGATTTGTTACTATGTAGTGTGAAATCAGCCAAAGAGATGGAAACAGCCAGAATTTTTATTTTCTGTTAATAAGCATTAGCTTTTTTCTAATTAAATTTTTAAAATGCTATTTTCTCTATCATGCTTTGGGAGACAAATGTTGACAACTATTCTGCTGTCTACTCAAAGCTAGGGAAATCGTTAACAAAACCTGCTGCTAAACATGCACCATTAATATTTATGACGACAATAAGTTTAGGAAGGAACTTCACTTTGGAGAAATCAGAATACCTCTAAAACACTAACACAGGTAAGATCTTGAGACTTCATAGTTCAGTATATTATTCAGTACAATATTTAGTATATTACTGTTGGGTGCATTGAGCTTGCTTACTGTACTGCTACCTCCAGTGCAAGGCAATGTGTTCAGCAGGAAGTGGGGTGGGAAAATGTAGGAATTTCGGAGCGGGAGGAGGTGCCAGAGCACCCCCCGAGGAGCAGGCTCTGGGGAGGGATCGCAGGGGATGAGTGAAGAGGCTCTGAGCTGCCTGAGCGGAGTGAGTGCTGCCTCTCCCTGGAGCTGGAGCCTTACAGCACCGCACTGCTGTGCCTGAAGCCCGTGGCCAAACTCCTACTGCACTCGAGAGAAGCAGGAAACTTCCGTCAGCAGGACAGCCATCATTAAAGGGATGCATTCCTGGGTCTGCTCTGATTTTATTCAGGCTGTACTCAGGCAAGTGCCTATTGGAGCCATTAAGGTCAGATCTCTGTAGGTACCCCCAGCTCCTATTTAGTTTAATTTCTGAAGCAGTGGTAAAAAGGTTCTGCAGTTCTACCAAAGGGACTGATTTGCTCATTTGCACCTTTGCCCCATTTGCAACAAGGAAATTTTTAGTCTCACTATTCCAACAAAGCGTTTTTTCATCTCTAATTACATATGTTATCTAACACAAAAAGCTAAGCATTGACAATAAAACAGTAACCAGCCTTATTTTAAACCTGCTTTCAATATAACTGTAAATTTTTCTCCCAAAGCCACTTCCTTGATAATGAGTTTCTGACAATTCATCGCTGTTTGTGTTCGCACAAAGAAAACACAGATATAGATAGCAGAGATGGGGAGAAATACTAAGTTTATCTAATACATTTCTTGAATGTAATTTTCAAGGTAATATTTTTATTAGAAATATACAGATGAGAGATACAAATGCCCATTTTCCATTAAGGCTTTTGCAATATTTTTCCATGAGCTAATCACTCACTGCCAAAAATTTTTTCCCAGTATAAATGTAAATTATCTTTTCTAGATTTCATTCTATCACCCCCACTTTTCAGACAGGTATATCCCTAAAAAATTTTATTTTCTTTCTGATATTTAAATGTCACTTTTCAAATATTATAAAAATTAGCTTCAGTGAAAATGAAACATACTGAAAAACATACTAATTCTACACATTTTTTTAAGAGAAAAACCATCAGGATCTGCATCAGTCTCTTTCCAGGTAATATTGCCTTGCAAAATCAGAAGTGGTTTTGTTGCTTGCTGTTACCTACAGACTTATTAGAGCTGACAATTCACATATGGGTGACCTAGTGATTCACTTCACCTCTTCTATTAGGTGTAGAAAAGGCAAGGAAGCAGTGTTGAATAGAGTACATGTGAATAATGATGCTGGGAAAATGTGGTTTTTTACTTGAATGTCAAGTGTTGTATCCTCAAGCATGCTCATATTTTTCAACGAATTAAGAGTGCATCCTTTAGAGGAAAGATGAATGTACATCATAAATCGGACAAAGGAAGAAGAATGTAAGGTTTGCAAATAATTACTCAAATGTGAAATTAAAAAATTGTCTTTTCACTGGGACTTTGTTGTATAAATTTCAGCATAAACCCAGCATTCCTTTCTTCCCTGCAACAAATGCTTTTCCTTAATAAAACTTGACTTTGGCAAGGATCAGTTGACTAATTTGTTCTCCAGCATCCCTGGCTTGAAATCAGAAGAAGACTAATGATGCAGTCAGTAGATACTTCTCAGTTTGTACAGGTTTACCCAAGGCATTGGACATCTGTTTATGAGAGATCACGCTGAGAAAATGCCTACATAGTGTCATCTTTCATCTTAACAAGTAGTGGAAATAACAATTAACATCCTTGATTTATGGATTTTTTTCTCAGATTTTTGTGTAGTCTGTCAGCTATTATTTTCTTTATTATCCAGAAAGGATACTGTTCACTGTTAATTATCTTTGCTCTTGTGCTTTGAATTTGTACCTTATTCTGACTTGTATGACAGTGTTGTAGTACAGCTAACAAGAAGCACTGCTCAATGAAAAACCAAAATGTTTTCAAATACAGTTGCTAAAAAGAACTTGGACAAAAATCTACAAAATTTTATGGTCTAAATTGTTTTCTGAAATTGGCTTACAGTTTCCTTAGGTCAAAGATTTTGTCACTTTTGGTTTGTAAATTTGACATTTCTTTGACAAATGAAGCTGTCAGAGAACTGAGAAAACAAAACACTGGAAAACCATATGGCTGCTGTGAACTTTATCTTTGTTGATGCAAAAGTAGCTCAATAGGAAATGAGAACTTGCATTTTTCTTTCCTTTCAGTTCCCAGGAGTTTCTAAACCACTCATTGGTTGTCTGTAAAATATAACAATGACCCTGTCAGTACTCACTGTTATTCTGATAATGATGAATAGTTTTGTACGTATTTATGAGCTATTTTGGGAGGGCACACGTGTTTCAGCCCACCAATGGCTATCGCTTTCTTCTTGCAAAAAAAAAGAAGAATGTTCCTAAGTGTAGTCTAAATGTCTAAATCTTTGCCTCCTGCTTTCATTATTACAGATATTTTATATTTCCCACAAGAAAGCACAGTTTGGGCCCTTTTGGCAGGTCTGTAGCATACTCTGAACATGGTCCCATTGTTTCATTCTTTCAAAATGCAAGATTTCGAAATATTTAACTCACAATCCCTCTGAGCTTCTCCTTGGTTTTCTGCTGCTAAATACTAAAGCAGATATTAATTGCAGTCTGGTAGATTAAAAAAATAATTGTACTTTGTTATACAATAAGATTATTTCACTGCAAGTAACAGGATCTAACAGAATATTTGAAAACATTTTGCTGACATTCATGAGGAGGAAGAACAAAATTATGGACTTGCATAGATAAGCGTTCGTATACAGGTGAAAAGAAATATAGACCACGTGAGTACAGGAACTACAGACTAAGTAAAGACCTTAATTCTGTGAGTGAACATGAGAATGTAACAGCAGCCTGCAGCCTGTAACTGCTTTAACCCCTACTTTTGTATTTTTATGTGAATATTTCAGCAACTGTGTCAACATCTCAGTTTTCCTTCCCTCCTGAAAAAACATTAACCAAACTGTTCTGAATAGGTTAAAACCAAGGATGATGGGTTGCAAATCATACAAAACATGGCACGGCTCAACTGTCTCATTTTTCATGAGTTTATTTTTTATCTTCATTGCACAGTTTACCCTTTTCCCTACAGAACTGCATTGCACCACTCTTGGGTCTTAGAGACACACACCTTTAACCAAATTTATTTTTAAAAAAATTACATTTCTAACCAATAGCTTCCACCATGAATAACACTGTCTGTGCTTGTTTCTCAACAAAAAAAAAGTTGTTTAATTTTTTTAAGGCTAAGAGACTAGATTTTTAAATACAGGCCTCAATGCCAAAATTACTGCATATGACTCACCTAATGTACATAGATTTTACAAATGATCCTATATCCATACATATATATTTGCAGAAGCAACAGATGATAAATGCCAGAATAAATAAAACAGAGGAAATATTAAAGGTATGGATGAAAAATAATGCATTAACATTTCAGCACAATAGCATAAAATAATAAGCAAAAAATATACTAATTCAGTGATGTTTTTTTGTTTTGTAACTGCATTCCTAGACAGTTATGCCATGCAGTGGCAGGTATGGTGAGAGGATTGTTTGTCAGCTGTAGAGAAAAAGGGACCTTATCTCTGAGAAACCAGATGGTACAAAAATCTCACCAGTGTCACAAGAAACTTGCAGATTTAAATAGTAGATAATCTAAACCAGTAAGATATTTCCAAAATATTTGTTTAGTGGGCCTTTCAAGGATAAACATTGCACACAAGCCAGCGAAAGGAACACAAGACCTTGTTCCAGCAACCATGACTTTGAAGGTCACCGAAAACTACTCAGACAAGGTACCTGTAGCTCAGAATCATGAAATGCCTGAAAGGAATGAATTATTCCATATTTTAATTTCTTATTAAATTCTGGGGTTTTTTCACCAAGTCTTTTAATTTCTTAGGAAACAGAGTAATCTCTGATTGTGAATAATTTCTTCCTAAATTCTCTTTTGTTTCACAGTCTTTTAATTTCTTAGAAAATAACTCAAGCTCTGATTACAAATCTTATCAGCTAACATAAATTCTTAACCATGGCTGTGTAGATTGTGCTAGGCACGCAAAACCCACGACACCAGGAAACAGCAGTAATCTCCACGTACACAGGTGAAACAGAAGTCACTGTGACAGCTCCCACAAGGAATTGCTCAAACTCCTGGAATTACTAAGGTTTTTAAAGAGAAGAATAGTCTTCAATGGCTAAAAGTCTCTCTGTGCCCATTTCTAAAGAGAAGACCAGCTTTCAAGGGCTAAAAATCTCTGTGCCTGAGGTGTTCATGTGTGGACCCAAACACTCAAAGCCTCAGTCCGACGTGTAATTGCCAGCAGATATTTTTCCTCCTGTACTGCACGCAGGCCTGAGTGTATAATGATCTGACTCCTCTGCAGCAGTACCACCACAAATCTTTGGGCTTGGAGAGCTAAAAGGCTCTTTTGGTGTCAACAAGAACATAGACAGAGACTGAATAATGAAATTTCCTGGTTAAACCATGTTATCTATCTCTTGCAAATAAAAGCAAACCTGTAAAGATTTTTCTCTTCTCATTGAACCCCACATTTTTCTTTCTCTTTTATTGTCTTTTTAGATTCACTAACCTTTTCCTTACAGTATAGCTCATATTCAGACATAGGAATTTTATAGCCAAGTCCCAGTTTTAGTTTAAAAATTTTGATATTTATAGAAGCTGTTAAAAAGATTTTTTCAGTGTCCTGTTCAATTTATGAAATCCCTCAAATCCCCCAAATTTTGGCTGTAGAGGAATGTCACAGCCCAAGGATTTCATGTTTCCTTTCTTCTCTCATATCTCCTCAGACACGAGGATTGTATTTTCAGACATAACCACCATGTGTGTAATAAATTCTCACTTCCTTTCCTACAACTTCAGAGATTTTTTTATAGTCTGTTTCACATTTCTTCTCTTTGGCCAGTCCGGTAATCTCTAAAAGTATCTGCTGGTGTTTAATCTTCGATCTTGCTTTACTTCCACTCTTATTTTTGTGCTCTCTATCAGTTAGCATGCTGTTGCTACAAGTTAATCTCCCATTCCAGCCCCTTTCAGATTGGCATTATGCTGTAAGTCACAGAAGGCTCCCTGGCACTTAAGATAGGACATGATTGCAATTGAGTTAAACTTGCTGAACCTCAGTTAATAGCAAACACAGCACCAGAGATGCTGCCTCTGTGCCTGTCAGGCCGCATGCAAGATCTAACAGGGAGAAGTCACACAAATATCTGTATTTACCTTGGCACGAGGCACTCCTGGGAAAGGGCATTTGGGGTGGATCAATGACAGGATAGAGGTTTAGATCTTGCTTGCTGCAGCGCTGGCTTTGACTTGCCTAGACCCCGGTGACCCGTGTAGGAGAGAGGTAATTGATGACAGCCTGTTACCAAGAGCAGGTTATAATACTCCTGTTGTCCAGCTACACAGGAAACCTAATTTTCTCCTGTGTCTAGAAACCAGCTCACCTCCAACACCTGGGTTCACAGATTAGTATTGCATGTGGGCTTTTTGGACATAATGTTGTTCGATACTCCTAGCATGTCAATATCAAGGATAAAGACTGTTATTACTATTATTATTATTACAGTATTGACTGTACAGTTTTGGCAGTGCAGGAAGATTATCTCAATAGTCCCCTTTCTTTAGTTTATTTCTAAGCAATTTTCCAATATTGCTGTAACTCTAAGCCAGTTGTAAGTTTAGGATATGAAAAATAAATCAGCTTTTCTCCTAATATTATACATGACTGAGATCCAGTAATATTTATACATTAGCCAGATGCATAATGATTTAATTGGGCATTTTTTCTCTAATTTTTTCTAGGGATGTCAATATACTTAGTCATTACTACTTTTTAAAAATCTGTTCTATAATTTTGCCCTTTCTTTTCCATTTTTCTTTTATCTAATTCATGAAACGTTTCCCTCTTCTTGAAGTTCCTCCTCTCAATTATATTTATGGTTTGGATCACTCTTATTGTCACATTTCTAGAACCAACTAATGTATATGTTGCAAAGAACTTGTTTTAAAAAAGAGTTTGTTTTTCTGTGTTTGTTTGTTTGAGGATAATCTGGCCAAAATTCTTGGAAGGCATTCGTTACTTTGAGGTGTTTGGAAAATAGATCAGCTCAATGTGTTTTTGGTTACAAGCTGCCTGTATTTCTTAAGGCTTTACCAAAAGAAGAGATGATTGCTGAGCGAGAACTATACAGAACATATAAGGGAAAATGAAGATTGCCTTTGCTGAGTTTGGACATTGAGAGACAGGAGTTTCATCTCTCTACAGTGTCAGTAAAAACCTGCACAGCAATGCCCTCCATGCTGCGTTAGCACGGGCAGCACATAACCAGTTAGCAGCGGCTGCCCTGCACTGCCTCCTTCCTTTACCAACGTGCTTCTCTAAACTGTGAAGAACATTTCAGACAGTCCTATGTAAATGTGCACGTGGGCAACAAAAACAGCTTCAAGGACAGCAGATCCCCAAAAGCTAATAGTTAAAGAACTGAATATGCACCAGCAGACAAAAGAATTCCATTCACAAATCTATTATAGTCCAAAAATTGTGCTTTTGTACTTAAGATCAACATACCTATTTATCCTAAAATATGTATTTGATATTAGCACATTACTCAAGGCATACTGTCCTGTCTGTTTTTCTCAGTTTCTCATTGGAATTAGAAAACAGTCCTGTTGATCCCATGGTAATAGAGTTTTTATATCCACTAAATAACAACTGTGAATTTTTTACTCATATAGCAACAGGCAAGAGAGGTCTAATAGAAAATATGTTAAATTATACACTATCCAATAAACTAATATAACAGGACCACATGACCCTGTGTCTCTCTGCATGCAAATTTAAATGTTGGAAAGCTCAAGAGGTAAACCTAAATAAAATCCTGTCTTGCAATGGAGTGTGGCTTGGCTCTCTACTACATGTATTTGTAAGACAGATATTTTTCCCCTCACAGGATCATGATCTGTTGGGAGTATGTGGAGGGAAGAGCCCATAGAGAAAGAGAGGCTTTACATTAGTGATTTAGAGAACTAAACTACATAAACTCCAATTGCATGTGTAATCCTACCTAAACATTTCCAGATACTGTCTGCGAGAAATTAGGCTGAACATGGCATTTAGATAAGCAGACCTGGTTTAATTTATCTGTACACGTGATCACTCCTTGCTGTACCCCCTTTGACAAACTGGGCCGTCTTCGTGCATTTCCAGCACACATATAACCAAAGGGGACCGAGCAAAATATCCTTCACTGATGCCTCCACCCAATTTCCCTGAAAGCTGACAGAAATATTGGGATTAATTCTGGTACCATCTGAACCTTGACACGAGGTCCAGCAGAGGCTTCTCCCAGGCTGCTGCACTCAGCACTTTCCATTCACGTGCCCATGCAGCTGAGAAAGGCTGAGTGGAACCAGCCCATCGAAACACAACCAGGTGCATGAGCTCTTTCTCTCTCTCCCTCTTCCCCAAAAAGCCCTCAGAGAAGGATGAATGACAATTAGAACAAGCTGAATGTGCTGACTAAAAACTTCGGGGACTTACAGGCAACCCTGAGTTTGTTATTAATGGCAGTGTCAGGAAATCAATGAAGATTGCATGTTTCACCCAATAATATCCTGGACTACACTCCTCACTGGCAGTTTTACAGGTTATTCGATACAACTGGCCTCTACTTGGGTACCATGCCAGCAAAAAACAGCAAAACCCTTCAACACTACAAAAGAGCACGTTAACAGATGCATCATAGACTAGAGTGGTTGAAAAAGCAGCATTCATCTGTGACCCCTTGCCAGCTCCCACATACACACATCGGCATGCCCCAGAAAGCAAGGCAAGACTTTTTTTTCTCTTTCCTTTTTTTTTTTCATGGATGGATTAGCCACCAATAAATTAGAGGAAGACAATCTGCCTTTCTCCTTTTCTTCCCACATGCACTTGTTCCTTTAGATTCAAAAAGGAAACAAGCAATAACAAGATGTTTATCCACTGGCTTTTTATAATTAATACAGTGAAATGCCCTGAAAATGTAATTGCTATAATGAGAAATTTCAGAATACGATTACTTGTTGACATTGCTTCTTGAATTCACCAGTTTGTGATACGCTTGCCTACCAATATACAGAAGGTTTGACAGAAATGGCTGGCCTATTAACTCACCCTTGGAGGGAAGTGTCTTACACTTCCCATCCTGCTTGTCAAGAGGCATTTGCAAGTCTTACAATGCATTTAATGAATTCTCTAGTGCTTGCACATTCAATTTCCATCCTTTCTTTTTAATCTTTAGTGATTTTAGCAGCAATGTCCTGGGAACCATTTTGGTACAAAATCTCTAATAAGGAAAAAAGCAGGGTGACATTTAATTAACAAAATTAATTAGTGCTAAATAGTGAAAGAGCATTCTCTAGCCATTTATGAGACAACAGCTGAGTATGGAGGAATGCTGGGGATGACAGCTGGAAATTGCACTCAATTAAAAATTAAAGCACATTCTGAGACTATGAGGAAAAAAAATAATTTCCACACTCAAATTTTTCATGATCTAAAACGTCTGTGATCCTGATGTCATAATGGAGATTTTCAACTCTTTTTGAGGTGCCACCCTGACGATTTTCCACTGCAGATATGATAGCCTATATAGGGAATTTCAGGTTGTTAATAATAACCTTGCTTTTCTTTTCTGGCCCTGTAGAAAGTATCTGCAGGGCCTCCCCTCCACCCAGTATTTTGTGGAACGGAGCTTGATATTCTCATCATGTAATTGAATATGAGGTTCAATGCAAGTAAGAGCCAAAATAATTAGTTACATCCTCCATTCCCACTAATTAGATATTGTATAGTTCTTGACCACTTGAGTTTTATGAACCAACCCAAAAGATGTTCTCAAATGGTAAAAAAGCAGCAAGTGTGTTTTATGGTAGAGATTTCTTTTTTATTATTTTTAACTCACTTCTGTTTATTACTCTAAACTCTCTGTGACATAAAATTGGGGAATAAATCCTGCTATTTAATCTTAGCTTATATTTTTCTTCATTTTTTTTTAGTTCTGATATTTAGTACTAAACAATCTAAAGCCAACATATTGTAAATTAAGATAAAAGTGCAGTCAAACCTTATATTGCCTGTAGGAAGTGGTGATAAATGACCCTAACATAGACACCGGGCTCTTTAAAGGCAAAGGGCTACAAAGCTGTAGATGGGTCTCTGCTCATTCCAAATTGTTTGTTCATGCTTCTGGAAACCAGGCAAGGCAGGTTACCCAGCTGTCCTTGAGCACTCATACAGGCTTATCTCTCTCAAGACAGACTCTCATTTCCTCTAAAAGATTTTCTCTTTCACAGGAAGGGATGTCCTGCCTGGCTGCATCTTTATCCCTCTGAAAAAAAGGTCTCTGAGCCATTGTCCTTGGAAGGTAAAGCTGCACACAGCCTGGACAGTCAGTCTGTTCCTAAGGACTGACATATTCTTGATGTGCCCTGCTAATGATTCCATAACTTAAACCCCAATTCTTGTCAGTTTGCTTTGCCCGTTTCTGTTCAGGAAAGCCCACATCAACATGGAGCTCCTTCTACTTAAAACACACCTGGATCCAAAAGTGCTGTGCAAGATCTTGAGCTTTGGCTTTTTTTCTTTCTATAATCAAGATGGATCATTTTTTAAAAAATCCATAATCAAATTATTTTGAATTATTTTGAATTTTTTTGAAGCTTTGTTCTACAAAACATCTTTTTTTTTTTTTTTAAATGTTGATTTTAGTTGAAGCCTGAAAGAATTATAAAGATACTCTCTAAAGAGAGGGCACAAAGTAGAATGTCTAAACAAAAACTCCAGGGTATTAGTAGTCGGCAAAACTATTTACAGAAGGACTACTGAATTTCTAACAGGGATTGGGACTTGGGGATTTTAGATAGCCATGTGAAATATGCAAGCAATATTCCCGGGTGTGAGCTCTCACATGTTGATTATGTGCTTTCCACAAGACAAATATAGAATCATGGGGTACACTCAAGTAAATGGAGAGTAACATTCTAAAAGGAAACTACATGTAGTTTATGATCCAGATGCCATGGAAAAATCATTGTCCAGACTAAAAGAAAGGTAATCTGAAGACTCTTAGCTCAATAATTTAAATCACATCACACTTGCTCCCTTAAAATTTATTCCCTTTTTTTATTCTTCTTTAATGCAGGATTTAGAAATATGTTCAGGGCTTATATTTATTTATGACTAAAATGTTGTGCTTGACCTTGTACAAAGTTATAAACCTGTAAAACTACCTAATTTTACTGCAGTTGAATAATTTTACTGGTGCAGGACAGGCTCTACATGTACATTTAGATACTTATGTAGAGAGGTTCCTGTAACTTTTTTTGTCTTCAGTGGGAAGTATTCCAAACTGAAAATATTGGTACAGCTAAAATAATTTTCAAAGTGAATAAAATTATACTGTACAAGTACATATGTTTTATGTCTATACTGTTTTACAGCTCTGAGTTGTTCAAACCCTCTAAGGAGACAAAGTCAAAATCAAATAATTACTGAAGTCAGTGGGGGGGTCTTTCCACTGACCTCAGGATTGGACACAAAATTCAGAAACTCAGGAACAGTTCTTTTGATTTGTCTACAGATCAGTAGCCTTTACTAATGTTAGTAGTACACTACTTGGATTCCTTCACAGATACTCTCACTTTTCAAATGTCTTCTGTTCTGATACTGAGAAATGACACAAATGCATTTTTCCAGCACAAAGAAAATAATGTGAGTAGATATTAGTTCAGTTATCTACTGAACACTGGATCTCAGTGTTGTTACACATTCTCTTGAGAGCATTTCTTCAAAAACCAGAAGGGAACTTTTCTTAGTAAATGCCCATTTATTATTAAGTGCACACTGGAAGATTCATTAATGAATATTTGAGAAATGTTAATAATGTATCTTTCATACCTCTTTTATCTGGAAAGAAATGTTTCCTAATTAGCTACATGAGCCATCATATATTCTCCAAAGTGCTATCAAAATAATTTAGGATTTACTGTCTTTTCAAAGATGTAACAGTACAGTTTGTAGGAAAAAAAACTTAAAACAGCCAAACAAAAAAACCCAAAAAACCAAAAGACCAAGACCTGTGTTAAGGATGTTCTCATGAATGCTTTGAGCACTGGGCTAAGGGATGGATTTGTTCACCATCCAGGGGTGGCTTATGAGTACAGTTCATTAGCCCATTTCTTATGGGCACCTGAAAACCCCCAGGGAGTGGAACAATTCCACTGGGAATGCAGCAATAGGGTAGTAAAAGAATATTCATTTTTTGAACTGTAGACCTTGATTCTACATGTTCAAGGCTGATGAGGAAGACTGCAATCAAACAGTATATGAACATGTTTAGTTGTGAACATTCCTAGGAATGATATTACACTTGAACAATGGGTACAAAGCTTAGGCACTTGTGTTTAAATTTAAAAGTAGCACTTTTCCATACGATAAACTATTCTCATAAAAACAATGAAATAAATAAATCATGTCCCAGACTTAGATCAAGTATCCAAATTCATACAAATCTTAATGAAAATGTAGTTTGACTGAGAAATACTGAAATTTAAAGTTATGAAAATCATATCTACAACCATCAGTGTGTCAGTGAGATGGTAAACCCCTGTTGTGGCAACTGTAAGTAGCAAGGGATGTATAATTTAGTTTGGCTTCCCCACCAGAGATGTGAGATGCAGTAATGTGACATAAAATAAGGTCTTGTGCTTACTTGCTTTTTTTCAAATATAAGAAACAGACCATTTTTTGGGATACCCTCTGTAAGATCCTGATATGTATTTAGTTTGACACTTCATGATAATAATGAATTGGTGTCCATTGCTGCAAAGAAAATTGCAATGGGGCTTATGCCTTAATGTGCCTTTTCTTCCTCTCCACAGTAACCAAAGTGCTCTAAAGCCTGGCTCCAGCAGACTGCTTTTTAATGAATCCTAAGTCAGCCATCTCTAATTCAGAGTTATTAGAGTTGGATGTATTAACCTGATTCTTCTGAATCACCAATCAGTAAGTGACTGAATACCCATTTAGCAACTGTGTCTCTCAGCACCCATCAAAGGATTCAAAGTCACTTTGATGGTGGTGTCTCTGCAGCCTTCACCTTTATCAGACAGGTTTGCAGTGGGCACAGTCTGCCACCAAAATGTATTAACCCTACTTTCTTAACCAGTTAATTACACTGGCTTAAGGCTACCTCTTGATTCTTTTGTCAAAGCTAAATTTAGCAAAATTTGGGATGTGAATATACTTTACTTTTGTTCTGTTTATCTGACTAACTCTGACTGCTCCCTTAGAGACTTATCTGAGAAGCTTTCCGTCCTTCTCTGCCTTTGATCAAAGGCTGTCAGAATTTGCTTCATTTACATTTCAGACCCCCTATTAAACCATGTCCTTTGGGTTATGAAGTATTGTTGGATGACAGAAACTTTTCTAACTTCCTCATTGCATTGTCTTACTTCAAGATTTTTATCACCCTGTTATTATGCCTCTCCTGTATCTGCATGCCTGTCTGGCAAAGGAGCTTTCTTGCTGCAGAAGTACGGATAATCTCTGGGTTTTAGGACAATAAATGACTCTCAGTCCTATGGATATCATTACTGTTAAGAATATTAGTGTAAAGATAACCTCCTGACTGCTGGGAGCATAATACTTTTCCCAGTGTTCTTCTTTGTGCACAGTATCCTATGAACAGCACACACCACCAGTGACAGGTTTAATTAAGAAGGGATCAGCTCTTTGCAATTGATAGCTACAAAGCCATTCAGCCCAAATAAAATCAGTAACAAAAAGACTTCTTTGGCTGGTCCTACAACATGTTCTTTGTTTCACGCTGTTAACAATGAGCAAGGTTCATGACATGACATTTCATCAACTAAATCTGTATCCCTTGATAACCTCTTAAAATCCTTGGCTTTCAACAGAATTCCCTTTCCCTGAGAAGGATTCAGTTAAGCTCTTATTAAACTCATACGGTGTCACAGACCACTGACAGAATAAACCTCCGAAGCCTAATTTGGCTTTGTTCTTTCCCTTCCTCTGTCTTCTGGAGCAAGTGTCTTCCACTAAGAGCCTTACGCTTTTGACAACTGATATCTTGGTACAAGATAAGCACAAAGGTGGGAAAAACACGTAAGAGCAGTCTCTTCTACACCACCGGGCACACCAATTGGACAGTCAAGTGCTTGGCTGCTGTCTAAAGGAATTGCTGAAAAAAAAACAGACATGAGATTTTGCTGCCATTACCTCTGGTGTCATGCACTGTAAGTTGGCTTCTAAGACTGACTTTTTTGGATGTCACTTAGGTGCTTGATTCCTGTCCTGCCTCTGCATGAAGTTTAAGGTTATTGTAGCCAGAAAACCGCCCTGCTTCTTTTTTGGCTATTGTGAAAATCTGCTCGAGGATAAATGTTTACTACAAGGAATGAGACTCAGATCTCACTGACACTACTATGTTCTACATTTTTCTGGCTTCTTTTTTTTTTTTTTGGTTAATATTTTCCCTTCAAGATTTTTGTATCTTCCTGCTCACAGTCGTTCTTGATAGTCATGATGAAATTTTTAAATGGTTTACTTTATGTGTGGAAAGTGAATACCGAAACTGTCTTTTTAAGTTAAGAGAAAATAATCCTTTCAATCACATGTCAAGAGACAGAGTGACTGATTGTCAGATTTCTGTTGATTTTTTAAGACTTTTTAATGCTTTCAGCTCTTAAATAATGCTTATAAAAGTCATTAGGGTTCTCCATAATGCACACTGCAGGTGCAGTTATAAGCAACTGAATACCACTTTTGAATTTGCTTTTCTCGGTACTTGTATAAAGGAGAAAATGTGAAAATGCTTTTA
>VZRQ01007195.1:669148-929093 GCA_013397975.1 Machaerirhynchus nigripectus
TATATATATAATTATAATAACTATGGATAAACCATTCCAGGGTAATATTTTCATAGTGATTTAAGAATTTATAAGGAGGACAATGCAAATATTATATAATGAGGCTAAGGGTTGTCTCTAACAAGGTATGCACAATTACATACCTAACTAGTTACATCATTAGCATCATCTGGTACTTACAAGGACAGGGAGGTTGTTAACAATGAGTGCAAACAAGGAATGCAAATAATTATATAATTATTGCACTGTAGGCTCTAGACAGATTAGTTTGGATTAAATTTATTGAGCAGTAAAGTAGAACGCACTATTGAAGTTGCACTAAAGATGTAATCTAGCCACATTATATTAACAGTATGCATGTATATGTCTCAGAACCCTATGGCAGAAATCACTGTTCAGCTTCCAAAAATGAGGAAAGCTTCCCTCTCAAGCTCAGAGGCCAAGACTGTGGTTCTGTTCAGAGATCATCAGGTGTACTCTCTGGGCTCTACAGAGCTCTGGGCCCTTTCATTTGGGAGAGTATTGCATAATTCTTGCTCCTTCCATTTCACTCACTTAATTCTTTCTCCTTCCACTTCACTTCTATATTCACCTGGAATATTTCACTCTAATATACAGATACTTACATTATTATGGTTACTACAAGAAATTATAAAAGAGGGCTCTCCACGAAACCATAAGTACACGTGTATGAACACTAATGATACCAGCTCAGCCTTTTTTCACAGGCAGGGGAACAACGTGAAAAAAAAAACAACCAAGAGTAAGAAATAACAGCAGTTCACAAAATGGATAAAACCTCATTCAACTGAGAACATTTTATTCAGCAATGGTTGCTGTCATAGAGCTCTACCAGACTACAATGCTTAAAAGTGGCACCCAAATTGCAGGCAAGGTGCAGAGGGTCCCGTCAGAAATGACCTGGATTTGGTGAGAAAGCCTTGCAGCTTTTTCTCCTGAATGGGTCAGGTGGATGTGTCAAGTACAAGCAGCAGGGTATGAGAATACCTGATTGCACATTTTGATCATAGACAGTCAACCGTTAATAATTTTTTCATTATTTTCATCTAAATTCATTTGAAAAATGACCAATGGAGTATGTCCACGGTATAGAATAGTTCACAGAAACTGGCTATAATAAAGCAGTGAAAAGATAGATTCACTCTAATTTATAGATTAGACCACTAAATGAGTGAGATAAACATTTACACAACATGAACTGGCATTCTGTCTCAGTGTATACAAGTATGAAATAAAAGGATGTCACTACTGGAATACAGCCAGATAATTTCATTTAATGCAGTCTCACAGTTTCACTGACCAATCAAAATTAAAATGATACTTAATAGCCAACAATGCAACAATGCAGAATGACACTGACACCTGAAAATTATGTTTCTCACTTTCACCTCAAACCTTTTTCATTTTTCTTGATATCATATTGAAAGAGAATTTAGTAAAAATGAAATCCTGAGAACAAAAAAATGCTCTCTGTCTTATCAGTGGGAAAAGGTGATGGTCTCTTGTGACTGAGTAAAGAAATGGCATTTTTTGTCTACTTTGTCACCCTGAGAATAAATTCCTATTGTTTTTAAATGTTACAGGGTTTGTCTGCTTTAAAATAGCTGCTTTAAGTAGGTGATGTGTGTCAGTTCAAGAAGAAGCAAGTGAACCAAAAATCCCTGGGCATTGCAGACATTCAAGAACATGAGTAACAAACTCCAGTCACATAAGCTGTGCCAAACAGAAGGAAAGGTTTCTTGAGTTTAAAGATGTTTTCCAAAACTTTTTTGCTTCTGTTTTTCAGAAAATGATCCACTTCTCATTTTAATATTGTAACTAAACAATGTAATTTTGTTTAGATTATTAAAACTCTCCTTGAGTGCCAGTATAGCTCAAGCAGATATCAGAACATTCCAAAGTACTTCAAAGACTTCCAAGAACCTAGCTCAATTTTCTTTTGGTAAGCCTTCAGGCACAACAAAGAGCAGGGACAATTCAAGGAAAGAACCCCGTTTGTGCTATCGTGCAGCTCTAGGCTCTGTTCCCTCTGTTTGAGGATGGGGTTGAAACACGTGCACTTGTGCATCCTGGCGGAGCAGACCGGACACCTTTTGGGTGAAGACAGTGATACTGGGTACGAGAAGGAGAGGAAATGCCGTTTGCCTCTCTGGAACTAGGGTGGTCTGTTTTGCGAGTACCAAAGCTGGCGCAAAAGAAAAGGTTTCTCCTTCTGATGAGGTTTCCCTGGCAAGAGCTGAACAAATTTTTTTCTTCTTTAAGTGGATTGAGTGAAGAAAAGGTGCTCCTGCACCTGAAGTTCTATGATGCTTAAGGATTAATTCTCAGTAGTAATGAACACATTCCGTTAGGTCTTGGGAACAAGGAGAGAAACCTGGAGAATCTCTACGGACCTGCATCTATCATCTACTTACTGATCTTAGTTCCTGATTAAACTGATGGCTTTGGGCATCCCCAACTATAAACTGCAAGAGTCTTGCACCCGTGCATTCAACACGATGCATGCCCCAGAAACTACTTGGGAAAACAAAGGTCTGGCTTGCAAACCTGTCACTGTTTCATGTATTGCTGGGATGAAATAAATGACTTCTCCTGGTGTTTCCTTAATTTCCTATAAACTCCTTCCTGCAAAGAAGTTCACAAAATAATTTTTAATGGCAACTTCGGAAGATTATTTTTAGTACTAACATTAGAAAAAGTAGGCCATCTTTTATTCTGTAAAAAAAAGTAGCAATGTACCTCAGGTGCAAATACACCTGGTTACATGATTTAATTTCTAGTAATGTTTTCTTCAGTCTCACCTGTTCAAGAACAAATATACTATATATAATAGAGCTGTAATGGTGAAGGGATGTGTCCACTATACCTTCTGAGGTAAAAACATAAATTATAAAAATAAGATTCTAACCTTAAAGCAGATAACAATTAGAATGAAAACAATTTTCCTTAAAAATGAGTGAATAAAAATAATGCAGTGAATATAGATACAGGAATCAGGAATAATTACATTTGCCTCTATTATAGATTACTTTTCTTCAGGACGTTTGAAAAATGCTCTCCATTAAATCTCTCTTTTTCTCAAATTTTCCTTATGTTTGCAATGCACCCTTTTAGACTGGAAGCTTGGCTTTTCTTTTCCACAGTAAAGCATCCAGAACACTGCCTCAGCTCTTAGCAAAGCTTGCTCCAAGAATCCAGTGAAGCAGAGATCTGTTCTCTTTGCTGGCAAGTCTTTGCTTACAGCATTTTTTGTCTGTGAGGAGAGGTTTGAGTTGAATGAAAGGAAATTTTGAAAATTGGTTTGTTCAGTCTTGAAAAGAAAAATGAAGACACATATATAATCACACTCATAAAAAGGTTACTCAGACAAAGCTGGTAAGAAATTACCTCCTATATCCACTGGGGAATAAGGTGAAAGTGATGTGAATAAAATGCAGCAATGGAGGTTTAACCTAGATGTTGTGAGAGACATAGCACTGAGAGGATAAAGAAGGAATTAAGAAAGTGGAGGGATCCAGATTGTTAAGGGTTGGTTAGGCTAGCATCAGCCAAAAATTGTTCAGCTATAACTGCTCCTGTTGCAAGGGAAATACAGTAAAAGATGATAGGGTGCTTTTCAGCCTTATTCTCTTTTTCAGTGTCTTCCTGAAATCAAAATATTTTTATTTGAACATTTGTTAGGTTCAATGTGTTAGAAAAATGTGAAATAAAGCATTTCTTTTTTTTTTTTTAACTGATTTCAAAATAATCAGTTAAATAGCCACATAAAAGAACCCTAATCAAGCTTTCAGTAAAGGTTTTTGGTGTGGATGAACCCTCATTTTTCACACAAACAATTTTGCTCAGCTAGATCTGAAACCAAGTTAACTGCTCATTAATTCTTTCCCAGACAGTTTCTAAAGTCTGTATGACAAGTTTCCTTGGTAACAGCAGCCAGCATATTCCATGACACCTAGCCATTAAACCAGACAAAAGCACGGATCCTGAAGCTCTGCGTCCATCCAGGACAATAAAGAGAGGATATAGCAAACACATTCCCGGGTCTGTACACGATCCTGGACCAAGCACATGGCACGTGCAGCTGATGTGTCCTACAACACCCTGGACACATGTACAGCAGCTCTTGGATCACCTAATATTTACCACTGACTTTTCTCCCTGCTACAAATTTGCAGGAATCTATGTTGGAACTGTCAGCAAACAGCTGCAACTTCTGAAGTAAACTGTTTGCCCCAACTGCTTCGCACTCCTGCAAACTCTTAATCCAGCCAATATTTATAAGAGAAAAATGCTTTACTGTTTTTATTTTTAAACTTGATGGGCCCATTGTTATTTTCGATTGAGGAACGACCCAAATATGTCAGTCATTAGCAGCTGCGTTGTGCTAAATGCTGTTTAATAGAGATCCAAGAACAGAGACAATCTAACTGTATTAACTTCCATCCCAGATCTGGTTCTCTACTTGCTTCATCCACTCACAGTGAGAACTGACTTATATCTGACTCGTCTAAACCATTGCAATGGGTATTCATGTGCTGGTAGTGGTGACCACAGCTAGAAGAAGATGGAAATCTCTTTCCTGAAAGTGAAGGAATTCAATATCCACCATGCTGGGAAATTTTCTGAGAAAGAGTATGCTGAACCAGCAAACCCCTATAGTTGAAGGTGATTCTCAGGTGATGGGCGAGGGCAATGCCCCCACCAATTTAGGTAAGAACATCAGGGAGATGGAGCACAGCCAGAACAAAGGAAGCTGAACTCTGCTCAACAATAAGGGCAGTCTTTATTATTGATAGACAGCTACATCAGCTGAGAGAATCAATTGGCTGTGTAACTGTTTGTCCCAGACTTAATCAAAGGAATGCAAAAACCCGCCTACCTGAGGTAGCCGGACCAACACTGGGAAGCATCTCAGCTCAGTGTAAGGGTATAAAAACTGAAAAGGAACAAATAAGTATTATACATTTAACTCTCCTCATGGAGAATATCTAAAAGAACATGGTCAGAGGGCATTGGACTCATGATAAGAGAAGGTGCTCTTACCATGAAAGCATGGTGACCCGAAAATGAAATAAACTTACTCAGTTTATTCTTCCTGCCCTGATTATGGAGCTGTGGAAGTATTCAATATCAGATATCAACTCCTCTACCACACAGCTCAAAAGATCCTGTTAAATGTTTAAAACTGAAATCTTGCCAGTTTTTCTACAGATATGTTAATTCTTAGGCAAATCTGCTTCTGTAAGACTCTTTTTTTTGTGGAGCAGAACATCCTGGGATATGAAGAATGGTGTCTCCTTGGTCTTATTCTTTCTGCCCTACTGATTTTAACAGCGATATGCATGTCATTCCAACACCGCAGCACTATGCTTGGCAATGAAGTTAAGAAAGATTAAAAGGAATCTTCCTGATCTCCAATTACGTATATTTAAATATACACTTGACACAGTGTATTAACAGACAAAAACCTGGAATTGTCAACAACTGAAAAGCCTGATCGTCAGAAAAATGCATTCCAAATTTCTTTTATGCATTTTCTGTGGACAAAATCAGACTTCAAAGAGCAAATAAGAACTGCTGCTGGATTTTATCTCTTTTTTTCTCAGATCCTTTTCCCAGATATGGCTTCTTTCATATTCAAGTTTGCACAATGAATAACAATTTTGACTCATTACTGTCTCAGTTGCTGGGGCCCATATTATTCTTTAACTTCAAAATTATGTTACCTTCTTTTCAATGCCATTCCTAACCATAGAGACAGGATATGTCAAACTGATTTATGCCTGGACACTTACCTCAAGAGCGAGTTATTTTCCCAAGCATACATGACAGTACAACATGTAGTCTTTTAAAATGGGGAAGCAAAAATAAAATTATCTAATTGAAAAATTTTTAGGGCGTAAATAACGTAAGTTTCATTTCCACATACGTGCCCTAATTACGTGATCTTCACAAATATCCTCAAAGATGAAAGAGTACTAAAGAAATGCAAAAGCCAGGGTTTTTTGTTCGTTTGTTTTTTGGGTTTTTTTTTGAGCATATGCAGATCACATCTCAGTAAATTGCATCAAAATAATAATAGAGACAAACATTACTCAAATTACACCAGAAATCCTGTACAAAAATGTGTGTACAACACTGTGCTTAACTGACAAGAGATACATGGAGAGGAATTACTGATGAGAAATCAAAACAAAAATCTTAGGAGAGAAGAACTAAGGAAGACTAGAGACACAATGTGTTCCCTGAAAAGGGGAATTAGGAGTGGATGCAGTGAAAGAAAGAGACCTTTACCTTTCTTGACACATCTGGTGATATTTTTATCACTTTCTAGGACTGAAGGCAAGGAAGGGTCATTGCGCTCATGAGAAAACAGGTAAGAAAACCATTCCTCAGTTTCCTTGCTCAGTGGGAAGGGGGTGGCTGGATCCAGGAAGATACCAAACCTTGCTCTCCCTACTTCCCCTGGAGTAAAACAAGTCCCCAGCCACACAGATCACCCCTCCTGCCCTTGCTTTGCACCTTCACCAGTAGCTATCCAGAAAATAATAAAATACAGGGCTGCCACAGGATATTCCACAATATTTATTGGACTAGTCTTGTCAAGCTTACAGTTAAGACCTGAGAGGAAACTTAGCACAATGCTAGCCCTGGAGCAATCAACACTTTGGGTAATGTCTATCAGCTTTTTTACTAACCCAGCATTTTCTTTTGTTGCAAAGTGTCTTTGAGGTATGACTCTCATAAATTATTCCTATATAAGGATTTTAAAATGATGGTGAGTAGGTGAGAGATTCAGGGAGGATGATGGTGGCTTTAGATCTGTTAGGACAAGGAAGGTCTGCACTTATATTTGCAGGTGTGGAAAAGAGGTACTTCTGTTTAAACAATCAATTATGGTGGCCTTTTTTGATGCCTTCAAAATTAATGAACTGCAGCCGGCAGGAGACAGCTCCATGTACTCTGAAAATGGCAGATGTGAAGTTTTCAGAAGAAGCAATGTCCTTGACATTGAATCCCTCTGAAGTTGTCCAAACTGTGAAAAGGCCTAGGAGGAATGAGCAGAAAGCTCAGCTAGCTGACAAAACTGTCTAAAATTCTTTTCTCGTCGTGAAGAACTAGGAGGTGGGAACATGGCAACTGTCTAACCATGTATTTTACTTTTGCTTCAACAGCAAAATGGTACTAACTTGGTTAGACCTTAAGCAAAGATTAACCTCCTGTAGTGAAAGGGAGAGTCTATGCAAGAAGTGGAATTTATTGTCTGCTTCTGTTCATCACATCATGAGGGTCCTGAGGAAGTCAATGAGTGCTAGAAAATTGCTGCCTTTGTGGCAGCATATCATCATATATTACAGGTATATTGGCTGATGTCTGGAATTGTTTCTGACATTTAAACAGGTAACTAGTTGAATAGTCAGATAAAGCACAGACTAAATCCTGTGGTTATCATTTTATGAAAGCTCCTTATTATATGATCTTCCATACTTGCTGACTGGAAGTGTGCAATGACCGGAGGACGATGATGGGCAAAACAAACCGGAGTGTTCTCGTGTGACTGTGAGACTCACAGGAGATGGAGGCATCCATCAGCACTGATCGAAAGCAGCAATACTTTGATTTGAAATGACTGTGAAAGTACGTGAAAGGCAACCCTTGAACCACCTGGAAAGGAAGGGACTGAGGGGACTGGGAAGTACAAGGCAGCACTGTTTACAATGGAAAGAGAGAGTTACTGTTTTCCCGCTCCACTCTGTCAGAGCTTTCAAGAAGAGATGCTGGTGTGTCCAGCATGGAATGATAGCACTAGTTAAGGAACCATAAATAATAAATTAGAGAGAAATTACGCAAGCAGCTGATGGGAGTTTGTGGCATTGTAAGCAAGCCAGTTTCAGTCATGTGTCCAACTCAGATAAAACTAGCAAAGAAGAACAAAGTTCTTCGATAAACCAATGGAGTTATAGGGTCTGTATACATTAATGGTTATATTAGGGGAGATTTATGATTTCATTTATGGAACATTTAATCTATTTAATATTTATGTGAAACAGGTAGGTATGAAATTCCATTATTCTGCATTTATAGAAGCACTATTTACAGCATAAACTACATTTTAGTGTCTCTTAGGCTTATCTTTGTGTCTTGAAAAATTACGAGTACACTGACAACAGGAAGATTGGTAACATATGCATGGTTTGTTAATGAATCTGAATGTGTTAAGTTTTATGATCCCTACCCTTTCATCATTAGTAGTTGTGCCTTCTGCAGCTATATTATGTTCCCAGCTATGCTGCAATGGTAATCATGCAACACACCTTTTCATGCAATTTCATACCATAAAAGTTTTCATTTTCATTTGTTTCCATCTGCTCATCCACTTTCCCTGAAAATCCCTAGAATCCCAAAGCTCAAAATATCATTCAGGTGAATTCTTCCTGCCCTCCAGCTGGCAGTGCCACTATTATTATTTGTATTAAAGTACACTGAGTAGGTAGAGGTTCTGCTCAGATATTTTCTGCTTTCATGACTCACGTCTGCTGTCTCGCTTGCTTCCTCACGACGATAAAACTGCAATGTACTTCACCACTGAAATTACACCATGTTTAAGCCATCTCCTCTTCCCCCAGTGAAGAAGTTTCTAAATAAAAAGGTCTCCTTTAAGTTAAAGTTTATTGATTCTCATCTATATTTGGGCACAAATATGCAATATCTGAAGTAAATATTTTTATTTAGACCAGTAAAAATTTCACAGTAATCTCTTTTGTCCTACAGTCTCTCAGTTTGTACACACTAAGAGGGCACCTAGACACAGATTTTAACTGACTACAGGCATAGTAGTTAATGACTAATATTCCTGCTTGTTACAGATATACCGGATGACTATTACCCTTCCTTTCACTCTGTTATTAATGGCCTTATTAGGAATGCAAATCAATGTCCACTATGTAAAATGGAAAACACAAAAATCAATTCATGTCCTGTTGCGTATGGTTTAGATGCAGATTTTTTCTTCATCGTGTCACAGGTTCAAACCAAACCTCGAATACTATATTAACTGTAGATGTTTAGTTTACTTATAATTGATGTTTCACCTATATGTTTTCTATATTCCCTTTTAATTTACTTTTCTTTTAAAAATACAAACCAGAATAAAAAGAATATCTTCGTAAAAGAGGCTCACAAATGCTATTTGTAAATACAAATACAAAGAGCAAACCATTAACAAGCAAATCTAGAGCTAGGTTGGAGAAAAAACATGATGGTCCTGGTTTTTAATTTATTATTTCCATCAAAATTATGAAAGCCCATATCCAAATTCTAAAGCTACTTTTTTTTTTTCCTGTTGATACATCAGGATCATTGTTGTGTCCACTGATACTTTCAGTCTCTGGAGAACTGCTTCTATTTCTCACATTGGTCCTGAGACCTTTGCAGTTGTAAATGATACAGCACAGACCCCTTTTATTTTCTTTGATATATTTTTTTTTAATCACTGGAAATCACTGAGATTAGAACCCCTTAGTAAATGACCCAGGATCAAAGGGGGTGAAAATAGTATTTCAGATCCTCAGCTGAACTAATGGTCAAAATAAAGAGCTCGTATCTTCCTCCAGAATTCTTTTAGAGAATTATATTTTTCATATTTTATCAGCTTTCCCTTTCTTTATTTTTTAAAAGTAAAACTCCTTAGATTTTTTTAATAGCTATAAAATTCTTGCTGAAAATTAACTGCTATATAAATTGCATATAAATCTATAAATATATGTAAATATGTGCATGTGTATTTTGCTTCCATTTATTTTGCTCCTAAATAGTACAGAGATTTAACAGAGAACTCTTAAGGCTAAGTAATGCCTTATCCGTGAGTAAATTGTGTTGGCAGCTGAAATGTGGAAGTGTAAGTATCACAACATTGATCTTTTTATCTCATTTCCTTACTGATTGCGTAAAGGAGAAAAAGAGAGAAGACACACAAGGAATAGACAAAAAAAGGAAAAAATGATGAAGTCTTTGTGAATTACCCTATAATGCTGTGCAATCGTTTATATCAATAAAATCGCAGAGGAAGTCTAAGCCACAGCTATGGAATATATCCTATGTACCTAATGCATCCATTGCTTTATCCATAGCAGTATCATTTAACAACATATAAAATCAGGGGTTGAAAGTATGGCTTTCTGGATATAAGTATTCAATTCCCTTTTGCCCTTATTTTAATGAAATCATCAGTATTACCAGTCAAAAGAGCCAAATCACTGGTAGATCTTGGTGGATATTTTATGAAGATCTGAATAAAGGATCAATCACCAAATCCAGAAGGAAAGGAATTTCATAACTGCTCTTTACTGAATAGTTAAACAAAAGTAAGCCTAATATTTAAACATGACAAGGACAGCGTGCTAGCAGTCTTCAGACGAACATGGGAGCTGTTTTCTCACACTTGAGGATTGACAGGAGCTATTCCTTTGGATCAATTTTTGGAGATGGCAACTAGATCACATTTTTCTCCTTTTCTCATTCTTCCCTTCATGTACCGTTTTTCATTTCCCTTTTGCTTACTTCTCTAGTAGCTGAGTGTGTACTGATACAATCACTGCTTCACATATTAGTTTTTCAGTCGTGGAAAAAGTGTACATTACTGTTTATTTTGCTTGAATAGCCTGTGCTCGGCAGTCTCACAGACAAGAAAAAAGATAAAGAGAATTCCTTCCTAACTAGTTGGAGATGGGAGGAAATTCCACTGGGAGCCATACTGTATTTAGGAACAAACAGAATTTGCAAAGGCTTTTTACTAGCCTAGCTCCGTTCAGTTGCTGAAAGTAAAGCAGAGTCATTCTTAGCTCCCCACTGCAAGAGGAAAATGATGTCACTTGTCTAAATTCTTGGTTCCTAAAAATCAGCATTCAGGTTCTCCGTATAAGCTGTTGAATGTACTGCAACACAACCCCTTTATTTCATGGACTATAAAGCTTAGGAAATACAGACATCCACAAGCTATGAAGCAAAGGCTCATAAAAATGCCATGAAATGTGCAATTATCCACTAGGATGAGTCTTCAAACTATGCCTGGAATGAACTGAACTGGGGGATTTAGTTGAAAAGCCAAACTCTTCACAGATCACATTGACAGTAGACAAAAATGAAAAGATACATGAAAATCAGAGTCAGCAGAGCTCTCTGAATTTAATAAAGTAACCATACACACTCAAATAATTCCATGCAACTGCCTATGAAAAATGTAGTTATCTTGAAACTTTCCTCTAGCTGAGTGCCAGTGACTCCGTACACAATGGATTTAATTAACAAAAATTACCTCTACCAAACATGTGAAAATGGATGCTTGTCACTTCTAGCACTCCCTAATCTCCTCCCTAAAGCAAACCAAAAGTATTGCTTGGAGGACGTGAATGCAGTACACAATGAACTGTAAGATAATTTTCTTTTGTGTCAGAAAGTAGGTATATTGTCACAGTATTTTCAAAGAATAGAAGTTATTCACTAAACTTTAAACTTTTCATAGTACTAAGGCGTATAGTTTAGTATTTTTTATTACTATTCAACTACAGATTTGACAAAACTAGTGAAATGTGCTTTTAAGGATTTCAATCCCCAGTAGAATTTCTGTCTCTTCTACTCCACTCACCTAAATGTTCTCCCTCTGTACTGTTGACTGGATATACCCCAAAGACATGATTGTCTAGAAATTTATCTTCTTTTATCTACTCTGGATAGACCTGTCAGAATTTTTCTCCACGCTATTACCTATTTCTAAATTTCTCTTGAAAATAGCGACTAGACAAACTTCTCTGAGTTTACGTTATCCTGTCAATATTCCCCTTTGTATCTCACACCTTGGAAACCTTCTGTTCAACAGGAAGTAGTATATTAATGTCTCACAGAATTTCCTACATAAAGTTTTCATGTCCTCTTCATATTTTCAAAGCTGTTCCTGAAGGCTTATCTAATTAGAGGCATATAAAGCACGATTGATAAAAGCTCCATCACGCAGCTCTGATTGCATCCAGCTGATAACAGTGAACAGACTTTTCAGCCTTTAACAAATGATAAAATTTCTAGAGCTGAGCAGCAGCTATTGGGTGCCCTGTTTTCCTTTAATATAGCAATTAGTGACTCAGAATATGTGTATAAAGCACAAAGTTCAGAATTACTTTTGAATGTAACCTAGTGAAATGTCCTAGGAATCACCATCTGGCTAAATGAGGTAAACTTTACTCCCTCACTGACCTACATGAGTTATCCCATCAGAAAATCTAATACTACAGAAGGTACAGTCCAGAATGTACATTACAGTGCAAAGTGGAAGTTTTTCTATGCACATATTTGTTTGAGTAGTACAGGTGCCTTATAAATAAATATGGAATTTTGTATCCAGCCAAGTCTTTGTGCAGCTTGGTCCGCAGCACAAGATTCTCCATGTGTAGAAATTCATATTAGTTAGTCTGTTCTTTTAAATATTCCCACCTTCATATTGTACCAGAGACTCTCACAATGACAGAAATGATGTACTGGAGTAACTGATTAATGCAGCCCAGATCCAACCTCATTGCCTTACCTCCCCATTCTTACCTTATTACCAGCAAGCACTGCCAGCTGTTAAAAAAATGTGGGTTTTATAGTATAGAAGATAATAGAGAGAACAGGACCAACCTAAAATTCACAGAAATAAGAAAACTCAAATGCACACTTCTAGTTAATCTAAATCACATAACACAGGAACTCAAAAGCACAGCCAATGCTGCATATAACTCATGCTACCGGCGTCTGACTTTGACTTCAACTCGAGGAGAATGACAAAACCTGAACAGGTCTTTTGGGGGAACCCACACAGGACCACATACATGCATAGGGACAGCCAGTTCCAGCCTAAGTGCCTTCCCCTCAAAGGAAAGTGGATGCATCTCCTGGATTAAAGGCAATCACAGATGCAAAATAAGATAACCCAGCACATCATGTCACTCCAATTCCTGTCCAATGGAGCATAATCTGATTTGCAGTATTTTAAACTACATCCTGATTGGATTACTAATGAAGGCTGGCAATTCTGAAGAGTTTACCAATTGCTGACAGTTTCTGTGAAGCAGCTGGGCAACTACTTTTAAATTGAGAAAGACTGTAAAATATATTTACAGCTAAATGCCTTTCTACAAAGATGGGCCAGATGGTCCCATAGAAATTGGAAAATGAAGGAAGCATTAATGAATCATCCAAGAAACCAGAAATCTTTTAGTGGGTGGAACAGTCCATTAAAAAGAAAAATCACCCCAAACCCAACACTACCCAACTCTTCATAAAGTGCTGTTTTGCTTAAAGTAATTTAAATGCACTTATAACAATATTGCATTTCTAAATAATTGCTGTGAAGCATAATTTTATAATAAATTAAGTTTGCTTTTGTCATGTTAATAGCATATTCCATTACTAGATGAGATTTCTAAGTTGAATATTTTTTTTAAGGCAAGGGAAGTCTGAAAGGGAGAGATATTCTCCAAAAGAGAAATGTTTCCAGAAAGAGTTCTGGACTTAGTAGAAACCCTTTCTGATAATAATGAAAACACTTCTTAGTTGGCATTGGGATAAGAGCAAACCAAGATTGAAAAGTTCTTTTAAATCAAATGGCAGAGAGAATCTCTTGTGATTTCCTAGTCCATGCAACTCAATAATGCATGTTTGCTTTCTTAAAGGATCTTATTCTCCAGGACTTTTTTTGAGAACTGATCCTTCTAGTACAAAATGAAATCTCTGTAGTACTTCACTATTGCACAACTAATTGCAGCTTGTTGTTCATTTCTCTATTCTTAATTGTTTTCCATCCTTTTGTTTTTCCTTTCTCTTAGGGGAAAAGAATGAAATGCCTCTTTTAATTTGTTAAGCTATCAGTAAACTAGCTTGACAAAAGCAGTATCCTATTGAATAAGAATTGCACAATTTTGAAAACAAGCTAATGAAATGAGCAGTTACCCTTGATAACACACTTACTATTACTGAAGCTCTTAATGCTCCTTTAAATTAAGTCCTAATGATCAAGCCCTATGCTGCTGTTGGATTTGGTGAAAATCAAACACAAACAGTTCCTGTACTTGCAGATTACAGGAGTAAAGGGTATCACTTGTAGAGTTGTAATTGGAGTTCACATGTTATTTGAATGATATAATGTTCATGCCCATTTGGGACACATCCTTAGTTTGATCTCAAACTGGTGAAAGCAAGTTCATGTGTTGCTTCATGTCTAAGGGAAAGGATGGAGTTTTTTTATTTGTTCATTTTTTCCATTTGTGGGCTTTGATTATGTGTCAAATGAGCTCTTGAGCTGAATCCAGCCTTCATGTCAGCACGATTCATCCCTGGACATCTGTACAGCACCTTCAGATGAAACCTCTGAGCAGCCACAGCTGCGACAAGGATCGTGTGGTCCTTCCTAGCTCTGGTTAGAAGACTTGTGCCATGTTGTGCTATAAATGCCTTTTCCATCCACCTGAAACACTTTTGCTCTAAGTCTTATGATCCATCTAAGACCGAAATAGTTCAAGGCTCATTTTAAATACCCACTAAGCCATTGTTTGATGCTCCTTCCACTGGCAGCTGTTTGCTGCCAAATGGAAATATTATTTTTTAAATGCGTGTTAGATCAACCAATTGATTGTAGGAAGAGAATAAGATCTGAACATCACATTAGTTTCACTATTTTTATTCCAATTACAGAAATGTGTTTAGGAATGTGTACTGCATAGTCTTAATACACAGATATGTACTTTGGTCTTCTTAAGAGTGTTTATATTTCGATACATATTTTGATACTTCCTTACAGAGTTCATTGTGCCCTTTAAATTTTATCTTCAGTATAATTTATTATTTCTTAAGTAATTTTTTGTTCAATAGTGCTTAAGAATCTGATACTAATTTCTAAAACAAGGAATATTGTTACAGATTAAGAAGTGGATAAAAGCATAGGAGTTGTTTCTTGAGGAGCTGAGTTGATGAGAGACTGTTTTCAGGCTCTGCTAGTGAAAAATGCAACCTTCCTAACAATGGAAAGATTTTTTTCAGGATTGATAGAACTGCATGATGGGTCCCTCAGAAGATGATTGCAAAACTTGGTCTTTATTGATAAGATGAGCTTAATCTGTAATCAATATTCTGCAGGCGTTGATTCCATCTGTATTATGGAAAACTATATGCTCACACTCCATATTTTGAACATATATCTGAATTGACTTACCCTTGGAATATTTGCAAGAGTAGTTTTATTATATTCATTTTTTTCTCCAACTTGTTTACGTTTTTCTTTTTCTCGAGTTGCCAGCCATCATCTCGAGAGTCTAGATTTTCTACTTGAAATATGCAGTGTATGAAATGTGAAAACAGGACATGTCATATTGCATCCTAATTAGAAATAGTGAGACCTGGAGAAAAACAACCTATGCATGAGCCTTTATTTGAATTTTGAAATTAATTTAGACTGATTGTACCTCTTGTGCTCCCTTCCCATTAATATTCCAGCAAAGGAATTTAGTGGCAGGTATAAGTGCTTAAACAGCTACGTTTAAGTGAACATTGAGGTTTACACAAAGAAAATTTGAAACTTATAATGACAGCCTCTGATTTTTTTTTTCCTGGTGATGGGTGTGCAACATCATGGTAGAGCCTTTGTGTCTGCAGGTGGCACCCAAGTTATCAAGAAGCGAGATCTCAGACCAGGGTCAGAGCAGGCAGCTGCCTTTCACAGTAGTGTGGAATTTCTAGCCCTGTATATTCTGTTCTGCAGAAGTCTTAGGCTAAACAAATTGCTCCTGCCTTAAAATGCAGAATGACCACAGGTCCCATTTAGGTCAAGAGAAGCTTTACCTCTGACACTTCAGGAAAATTGGGTCTGATGAAATTCTGACCAACTTGATTTTTTTTATTAAGAATGGAACAAATCTGTAATTAGTTGATATATATTATGTTATATAATTCAAACAAGTATAGCATGCTTCTAAGACCCAGTGACAAGCATAGTTATTCAGATTTCAATAAAAATATATTACCTGTAATTAGTCTACTTCATCATTGTTGGATGCATTAAAAATGTCCTCTATTTTAAAGAAAATTATTATTCATTGAATTTCAAAGGAAATTGAGCAGCAAACAGTATCTAGTGTGATTTGTCTCATAATTAATATGCTTATTCACTGTGAAATACAGCTATATTGCCCATTATTTTTAAATAAACCATAACACACTGAATTTTAAAGGCATTGGGCTATTACCCAGAACAAAATGTTTCTAGCAGATCAGAGTGACATTTAGCTTTAGCACTATAAGTACCTGCCCTGGGTAAATAAAGAAAACAATTTTTGGACAAAATTGAACATTTATTTGGCAGCAGAAAATCATAAATACATTTCATAGCCAACAAGCCTCAAACTATTCTTACTGTGCTTAGGTAAAGGGTGTGTGTGCATAAAGAAAATTCATCTCAGCGATATGCTTTCAGGCACAGAGAAATCTTTGCCTCTTGTCTCAACCCAGTGCTTGCCCTCCTTCCCCAGTGGATCTTTTATTTTGTAATACCAGTGCAAAAAATTTCTGAGTTTAGGCCTTATGCTGTTATTGCTCTGCTTTTAGGTTGCTGGCCCTCCCTTTTCCCCCCGCTTTTCTTTTTATTTTCCTGGTCCTGTTTCATAAGCTTTTACTAGACCACATCTCCCTTCTCTGTTACTTTCCAGTCAAATCTTTCCTGACCTCCATTCTCTGCAGGATTTAGCGGGGGCTCTGCTTCCTACTCTCAGTCCCTGTGCCAGAAGCTCACCTGGGACCGTGGCACTGGGATGGGGCTGAGGAGCTGGGCAGTTCCCAGGCACTGTCACCCGTGTCTCAAGCCCGTTTGCTCCTCCACTGCTGCCTTTTACCACCTGCGGTTTCTTTGCCATTAACTCCTGACCTTGTTTGTCTCCCCCCCAAAAAGCTGGGCTCACACACTCTCCAAAATCCTTCAGGCAGGGGCAGCCTGGCAGTGCTGAGCTGGAGCTGCTCCTGCCACGGGCTGGACCTCAGGAGAGCACAGGCCCTCCAGGCTGGGAACTGGCCCCTGCAGCTCCTTCTGTCTGGCATAATTATACCTGTGAGGAACAACTTTGCCCGAGGAGTTTTCTGCAAGGAATTTGTGGTGATTACTGTATGCAGAAGAAAACTTTTTTTTTTTTTTTTAGCTGTAGTATCTTTCCCAGCATTTTAAATGTCTGAAAGTCTACCAGCTACCCTCTATCACAACAAATTCCTGCTGCCCTCCATTTTTCTCCTGTGTACACAGGGTAATGTCATTTTATGCAAAGAACTCCTCTAGTAACTTTAGAGCTTGAAAATGTGCATTTAAAATGCATTTGGAATAAAGTAGTATCACAGTTAACAGGTTGAGAAACGGAAAATGCAGAACTAGGAATAAATTCTGCATTAGCAGTTGAATGCTGTGAGCTGCAGTTATCAGAGGCTGAAAAAAACAGGCATTTGGGCTTTCCTTCCCTTTGAGTCACAGAGCACCCATGGCTTCTCTCTCTTGTATTCTCTACCATAAAACCATAAAATACAGTTTTCTAAAAAATTACTAAAAAATAATAAATTAAGCTTTTTGTAAAAAATGTAAAAAATACATTGCCTGGGCAGTACAATATATACTGGTATCAGCAGCTCTAATATTTACAAATGCAATACTCTTGCATCCAGCACTGTAATGTGGTTGTCACTTGTGGAATAAAGTAGAATACACAACAGGAAAGAATTCCTGCCACAACATATTTCAGGCACTTTCCCATACTTTTTGAAGTGGCAAGACTGCACATTTTGCAACTTTAGGTCATTTGAGAAGAAAGAATTCTGACTGACTTCCCCATTTTCAAACTGATTAAAAATTAAGGTGTTTTCCATGCATTCTCTGGCCACCACAATTTTATTTGAATAATTGACCTTACCTGCTTTGAGCACAAGTAGAAAGATGCAGGTCTCCAAGCAACTGAGTTTCTTAGTATCTATAAATAAAAAGAATAAAAATATTAAAATCCTTCAGGCCAGACAACTTCCAGAAAGAAACAATGTTATATTCAGGTGTTTGCATTTGCATGAGGTTGTCATTCATATTTGTCCCAGGTCGATGGGACTGGAATTTCTTGCAATTGCTTGGCCACTTATTGACTGAGGTGATATCAGGGCAGTTCTCAAGAGAGAAAGGACCCTAAAAAAGACCTCTGACACCCCTGTCACATACTGACACAAACAAGTGAAAGGGGAAAGTCATGGCCAGTGACTGTCCTCCAGCAGTGCTACAAAGAGAGGACTGGACGCTTCAGAGGTACTGATTCAGCTCTATGGAGGAGAAACAGCTGCAAAAACTCTGTGGCTCTGGATTAATTTCTGACTGAAATGAGCAATATCAACCTCCTTTAATCTGTGCATTAGTACCTGGGCAAGGCAGGCTCAGCAGGGCAAAATGCACCATCCCTCTCGATTAGCAGCAAACAGCCATTCCACTTTGCTCTGCCCACTGCCAACACAGGTATTTTTAATCTGCAATTTATTTCTGTCTGTCAAAGGTGAAAAGCATTAAGCAATTAATTATTTGAAGTGATTTAAGAGACAGCTGGAAGCCAGGGAGACTTCAAAAAGTAGCCGATTATTATTAATTTATGTGGTATTCATTAGTGTGTCATTAATGATGCTGCTTTCATTGATATTTGATACAGAATGCAACTCTATCGGAATTTCTCTGCAATTCAACAACTGCTTAAGAATATTTCCTGAAATCTGAGAGTAGTACAGATAACTTCAAGCTAACATTTAACACTTTATGCAACGTCAGGGGTATTCTGCACCAGGGTACTTCTCCTCAGCACACATGGACAATCCCAGTCTCCAGATGTGACCTGCCAAAATGCTTCCCTACCTTGTCCAACCAAAATATCAAATGCTACGTAACTAACTAAAGACTCTGCCTATAAAACTTAGATCAGGAAACACCCTTCTGTTCCAGCCCATAAAACCTGTGATGCTGACATCCAACATGTCAACAAATTCCCTGGGCAAGCAAATGGTGATCCCAAGAGGAACCTTCAGCTGCAGATGTCTACAATAAAGGCACTATTACCTTCCTGCACTATACACTGTCAGCATTAACTTTGCATCTCAGGCTTTTGTAATATATTTATGCATCCACTACATGTTGGAGCCTTTTAACTATTCACTCTTCACAGTCCCACGTGCATATATTTACTGTACAATCTACATTCCCCTTCCCACCGATATATTCTGTTCAATGAAGTTAAAGTTCATATGCTTACTAATAGAAACCAGATTTTTTAATCTAAAGACCGTGAATGTATAGTACAATTCCTGGCAGAGTCTTAAACACTAAAGAAATATAGCTCTATTTTAAAATGAAAGAGCTCCAAAGATAATTTCCTGCTCTTAGGTCTGATCCTGTGAAAAACACCACACCTGCACAAGTATCACCTGAGGGCTCTCAGTCCCTCACAGTATCAGGTTATTGATTTGCTCAAACAGAGAGCTCTGCAGACATCACCCACACGATGTCCATGGAGAGTAGCTGTTGTCCACAAAGCCTGCCTGACCACAGGGCTTCCCAGACCACCTGACTCCCCAGCTGACCTTTCACGCTTTTCCATCATTGCACAATAGCTCTGTGGTTGGGCTATGCCAGGCTTGTCTATTTTAATCCTTGATCCTTCAGGTTAGCTACAAAGGAGAGCTATTAGGCACTGATAAACAAACACATCATTGTGGTTCCCACGTAGGCCAGGCTCAATGGTGCCCCCAAAGACAGATTATCAGACCAAGAGATGGATAAGGAGCTCCTGCATGACAAAGGATGCGCTGTTACACATTGTGGTGGAGTTCACAGTTTGAAATCCACAGGAGCTTTATATTTCCTGGAAAGGAGACAAAAGTTGAATAAAAAACACCATCTAAGAGGCAGTGCTACATTATGGCAGAGTAGGATCATTTGAAAGTGCTAGGTCTCTTAATTTTCAGAGATCCTGAATAAGCTCCAAAATGCTCCCCTAATGTAACTTGGACCTATCCTTGTCAAAGAAATTACAAAGCTCTCTGCATACATCTCCCACACATCCTCACCAAAGTGAAAAAGTCTCTGCAGTCTCTCCACATTTCCCAACTGATCATGGAGAATAGAAGCATCCAAGTTCAGAGACCCCATTCCTGAAGTATTTCTAGCTAATCAAAAACCTGGAGTTCCTGGGGATGACACAAGTACATTACCTGCCAGTTTAAAATATTTAGACCAATTGAAAAAGTTCCCATTACCTGTCTGCCTTTATATCATCCACAGACTGAAGAGGAACTGGTTTAAACACACTGTAAGATGCACCATTGTGAACACCAGCACATTTCTTCTGGAATGCATTAATAACCTCACCAGTCAAACTATGTGAAAGGCTTTCAGGATTTTTTTTTTTTTTGGGGGGGGGGAGTGGCAGAGAAATAGCTGATTGATGATTAGTGAAATGACAGGATCAACACAATGTTTAATAAAATACATTTCAGGTCCAAAGTGGAGTTTCTGAGTTGGGAGTATTTTTAGAAGGAGACTTACCAAGCACATATATAAGTCTCACATTAAATCTGGGATGAGCAAAAATGATTTATAGAAGTAAAATAAGCAGTCTCTTTTTTGAATCTGTTGTGTCTTTCAGGATATAAGTGTCTTCTGTCAGAAAACGTGCTGGATGAACTTAGAAATCTTAAGATCAAACATGTTTTTCTTCTTCATGCTCCAAATAGTTTTAGCAAGAAAATAATTTTTCCACTTCCAATCATTAAATGAAGCATTAAGGATAGGTACGGGTGTACTAAATCATCAGTAGTACCATTCTTATTCAAACTTATTTTTCTGGCTTTCTCACAGATCACAGAACTGTATCAGTGGAGGCCCTGATCTTCCTCCCAAAGGTCTTGCTATTGAATTTCAACTAGGACAAAACTAAGCAGTGGGGGGAAGAAAGCAGTGAAATGGGAGCAGAAAGAAGATAGGCAGCAACTGTAGTAGAGATAATAGATGGTCACAGGCTAACATGGTGCATAATTTAATGGCTTTCTTGAAATGCTGAATTCCTTTTGGGGGCAGATCAAGTACCTGCATAATAACTTTCTGTGATGCTGAAAGTGACAAGCACCTTAAAATATGTATGGAATATTAGAAGAATGAAGAAAAAATGAAAAAAAAAAGTGAGTCTGCTTATTATGCCCCAGTAGTTTTTCTTTTATTTCAAGTAGACTGTATCTGACTAAATTCTTACTGTCTGGAGGCAAAAAGAATAGTCCCACCCTGACCACATTTCACTTTTAGTACCACTAGATCTGGGTAGCCTAAATCTTAAGGCTTCACAAACATTTCAGATTGTACATATTACCTGTGGTACAATTCATAAAGCACAAAAATCACTGGCGGTGTGCTAAAGCACTCCAGATTTTTTTCCATGACACAAATATGGTGCACTGCTCGACCAGGATTAAGGAGCACGTAGTTAAGTGTTCACTCATCAGGCTTGCTGTTCCAAATGCTTGCCTTACTTACACAAAGGGGTTTTTTTGCCTCTTGGAAATTGTTAATATTTGATAGTTTTCTCCCATGAATAAATCACTTGGCTGTAGTTATAAAATGGTACGCTACAAAATCTAACTCTGAAGGCAGATGAGGACCTACAAAATTCTGCCCAGCAGATTATAAAGCTTTAAAAGATAAGGCATCAATCAAATCTGGATCAGTCCTTCAGACATCGTTTAAGTCATGTCTGCTGCCCTTATATTCCCTCTTAAAATACCCTGCACAACAAAAGGGCACACAGTTTGGCAAGTGTTCAGAAATGGCAGGTGAGCGCTCTAGGAATGGCCAAAGTAATTTTTTTAGTCCTTAGGGTATAGCCCAAATTGTGAAGTGGGACCTCAGTCTGATGAAAGACCTGACCATATGTCTATGTGTAGGTTTGTATTTGTTTTTTGGATAAGAGAGAGTCACATGCTTCAAAATATTGTAACATATGCTTAAGTAATGCAGAATAGAAACGTTGATAGTTCCATACTTTTATTGTCTCTATATGCACTGGCACTGGTTTTGAAAATCGTCTCTCACTCCTTTGTATTGCACTGTCATGATTTGGTCTTTCATCCTCATTACTCTTCTGTTTTCTTCAGGATATCTTTTTGAGATCCTTATATATTCCCAGAGAATATTAACGTGATATACAGTTGCCTGTAATAACTGCAGACCCTCCTAATTCATTCCCAGAATGGTAAAACAGAAGCAAGCCCAACTTGTATCACAGGTTAATATACTGGAAATTTGGAGAAAATAAAATGCTTGTGGTTTTATCTCATAGAATTATCTTTCCAGGAACATTTTTTGGCAGCTTAAGTACTCTTACGTTCATTATTATTTACTGTTGTATCACAAATTAGTGTGGTGGGATGCTCAACAGATACCTGCACAGAGAATTAGTTGGAGTTTCATATAACTAAATAAAGCTTATTTAATAAGAACTAAAATATGGGCATCCACCTGCTCCAGTGCGAGGTTCTGCATGAGCTGCAGGTGGATCTCTGCTCCACTGTGGCCCTCCAAGGGCTGCAGGGGCACAGCTGCCCCACCATGGTCTGCACCACAGGCTGCAGGCTCTGCTGCACAAGTGCATGTGCAAATTCCACCTAAAGCATTTCTGCTTCCCAAATATGTGAAACGCTTAATAGCAGAAACTCTTAATTAGGAGGCAAATGTTTACTTTACCCTCAGAAGTGGATTCCCTCCTCTGTGACCTGGCAAGTCTTTCTTTAATGTGCAAAGCACAGGAGGGATTACCTTGTGAACTGCATGCACTGAGTGTTCTTTTCTCTTCACCCCACTACAACCCTGCTTTCCCCTTACAGTGGAATATTTTTCTTTGTTCAAATTCAAGATTAAGAATGGGATTTCACACCAGTACAATAACAAATAAGTCCAGAGTATCAATGGAGTTATGTTGGAGTGCAGAGGTAAAATCAAAATCTGTCCTATATTCTGACCCAGTATGGTATTATCATTTATCTTGTCTTTGCGTGGAGTAATCATGTTGTCAGTGGGTACATTATTGTAAAGCAGATGGGTAATAAAACTGTCCACAGTGTCCCTCCGGAATTTCATATTTGTGTTTGGAAAAGGAAATTCTTTAACCTTCCACTTCAAACTTGAGAGAAAAGCTCTTTCTCAGTTTCAAGTACACAGGATCATATTTACCACCTGGGACTTTTCAGTTCCAATGTTGTCACAGAATTATGGGTGGGAGGAATGCTAGTGGTGCAGTTTCATCTAAAAAAAATGGACCTTACTGTGTTGATGGATGAATTTTAAACTTCTAACTTTCAGTTCTAGTTTTATATTGCCTAAGAGGGAATACTGTTTTGAAGATAATACAAATCTTCCTGCCCTTAGTCCTTTAGGATCCCATCCTTCATACTCAGAGCCATGCATGCTGCAGCATTTCAGTCTTACGGAAGAAGTACTAATGGAAAATTTTCCCACCTCCCCATTTATTGTAATTTTAACAAGAAAAATAACCAGCATCAAGTAACAAGAGATGAGAGGAAAAGGCCTCAAGGTGCACCAGGGGAGGTTTACATTGGGTATTAGGAAAAACTGATATGCTGAAAGGGTTGTCACTGAAACAGTCTTCCTGGGGCAGTGGTGGAGTCCCTGTCCCTGGAGGTATTTGAAAGACGTGGATGTGGCACTTAGGGACAGGTTTAGTGGTGGACTTGGCAGTGCTGGGTGAACAGTCGGACTCAATGATCTTAAGAGTCCTTTCCAACCAAAATGATTCTATACTTCTATGATCAAATTTTACCAAGATTTGCATTTTTCCCCCCTGTGTGTTATTGAGGCTCCCTTCATTTTTGTAAAGCAGGCCTTGAGCTCCTTGCCTCAGCTTGTGGGTGATGGCAAGCCCGGGAGATGAATTAGCCACCACTGAGGAGCCAGTGCCAGGATCCTTCAGGTACATGAAGGCCCTGGCAAACCAAACACCTGCAGTTAGAAGTGGCTCTTGATATCCTTGTTCATGCTCTTAAGGAAAGAGAAGAAATATCTTTTTACCTTCGAGCTTGGGCAGAAGAGAAATAAGTAACCACTCCTAGAGGGCAAGTGGCCCTGGGGAGCTGCTCCAGTAGCTTGAGAAGATGATATTGGCATCAAGCTTAGGTTGTTTGCCATAGCATTTATAAAATCTCATAACAAATGTTAGTGGAGTGCTGACTTTGCTGTAATGCCCTTGGCTGCTTGGTTTCACAAACAGTCTAAATGGTCTGGAGTCTATTACAAGGCACGTATTTATTAAACAAACAGGATAAAGACATATGTGTTTCCTATCATTTGAATTACTAGGAATTTCCATGGGATAATTTCCAGTTTATTGTATGTCTTCTGTTTAGCAGCTCTTAGTGACACGATAAACGTGTGATATACATAGGTCTGCATAAAATGCTAGAAATTTCCACCACCTTTGTAGCACCCTGTCAACACTTTCTGCAACCATGTATTTTCAGAATATTTCCAATGCATTCTAAACAAAAAACACCTACTCCTTACCTGAGTTGTAGTCAAAATTTAATGTATTATGGACAAATCCCTAGCCATAACGACTGACTATTCCGTGTCCACAGAAATGGATTATATTAATTTACAACAGCTTAAGATGATACAATGAATTTTGTAACTATGCCTGAATTTTAGGTGTAGAAAATAGAAGTGGTTTTACAATAAATTTTGAATGTCACCTGTATGTAGGACTCTCAAAATATACAGGAAGCTTTGGAATGGGATGAACACTTAGGAATAATTTTATTTGAGATCTACTGATTGAGAAACTTTTATTTGCAGGCTGTTATTTGCCTGGCTATTTATACAGAGCTTGAAGGGGAAGTGAATTTACTTTTGGATAGCCGAAACATCTCTGCAAACACTTCCCCTGAAAAATACTGGTTTAATTTTGTAAGAAAAGTAATTTTACCTTTTTCATTACCCAAACCTATCTAGATGGGTTAGGGATACTCAAAGTACAAAGTCACCATCCCGATCTTCCCTAGACAAGGCAAATTAGAACAGATTGGTGTCACCTACTTGAACAGATGTTTACAGCAACTGAGCCTTCAGATGCAGGCAGACCAGCTCTGCTCTGATATTTTGTAAGGCAGTCAAAGGTACTGCTGTTGCTTTGAGACCTCTTTGGTTCTTTTATAATCTCTCTAAGATGTTTCAGCAGTCATACCTTATCAAATCAAATAATTCCTTGCTTTCAAAACATTCCTGGCTACCTTGGAGGAAATTTTTTACGATTTTAACCCTATTCTTTGGTACCTTATGCAGTGTATTTCCTGGGAGCATGTTCCAGACAGCTGACAGTCTTGCCAGATAGGATTCTGGAGAATTTGATAATTTTTATTGACTTGTACCAAGAATTCTGAAGCTCAAAGAGGCAATATAATTTCCTCTGCTAATACTGCATCTGTGCATAATAACAGGGTATTTTATACGACACAAAGAGATGAACGGGTCAGGCAGATTCAGGCTAATGAAAACCAAATTGCTCTAGTTAGTGCCCTATCTTTGCCTAAAGGTTTATCTCTTGGATAACAAAATCAGACTTTCAGTGGTTCTCATGATTCTGTGTGAGATACTTTTTTGTCATTTGTGATAAATTTGGTAGGTGTAGTTTCTTTATTTTTAGTTTGATTACATTGTTCAAAAGTTAATCCCTTCCTGACTACTCTCTGGAATGACTGAATGTTTCTTAGATGAATCTCTGTTTTTCTTAATTCCATCAGTGTGAAAATTATTTGTTTCTATTCGGTCCTTCCCAAGACAGAAACCCTCATAAACTCAGATAACCAATCACTGACAAACAGCAAATATTAAATAAATACTTACTCGGTTGCCTTATCAGAGTAATTCCTTAATAGTGATGATATTGCTTTAGTGGATCATATAATTGTTTAATGATATGGGGTTTATCCCTTGTTCATTATCCCTTATTTATTTACTATGATTTTTGTACTACTCAAGAAAATGCTTTCACTGAAAACTGATGAGACTGTCTGGGCCAGAAAAGATATGAAAATATAACTTCCTGAGCCCCAGGCCAGTCAAACACAGCTGATGAAGTGGCTGCAGGGGAACAAAGCTAAGAGGAGGAGGAGATATCCAATACCACAGGAGAAAATGGAGCAGGCCAAAGGTGATGAACTACATGGAGCTAACGAGGATGAGCTCAGGAGCACGAAAGAAAGGCATCTGAATGGCAATGGCACTGCCTGAAGGGAGGTCTGGAGCAGAGGGAGAGGCTTAGGAAAAAGAGAGAAAACTGGGGTGCAAATTAGAGAGGATAAAAAGTGTGGTTTAGACCTGTGGGAAAGACAGAGCTGGCTGTGGCCCTGATCACAGACTGAGGCCATCAGCTGGCAAAGGTGTGGAGAAATGCCTGTGAGACAAGTGACAGAGTCGCTCTTGGGACAGATGATTATGTCAAATGTAGCTATGAACACCTACCATGACCTACTTTCCTGTCTGTTCCTTTCCCTCAGAATTTAAATATGGGCCAAGAGGCACTCAGCATTGCTGAGAAATGGATGAAAACAGAAATGTCTACTTCTCAGATCCATTGTTTGCTTGCTTTGTGTGGATTTCCTAGTATATTATTAACAATAAACTTCTTTGAGATAAAAGTTATTTAAAACTCTAAAAAGCCCAGCAACCTGCAAGGTTACAAATTTATACATGGGAATCCTTTTTTTCTCAGACTGAGAAAAAGCCAGGAAAAGATATTTCGGATCGTTTGAAAGATGATGAGGAATAGGTACAGAAATACAGGAGTCACACAGTTCTTCATGGCAATTTTGCTGCTTTCCTCAGCACTGGCAAGAGGAGGGTCTTCACTCCTGACTGAAGCATTTTAAAATGGATTTTTACCAAAGGGGAGAGTACAAAGAGTTCCCTGGCGTGTACTCAGCAGACAAGATTTAAATGGCTCACATGGGTATGAGCCTTTGAGTCCTGTAAGCAATTCTCATCCTTTTGACTTTTCACAGCCTTGAATTCCCAATTTTAGCCTGCTGCCCGGGGGCTCCAGACTAGGAAATCTTGGAGGGAATTGTGATCTGGCTGCACTATCCAGTTTGTCTTTTGTGATCAGATATGACAATAATTCAGAAGAAAATACACCAGGATTTCCCCTCTATTCAACCACAGTAAATCCTATTCCTGATGTCAGGTAAAGCCTGCATAACAATAGCACAGAAATATCCACTATGGTTTCTATTGTCTGACTTCAAGTAGAAAAAAACATTTATCCCAAATCTTTTTAATTCTCAGTTTACAGTCATTTGCAGCTTAGTTATTCATGCTAGTCTAGACTGATTTTACCTTTTTCCAGGAGTCCCTCTTTTTTTTTTATTAGTCTCACCTGAAATAATTAGAAAATAGCATAGGAGAATTGTAAAAACAGTATTTAAAATTAGGTGAATTGAATTTATGCCTTGTTCTAGAATAGTATGTATTACTGTAACGTGCAATTATATTGGTAAAAAAAAGACCTCAACTCCCCCCAGGTTACAGATTGATTTCATGGTTGTTTTGTAAGCTATTGCTCTGCTTCCTGGGGTATCTCTCAGGCTCCATTCAGCAAGGAATCCATTATAAACTACACATTCAGATAGATGAAAGGTATTATAGCAAGCTTAACTTTGCTGCTATTGAGTGAATAACGATTTATAATTATTCCTTTTATGATGTTGAAGTTAGCTGGGCATGTGCCTACCAACCCATTTCCTTCTGTTCCTGGAGGTGTTGCTTTTTAGCAGTGGTGGTTCCAGACATCTTTCAGACGGTAGATTTAAATGAGAACTATGAGCACACCCTTGCTGGTCACAGCTCTCATCTACGGATTTTTACATGCGATTTACAGTCTGTTGTACCTTATTTATTGCCTGAATTAAAATGACATCGTTAACACAAAGAGACAGTCACAAGTTACTCTCTATTCCTTGCTGGGGTGCTCAAATGAGAACAAAGAACAAAGAAAAGGAAAAAAGTGTAAAAGTGAGGAATGTTTAGAAATAAACTAAAAAGGTATAGCCATAAAAGTTGTTCATTATCTTCCTTTTTTTTTTTTTAACATTACTGAATCACTTCACTGTATAAAAGACAGGTCCCCAGCAGATGTAAAGCAACATTGCCTTTTATCTCCAGAACATCATCTGGTCGATTGTAAGTGATGGGAAATAAAAGGTAAATGAGCACAAACAAATATGCAGATACAGGCAGAACTTTGGTGAGCTTTAGCAAAGGCTTCTCCCTGATCTCTGGTTTTCCTTGTTTCGCTTCTTCCCTACCGTCTGTGAATCACTGTCAGATTTCCCTCTAAAGTATTTTAATCTCTCTTGTCAGCAGTAATTTCTGCAATTGTCAGAGACTAATAACTCCTCTCTTCCTTCTGTTCTTGGTGTTTCTCAAATCCTGTCTCCACGTGTCTGCTTTTCTGCTGGACGTATATCAGTTTTGGTCCCTGCAGTAGAAAGGTTTTGCCATAGGACACATGACCTGGCCTTACTAAGAATTCACCTATTTTATCTCTTTTCTTGCTTTCATTAACAATGGGTGGAGAAAAATTAACCAAACAGCCATAGATGGGCAAGATTATATTTTCAGGAAAATGCTGATATGATTGCACAGAGATTTCACACTGAAACACTTGACTTTGTGCAGTTTTCAACTAGTGCTACTAATACAAAGCCAAACTGATTTCCTAGGGAAACAAAGTGCATAATTTGATCAAGCAAAAGCAGAATTTAATGGTAAAGTCAGGATTATTAGTCCTTGCTCTGGAATCCTGGCTCCCGTCCGAGTTTAGTTGCTTTTTCCTGAAAGCCTTTTTAAAGATGAGAGTTTTTTATCTATTCTCTCTCCTGGAGAGAATAGATCCCCTCATGAGGGACAGTACCCTAAAATTATGCTGAGTTTTCAAGGTATACTCCACATTGTGGAAATAATGGGAAAAAAAATAGTGATGAAAAGATAGGAAGAATATTCCTAAAAAAACTTTCATTCAAGAAATTAATATTATTCTACAGAGGAGGAAAGTACTGTCACTTTACCTATTAAGAAATGAGGCAGAGAGGTGAACAACACCCTCTCTTCACCCTGCAAAAGAGCTCTGGAGTGTGAAAGGCAGAGTGTGCTGCTGGAGCCACGACTGCATTTCCATGCTGGGAGTAGCAAACTCCTCTCTGAGGTCAGGGTGAGCTAATAGTGTGTGAGGAGGAAAAGCCCTGGTGACTCTGAGTGGATGTGACTGCTCCTCTGTGCATTCCTGTTAAAACGCCAGTTGTTTGTTTTGACTGAGCTTTCTTATTTCAAACAAAAGATATCAACAGCTTTAGGTTCTAAAGCACTGCCTTGCTCTGTGAACAAATAAATTGTACTACACTTAGCACATTGAAAATTCATAGAATTTGTGAAGGCACAGGCTTAAGGCATGCTTGCCATTACTCACTGCATATTTATATAAGTTCTCCCAGCCTTGTTACAGCCGCTGGCTGCACTCAGGTCAACAGCATCACGTAATAATGTTGAACTGTATTAACTGCATAAGTAAGAGATTTTAACGGTGGGCTCCATTTGAAGAAGGGGTCAGCAGCGTTAAGCTAAGGGCAAAATTATTCTCAGACCTTCACAGTGCATCTACATTTCTATAATCCAGCTTCCTAACATACTAAAAAAACACCCAGAAGTGCTGTGCTGATATAAGACAAGTAATGAACAGCTCTACCTTGAAAATAGATCTGATTAATTTTTTCCTTCCCAGAGAAAACAACATCTTTTCTCTTTGAGAAAAACTGAATTTCCACTCATATTTTTTGTTCTAAATCCATTCTTCTGTGCTGATAATATTGTATGCATTATTAATTCTGAGTGAGATACCCCAGGCAGTCTAGAATGACATGAAATAACAGCTGTGAAGCTATAACTGAATTATAGCTGTTCTAAGACAAATGTCCAACTATTTTTATTCACCCCACCAAGAATGCTGATTTAGAAGTAGGGCCCTTTTAAGGCCCTTGAAACACCTTTAAGTGCAACCCTTTAAAGCTATATTTTCTGTACTGAGAAACCTTCTGATTTCAAAGCGGAATGTGGCACATCTTCTTTATTCATTGCCTAGTGGTTTCAAAAAATAAATAATAATTGATAATATTACCTCAAATATTGTGTGCATAGTCAGCCTGAGAATTTCTATCCAAATAATTAATAATATAGAACACTATGGAGGTGATGGAAAAGAAGAAATATTCCTAAAATCAGATACTGAGATTAATAACATGATTCTAATCAAACAAATTTACTCCACTGGCTTCACCTCAAAGCCTTCTTTAAAAGACAAGTTTTTTCTTCTAGTTGAGAAAAAAAAAGTGACACAACTAGAAATTTGATGAGATTCTTCAATTCAATACTGACTCTGATTACAATCAGTCTTTGATTGCAGAACTCAATTGCTTACTCTAGGGTGATATACAGGAATAGCAAACAACACTTTGTGGTCCATATCCTATTCATACACCATTATTTTAACATCAAAGTAGGTTGCTGGGATTTAAAATACTGGGAAAACAGTCCCAGTTTTCTCCCTCTCTCATTCTTCTTTGTCAGTGGTTAGCCTCCCTGAAACCAAATCTAGTGTGTCAGTGAACTACATAGAAGAGATCCTTTCCTTGATTTTGCTCTCTGGAGACGGAGCAACACGTTCCTTACACTTTTTGAAAATGCTTCTTCAGCAGGGTGAGCATGGTCTGAGGAATCACTCGACTGAGCAAGGCTGACTCACATGTCCCGAGAGACCCCCCTCACAAGGAAGGAAAGAGACAGGTGTTTTCCATCTTCGGTGAGTATTAGCCTAACACTGCCCCATTCACAGGCTGCAAGCTGCAGCCCTTCCTTACCTCCTCGTGGTCTGGGTAGGAATTTTAGCAGGCAGATATAGCGGCCTGTTAGATTGCATTACTGTACTTCAGCTCTTTGACCTTTATCCACCCTGCAGTCCCAGGCTCTGAGCTGTGCTCCTGGCACATGACAGACTCTTCGTGAGGGATGGACTGGGTGAGACAGAAATTTGTTTGGCTTTGCCAAAGCCACACATCATCCGTGGCTGTGAGACAAGAATGGATGTGAAGTTTCATTTAGTAGTGCTGCTGAAACTGAGAAACAGCAAGACCTTTTACACTTGTATTAAGGGATTATATGGAAAAACGTACAAAGTATGCAAGTAATTCCCTTTCGTTAGGGGGTGGGAGGTCATTAACAGCTATTTCCCTATCTGTAATAAAGCTGTTTCTGTTCACCCTCTGGCTAGCACTGTTCTGGAGCTGCGCTCAATCCCTCATCACTAGACATTATCCAATGCTTTAATGAATGATGCTCTCACACCTAGGAAGGTAAGGTATCATGGGCAAGGCACAGGTTGACACAGTTCATACCAAATTGAGTTAAAAGAGACCTGTGAAAACATATTTTATCTTTACAGCTGAGCACAATCTGCTGAAGCAAGGGGTAGCCTTTTAACAGGTATTAATGTGCTAATCTGCTATTGAAATTACATCCACAGTCTCTTCAGAAATTATGACCTCTTGCTTGTGTTAGAATACATATCTGCTGACTATATAAAACATGTTTAATGGTGGGGTATAAAAACCTCTTGATTTTTGCAGAGGTATAGACAAGACTCGAGATTATTTACACTTTCACAGGCATAATTTTGTATTGGAGTTAATAGCAGGTTAAAGTGGCATTAGTTAAACACCTGCTTCTCTAACTTGTTCACACAGAAAAATACATGGTCATATTTTATAAATATACAATGGTTAATGTTAAATTAGAACCCTTTGAAAAGTTCTAGTCCAAACCCATGTTTTACTAATGGTACTTTAGTAATTCACAAAACTATACACTCTCAAACCACTAATTTGTTTTATAGATCAAGCATAAATAAAGTTCCTTGAGCAGGACCTTAAATATCAGACTGGAGACATACTTTAAAAGGTCAGAAAATAACTCTCCTAACAGCACTGATCCTGTTTGGGAAGGCAGATTATTTCCCCTCTCCAATGACCAAGAAGTAGTTTCATGGTAATTTGCAGTGTTTCAGGAGGACAGGAAGTAAGGGGAACCCAAAGGAAAAATTACATCCCTGTGCCCTGCTGGCCATCAGCTCCATAAAGAGGGGACGCCAGCTAAAAAGAAGAGAGCTGAATGTGTGGCAACTACTTAATGGAGAAGGATGAACTTTACAATTCTTTGCTGTCCCTTTCCATGGCATTAATCACTTGACTTTGTGGGAAGACCATCCCTGGGACTGCTGAGGGTAAGGACATTAGGGAAAGTTTGCTAATTAACAAGATACTTTTGGACTGAACTCTGAAAATACTTCCACATCCATGAATGAGTTTTTAAAGTTTGAAACAATACCCCCAAATTTAGACTTTTTAGGTATTTTTGCATAATTCAGAGGAATATAATTGCTGAAGCAAATACTGAATACAGAAGAACTTATTTCCTTTATAGTTTCTGGAAAAGTATGGACACAGTGAGTTTATTGAGGTCACAGAAGTTTTTTGATTAGGTTGAACCATATTATGAAGCTTGACTATTTTTGTTATTGTACTATGGGCCTAGCTAGTAACTACTAAAGTTCTTCAGATCTCGAGAAGAAGAGGAAAATCCAGGCTGAGACTTCTATACACACAACTCATAATTACAGCTCATGTAAACCAAAATCAGAAAAGAGGAGTGGGAAACAGTACAAAAAATTCAGGCAAACTAACCAGTGGCATAACAGGAAAATTAAGAGAGCAGTGAAATGTATGTTTGTATTAATTTGCAAAGGATAATAAAGAAATAGAAAATTAATTTAGACTAAGTTTAACTATAAATAAAATGTGATTATCTACAAAAAATGTTAGGTTACCTTTTAATACTTTTTGTAGAAATTATGTGTAAGATTATTCAAATGCATAGGAGTCTTCAGATTTGGACACAGATTTAGACTTAGGCTGCCCAAAGACATTGAAAAGTCTGGGTAGAGGAAGTAAAAATGTATTTTCTCTGGAAGATGGAAAATGCTGAGTTTTGAAAACTGCTTGTTTAGTGCAGTCTCTGTTCCCTGACAACACCCCCTTGCCATGTCCTCATGCCCCCCAAATCCACACAACAAATAAAACGCTCAGCAAGAGAACCCTGTCTGTCCAAGCTTTATCTCCAGGACTGGTCTTGTGTTGGCCATGTAGTAGTGATGATTTTGGCCTGGAACGTGGATCCTGGGCCTCCAGTTTACCTGACAGACATCAGTTTCCAAAGCTCAGCAAACTCTGAATCAAGCTCAGTTCCAACACAGAATTTTTAAAATTGCCTCTTAATTAATGTAGTTATGCTAGGAATAGAGAAGAGCAGCAAAACATCATTGCTAATGAAAAGTCATTGAACTAGCAAGACAGATAGCTGCTTTTAATTCAACGACTTGAGATGCCAGAGGATTTTCTCATCTAGGCATCTGGGAATTAAAACCTTACCGAGCATAATTAAAGTGTTTGTCTGCCCTAACCTATAAAAGGTTTATCCACTATGCCAGTTATCATCTAATGAGAAAGGATATCTGCCAAAGAGAACAGTCGTCTATTTTTCTCCTGTATCTCTGCAAAGATGATCATCACAAGAACTTGGAACAAATGCAAATAATCAACCTCCTATTATTATAATTGTTTGTACAAAAGGGTTGCAGTTAAAGACTCGTGATATAAATCAGCAGTCTATTTATGCTGTTAGTTATCAGGTGTGCAATTACGCACATTTATTCCCTTGAGTAATTGACCTTAGCCTTAAGTGGATGCCCTCTCCATCATGTTTACTCTGCTGTGCTTTCTCATCCTCCAAACAAAATAACAGATCTATAAATCAGAGACATTAAAATAGCTCCAGAAAGACGCCAGGCTGTTTTTCAGCTTTCCTGCTCTCCACACTGCCCAGTTACAGGCTGCAGGTGACACTTCAAGGGCTATTTATTTTACTCCGTTTTGTCTTTGCTGTGCCACCTTTTTTAATTGTCATGGATGGGTGATTTTAGGATTACCTGGCCAAGTCCCAGATGCAGTTTCTACAACAAGAGATGTAATAGACCTGCTGTGATTATCTAAACCAAGAGAACTTTATGATACACAAGCAGGTCAGCTTTAACACAGCTAAAGTGTCAGGATAGGCTTGTAGGTCATTTTACCAACCATTTAAATGTGAAGGACAGGGTTTGGACAAGTAAGAAATAATTCAAGCTGCTTCTTTAACCTAACTTTCATGAGAAATTGAAACTAGATTCCTGTTATAATAACTCTATTTTCCTCCTTTATATAATATTTATATAAACATTTATTTATGATGTCAGCTTGGGAATCGTATTTTCTGGTATTCTCTACACACCAGACAACTTATTTTACAAACTCCCACTTCCTACCAGTGGTAAAGCACTACCTTTTTGGTTTCTATTACATCTATTGAATTATTCTCTTGAGAAAAGCCACATAAGTAAGAATAAAGCAGAAGAACGAAGCATATTCAGCAGATGTGAGATGAGTCTATCCAGGTTGAAAGGATTCACTTCAAAGCCTTAAAAAAAATAAAATCTGCCCCATAAGCTAGCAAAGCCTGACCTTAGAAAGCGGATCTTAGCTTAGGAAACATTAAAAAAGGAAATGAGAAAAAAAAAAAGAAAAAAAGAAAAAGAAAATACCAGAACTTTTCGTCATTTCCCATCTTAAGCATAAGCCCCCAAATGAAACATTTATGTATTTTCCATTCTGACAAAAGTTACCCTTCCTAAATCAAAGGTTTCTTTCTTACTCAGAGCTGTTCTTCCCAAGCTTTAACATTACAAGAGCCACCAAATTCTGCAATACGCTTTCTTGGGCAAGGCTCTTTCAGTCTTTATAGCAATTAGGTACATCCCTTGATCCATTTTCTGCTGGGGCTGGTAATCCCATCTATCAGCACCAACCACCTGCACCTGGAAAACAACAACCCTTGCTTCAGCAGCGGCCTGGCCAGTCCTTGTTCTCCTCTACTGCAACCAGACAAAAGGGTAATATCAGCAGGGCTGCCAAAGACCAGTTGATAATAAACAGTTATGTCCTTCCCACAGAGAGTCCATATGCTTTTGATCTGCCTGAGCTGAAGCTGCTCTGTGCTTCTCTTGCGGTTATTTTGCTGCTTTGAGGGTACTATGATTGCAAGAACATCTGTCAAATGAAGTCATGATACAGGACTGTGTTTTATAGCTAATGTCTCCAGGAACAAATAAACAGACACGGCTGAAACTGAGGTAGACATCTAAATGTTACAATTGTTACATGTTGAGATTAAAACATATTTTAAAAAACACCCAAAATCAAACACAACCCTTAGGAGTCAAGTCCAAAGCTGTGAACCATGCTGGGCAGGCTGTGGAGGGACCCACAGCTCATCTTCAGAGCTCAGTATTAGCGGTACCTACGTGCACATAATCCTGCTCCTGAGTTCTGTGCAGAAGCACCTCAGTCCTGAAAGGTCATAGAGAAGATCAGATCCATCTCAGGTTTCAACCCACCCAATTTGAAGATGCTTTTCTTTACAGCTAAACCCTTGCAGGGGTCAGATCTCAGGGAATATTCCTGTATAAAGTTCCCATATGAAAGTTTGCCGAGCTTATTTTACGGAAAAATATAAGCTTGTTTTGTGTCATGAGGAGACAACTGGCAATTGCTGCTCTCATTTTGTTCTTGCAGTGCATCTAATAAGGTGCCTGTGGGACGTACATGTAATGATTTTATGGTATCAAACCAGATAGACTGTCTCTTAGTTACCTTGCAACTCCCTCTGAATGTCTATTTTTATATGTTATCTTGTGTATTTTATATTTGTTATTAGTTATAGCTTACATGTGATACTCTTATTTTATTATTCCTTAGTCCACGTAAAGATCATATAAGTAACTTCATCAACAGCTATAGTGACTATACTGACTATCTAATTTACTGGGTACTCCAGTGCTGCCACGTCAATCTTCCCATCATATATCTAGGGTTAACTTTAGCTTTTATATAACTTTCCTAGGCTGAAGAACATTTTGTTTATTCCTTCAAATACTTCTAAACACGATCTCCTCAAGTCACTCCTTCTGCCTTGCATCACTTCCCAATTTAATACATTCAAATGCTTGGATTGTTGTAAAAGTTTTGTCCTTGAGAAAGTCAGATGGGTTTGGTAACGTTGTTTTACAAAGTGGTGCCAAATCCCAAGGGTTCGAGCTTGACTTCTTCAAGGGACAAGGTAATGATGTTGAAAATGATTCCATTGTGCCATCTAAGTACTACCCTTATTAATCAATCCCCAAAGCATGTTAGGAATGCTAAAATCTGCTATACTTATTCTTTAATTAACACTACTGAAATTCATACATTGTTTTCAAACTAAAATAAATCTAAAGCTTCTCCAATATTGTGGGATTTTTTCTGTTTGAGAAAAGTCAGCTAAAAGTAATATTTGCAAATGCACGTATTTCTTCATCAATGATATTACTAATGTCTTTTAAAAGTAAGAGTGATACATGCCATCCGTATATGCCCTCTGATGTAAGCATTTCCACTGACATCTGTGGGCACTAGGTAAATCCCTGGCCATTCTGTAAACGTGCATTAAGCAGAAATTAACACAACTGATATGTTCCAAAGAGGGGACACCGATGCTACCTAAACAAGGCAAAATTCCAGCTAACAGCACAGGCTGAGTGTTCTTCCCAAGCCAACAACCACCATATTTTTATAACATCAGATTTGAAGGCCTTTCCTATGTCATTGTCAGAAACTGATAGATCATTTCAACTGGAGGGAAAAAGAAATACAAAAGAAATATCCTCCAATGGAAATCGGGAATATAAAATCTCAGTACAAATGATTAATATTTGGCAAAATAATTAGCAAGTGAATCATCATCTTATCATCAGGTGTGTCAGGCAGCCTTAATAGTAACCTGTCAAAACAGCAGTAGAAAATAAGTGAAAAATGAGATCATATTTAAGTTGTTGGGAGAGGGATACATTACAAAGTCATTACAGTCATCCTAGGAGCAGGTGCTCGCAACTCCAAGGTTTCAATATTCAGTTAAAAGAAGAGATTACATGTGGAAAGAGTCACTCCCTGTAGCATATGATATCCACAAAAGGGCCACTATTTTAATCACACACACAAGTAACATCAGATTTATGCTGGTTAAAGTACAATTTAAGAGATCTTAAAATTTCTCTCCATATTTTAAGCATCATACCCAGATACACCCAGAACTGAATATTTGAAGGTGTTCCTCTCCATTTCTCCTCACTATCGAGGCTGAAAAAAGTCTCTCAGTGCCTTGCGACTTCAAGAAAACAACATCCCTGTTACCACTGTGGAAAGTACCTCAAGACTCCTGTTCTCTCAGGTAATTTAGGGATCTGAGAATCACAGACTGAAATGTTTCATTCAAGATCATTTAGCCCCACAAATGCAACAATGCCCCTACATCAAAGTTTATCACAGGTAATTTTCTGTGGAATTTAGCTCTAGTAGAGGTACATTCAGTATTGGAATGAAAGTGGAAGGTATTTTTTTGAAAAGGCCAGTCTGGAGTTAAGACTTTTCCTTCTGTACATGTGAACAGCTGTAATTAAGACTATTTTATTATGTAGCTATATAACCATACCCACGTATGAGAGATCTCATCATCCCAGAGATAATAATTGCACCCATAGGTATATGCAGCTGCAATTTTACAGTCAAATTGTGGCCTGCCTAAAATTCAGCCCTGGTGAAAATGCAGCAGGTAGCTGCCTTCCCCGCTGTGAAAATATTCCTCACCAAAAAGATTTTGTCAAAAAGAAATTATTGTTATGTAAGAATTACTAAAGTCTTTGAGCAGCATCCTGGGGAGGCCATAGGACACAGTGCTGCATTTAAAATAATTCCTACATAAATACATCATCTATTATAAATAATTAGAAACCTGTCATTAGTCACATCAGCAGTGTTCTTGCTTCCATGGCTATTGCTTAATGGCTTCAAAGTAGAGCACCTTCTACAGCTCCAGGGAGATTATTCCATGCTATAGTGATACACCTTAAAATAGACTAGTTCCTGTAAAGACGTGTGCATGAAAAAGAACTTTGAGGGGTTTTATACTTTTAGAGGCCAGGAAAAAATTATGTAAGTCTTCCATGTGCTAATAGAAGCCCTCTGCAAACTCTGTTACCAGGTTTCCCATCCTCTTCTTAAAAGGCCAATTTCTGCCAGCCAAAATAAATTATAAAAAATACAACACATATTTGGACATATGAATATTATTACTCAAAATATACAACTGAATAAGACTCAACGAGTTTCTGACCTTTTCTCTCATTTCCACATTGCTTAAGGCTGATTATCAAAGTATACATACCCATGCACAAGGATGTTTGTTTTTATTTCCGGGTCTTCCACCTGTCAAACAGGTGGATTTTGCAGGGAACAAGCAAAGTTTGTTACATCTGTGCCACCATTCAGGGCTTAATGATACGACTGCAACAGCACTTCTGATTCTTCAGGACTAAGACTAATGTTCCTTTTTTTTCCTCCAGACTCTTCAATATACCTTTTACACAGAGAAAGTCAGCCCACAGTGAAACGTGGTAAGCAGTCGCTGATCTGGAAAACAGCCACTCGAAATGACTCTGCTGCTACCCACTGGCTGAGTCACCGAGGTGGGCGACTCAATGTAATCTTGAAAACGTATTATATTGTGGGCTCACCACGAACATTTTTTATTTTCCTGCTTTTATGGAATTAGGGCACACTTCAGGGACAAAATGTCTCATCAAGTCTAGGAGAGAGAAGAGAAAGTGAGAGAAACCCACAAGTCTTCTAAGAAAAATTTGTGACAAGAAACAATTGGAACCTGAAAAAGAAAGTATCCCTTTAGATAATAACATAATAATAATATTTATGGTAAGCCACTACAGATGAAGCAATATTTCCTGAAACATCTGAATAAGAAGAAACAACAAAAGGTCATTGTGAAAGGTATAGGAAAAGTAGTAACAGTACCTGCTTATTTACCTAATTCTGGTGCAATTTTCTAAAGGAATTTGAAGTGGAGAGAAGGTACATCTCTGTCTTTTATCTATCTGAGTGCTCCTATGCATGTACTCATGCACTTTTTACAGAGATATTCAGTAAATTTCCAATTTTAAAGAAAAATAATAAATCTGATCGAAAATATCTGCAGGAAAGGCAAAAAAAATGGCTGCATTTCTGATTAAATTGAATACAAAAATGCATTTTTATCTCTTTTCAGAAATTCTGCAGTTTTCCACTGGTGGGATTTGGTTCCAAACCACATCAATAGATCAAAGGTCAACCATACAAATGCATAAACAATGGTAACGCAAAATATTTTTTCTGACTTCCTTTCCCCAAGCATCTGATATCTTTGACCAGAATATTGCCTTCATGCAGCCTGTATTTGTTGACTATATGTATCTAGTAGGTGATGATTTGCCCAAGCCTCTGAAGAATAAAAGAAACAAATGTTTCAGCAAAACTCGTAGATAAACATATAATGATGGAATTGATTCCCTAAAGAATTCACTTTTGTCCTTGACATTATGATCCAGGTTACCCCAGTCCAGCCATATTCAAGGCAAAGCAAATCTATGACCCTTTTGTGAGATACTGCAATAATTATTGATATGATAGCATTTCGTCCTTGTGAGACTTAATTTGCACCTCAATCTTTCTCAGTAGTGCATGCTACAAATTCAGGAAACACACACAAGATTTTTCTCAACAAATAATGGGATATATCACCCGCTTCTGGGAAAAAAAAAGAAAGGCTGAAAATAAAAACACTGTCAGCTACATGCTGGATAGTATCCAAGGAAACTATATCAAGCTCTTTGTTCGAGTAAGGAAAAAGTCACGCATCAAGGGTCTTGTTTCTTTCGTCATTCCCCACTATTACCCATCATACAACAGATCCACACACGAGCACCTAGCTCAGAATTAGGGGACAATACAGCTGTGTTTCTCATGCTTTTGGAATGGGGCTGAGAATCAAACATAATGGTCAATAGCAGAGGTCACAACTATGTAAAAATCACTGAGATCTAGCTTATTTCTCAGATTGTGTGTCTCAAAGCTGATTTATCAAGCATTTCAGCAATAAAAATACAGAATTGGTTTTGTACACTCTTCACAACTTGGGAATTTCAGGCAAGAGATCACAAATGATGGACATGTCAAAGCTGGGGTCTCTCACTTCACAGACATTGGGTGATATCAATGTGAAAGAGTTCTTGATTTAATTTGTAGGTGTTGCTTTAGGTTTTCTTAATGTGTTTTCATGCAGCCACATAAAACCTGAAAAAGTCTGAAGTTCTAAAGCCTATTAGTTTTATGCTCGTGCTGTATTTTGTCACATTGTCAATCTGCAAGTATATTGTAATTGTCAAAATGACATTGTTGAACCTGCCATGTGACACAATAACCTTGGGTTTTGCATATGCTGCTGTCGGTTCAGGAGCGAGGCAGCTGAGCTGATCTGGCTTTTATACACTTCCTTAGTCCCCGCAATTTACTGTTACTCAGCAGCCAGTCCTGTAGGAAGTAATATTCCAGTGACTGAACCCATTTATCTATGAACCTTCCCTTGACAGACCTCATAATTTATACCCATAAGGTGTCCTTCAAAATGGATAGATTGATGGTTGAACAAGAACCGTGCTTTAACAGCCCTTGTGTTAGAGGCTCTCTCTTTAGGCAATCCCAGCTCTGGTCTCAATTAGGCAACGGGGATCTGAATCCCCCTCAGCACAAGCCCTGCCCGGGTGCAGGAGCTGGGACACTGAATTGTGACTGCCACGGCCAGGCTGGGTTAGGCTCGCAGTGGAGGCTGACAGCAGTCCATGCACTGCACATCTGTGAGGACAACCAAAAGTTGCATGGGCTGTTACCTGGAATGATTCCCTGCTTCCCTGAAGTTCTGACTTCCACAGGATTTTAAAATACTATTTTAAGCATACCAGCTTAACTTTGGTGAATGGTAAAATCTATGCACTTCTCCCAGATGGGTGTCATTTAGGGCAAAAATGCTCTTATTGTACTAATAATTGTTCAGAGCTGAATGTTTTGGAGGAGCTTCTTTTACATCGTTGATTTGGAACTAAGGCCCTATCTTGGTAGTTTAAAAAGAGTGTGAGCTCAGTTTTTCATTTCTTTCCTGGGTTCTCAACTATTGTTTGCTACACTTACAAAATGGCATGTCCCCCAACACAGTTATTTCCAGGGCCTGAATCACTCAAACACTAAAATGGTCATTAATTTAGCCTGAAAATTCGATATACAGAGAGTGATTCAGAGTGAATTGTTTGTAAAAACATCTTCTTTCTGTTGAGTGCACAGGAAGACTGTAGAGCTTTCTGTCTTATTTTATACCCTTTCAAGTTAGGGATTGAGAGTAATTGTAATTATTTTCAATTTGCCAATGGGACAATGAACCACAAAGATGAAGCAATTTGCTTGGGATCATTTCTGACTCATCACCTGAAGTACTAGGAATTTAACTTTCAGTTCTTGACGAACTAGGCTGTAGCCTATAAAACTTGACCATGACAGGGGACTGTTTCTTATTCTTGAGAGCATTTTCTTATCTGTTTTGACAGCTTTTTGTATTCAGTCTCTCACAACAATGTTGGGAAGACTTCATTTTTCCACGTCACAGGTGCCTGAGGATTAGCAACTTTTCTCTCAGAATGTTATTCACAATGTTTGGCATATCTTCAGACTGAGCACTGAAAAACACTCCTTTTGGAGCTAACCTGGAACATTCACTAAAGAACCCAGAGCTGTAAAGCCACCTGATGGCAATATCAGAAAAAACATGCAGAAGTATTTTCGCACTTATTTTGTTGATGCCCTGTTATTTCTGTGGAAATAGAAACACACAGGTGCTGTGATTTTCAGATGCTTCTAGGATAACATAAGTGTGAAAAAGGAAAATAAAGAAATCAATGCAGAAGTGCACACTTGCAGAGGTGCATGTGTTTCAGCCTTCGCTTTCTTGTCTTGATCTTCCTTTCTACCTTAAAAATTTTAGGTAGATGTGAAAACAGCTAAGAGTAAAGCTGGAAGCCCTGGTAGAATTGTCAGGCCTTGCAGTATAAAGGGTGATGGTCACTTCTTGATTCCTCAGAGCAAATGCTTTGCTGCTCACACAGATGAGTTGGTGAAGTTTCAGAGTGACTCAAGCCCCCTTCTTTCTCCGTGGGGTTTCATCAAATGCGTAAAAATATGACGGAAAAATGTAAGTGCCACTAAGGAAGATTCACTGGAGCTGTTCTTCACCTGTAGACTCTGGTATTTGGGTACTGTGGCAACCCAGGTAATGTACTGAAAAGAGCCTACAAGTGTAATTCTATGTATGCACCACAGTGGGTTTTGAAAAACATCTACAATGCACAACATCCTTTCCTCCTCTTTGCTGTGTCAGATGACATCTAACCAGGTCTGGGGAAGAGGAGAACTGATGGCTCCACTGGTTTCAGAAAGAACTGTCCTACCTGAAGCACAGCTTCACTGAGATGCACTCACTTTTATGGTCATCTGCAGGGAAGCAAATTGAATGTTAATGTGACTGATTATAGTCCATGCTTCACTTAAAAAATGGGGCCAGGTCTCAGTTGGGAGAATGTAATTAAAGCAGCCTTCCAGCAAGATAATTATACACCTTTTTTTTTCCACTGGGCCATTCTAGTCCTTAAACTTCAGTTAATAATAGCACAATGATCAAAGTTTTCTACATTTTTGGCCAACTAGCAACATGGTGAACCTGAAGAGTATCTGGAAGTATGGCTTTTCCAACTACTGAAGCTCTCAAAACCTGAAATCAAGTTTACTGTTAGATTCATTCCTCATGTTGAAAATTAGTTCTATTCCTAGCTGAACTATAATACTACCACCAGTACAACAACTGCTTGCTCTTCTGATGCTTTCATCCACAGGCCTGATTATTTATTTGTCTTTTTGACAAAGGACATAAGTAGAATTACTGTAATTTACCAATGAAAAAAATAACCGCCTGAAAGTCAAGGAAGAAGGCTAGTCTTTAATACAGACAGATGTATTTGGGGTCTTCCATTTTTACTCAGTATCCTAGGCTGTATATTACTTACCCATGAATTTTGGATACGTAACCTGAGATGTTTTCACTTAACGGGAGTTTAAAAGTTAGTGTGATATGTTTACAGGTAAAATATTAGGGTTGCTTACTCTCTTGGTAGAGGAGTTCATTACCCACTTGTTAAATTCAGAAGTGTCACCGCCTTACTCAGACATTAAAATTTCACTAGAGATTTTTTCAATTAGGAAAAACAAAAGGAAAATTATATCTGTATGTATATTAATATAGTAATAATTAGCACTTTTTCTTTGTGCATCAGATACCTTATGGAATCAATTCCTAATTCGTGAAGATGGTTTTGGGAAGGCATAACTAGTCCAGATGCCACAGAGAGATATATATCTAATCTAATTTCACAGATGTGAAATCCAAAATATGTCTGAAGAGAATAAATTTCATAATGCCCTTGAGCACAAGATGGTTATTGTCAGAATTATCTCCTATACCAGAACAAGACCAATAATGACAGAGTGGTGTAAGACTTGCCTTTATCAGACATGAAGATATACAAATTAGGATTGGCTGGATCTCTAATAAATAAACTATTGCTTGAGGCAATCAACCTTCAATCATCCATACAATCATGAGCATTTCATTTAAACTAAAAAGCAACATCGAAGCTCCTCGGGGAAAAGATTGCTTTTCTCTATGGCTGGGCTGCAAAGTGTAGCGATGCCACAGATAAAACCCACATTTTTCTTTAGTACAGTCATTAATTACCATTTGAGGGAGAAAACCCCACAACGTGTCTATCCTGTCATCTCCCCAGACTGCTTGGCTTCCCATTTTTCTGCCGCTTTCTTTTAGCAGAGTTCTCATCAACAACCATCACAGACCTCACCTTGTGAACTATAGCCTCCTTCAACTTTCTATGGATGTTTGTGATCCTAATGACATTTGAGGATAACTAAGGCCACCACATAGTTGAGGGGAGAAAGTAAAAAATAAGGCAAGTTACTGCACTAACACAAGACTACTTGCAAAAGCACAGAAATAACAGCAGGGTGTGGACTCAGCTTTGTGCACCCTGCATTCAACAACCTGCCTTCCTTCTCTGTTCAATCAGGTACCATGTCTGCATCAGGAAATGGCGTTGAAATAATCTTCAGATATTTTATGTGTCACAACACAACGTTTCTCTTGAAACACGCAATTTCCTTATCAAAAAGAATAAAAATCCTCATTGGTTTTCAGGAAGTATATTATAAAATCTTATTTGATATGTATATTGCAAGGCAGCTCAGGACTCTACAGGTTCTTTTACCACAAATCACAACAGACAAAAAAGACTGGAAATATGGGAACTTGCATTTATTCTCATTTAAATTTTTAAATGTATTTTCCTTTACTTTATATTTGTAGATATATTTATATGTAAACTCTAAATTAACATCATGGGATTCAGGACTTTTCATGCATCAGGATGAAACAACAGTAGATTCACTGCTATTTTGAACCACTTATTTTAATAATCTTTACCCTGGCATCTACAATTTAATGGACATTATCACTCAGGAACACAAAGGATAAATTTATATGTGGAACTCCATGAGGTCTGCAGATGGATTTCTAAATGCTATTCTTTGAGTCTTTCACTGATAAAATTTCTGTCCCTGTTAGCTGTACCTCCAAATTGCAGGCAAAAATCAGAGATGAGTGTGACCTTACAAGAGGACACTTACAATGGGCTGTACATATTCCAAGTGGAACCTATTAACAACTTGGTAAGGACAAACAATCATCATCATTGCTTTGCCAGGGGACTGACTTAATGGGGATGCTGTTAACATTAAACCAGGCAAACTGTAAGGACATTGTAAAAGATTATGTGGAGAATGCCAAAGCAGTGCTCATGGATTTACATGCCTCTCGTAAAATTAAATCAATAATAATTATAATAAAAAATATAGCTTTATAAAATATGCAGTAACAGTTAAAATAGCTTGCAAAAGTAAATTTTACTGACAGTCAGTAAAAATTCGTGGTCAATATGGTAAATAATCTTTTCCATCATTTTACTATGTAAAGAATAGATTATACATTTCCTGAGGAGATTTTTCTCTCAGGCCAAAAATAGAGGAATGAGAGTATGGGATTCACTATTTTGAAACAGACACTCCAGAGCAGAGAGAGTTTCATGAAAGGCAAAATATTAAAATAATCTAAAAGCGTACTAGATTAGAACAGAATAAAACCTCAGAGCTGGTTAGGACCGCACAGTTGGTGGGGGCTTGTGAAAACAATTTTATTCTAGTAGATGAAACATGAGTGTAGATATTCTTTCAACATGATTACATAATTACCATCACCGTTTTTTTACTGCGGTAATTTTTCATGTTATTTGACATATGTGGGACCTTAGCACTTCATAAACACAAATGAATTTATCTTCGCTGCATCAGTTGTACTGTAAATCAGTTTATTTAAATAATTAAGCGATACTTTAAATCTGATGTGTTTCTACTTTGCCTATGAGTCAGACATTCTGATTTAGACATTCTTCTCAGCATTTTCATACCTACCTCAGTCTCTTCCAGAGGGACATGCACTGCCCACAGCAACCTCATCTTCTGATCTTGACAACCACACAGCATACTTCTCTAACTTGTTCACACCTTCCTCATTCCAATGAAAGTTCCCCGTTGTACCAGCCTCTCCCAACCCAGCTAGAAATTCAATAAAGGAGGTCTCCTTCTATAGGTTTTGAAACTTGAGCGACCACAGAATAATTTACATGGGAAGAAGACCCCGAGGAAAATCTTGCTCAGTCCCTCACTTAAAGCAGGCCAGCATATCAAGGGCAGCAAAGCAAAGAAACCCTGCAGGACATGGCAGGTGTGTTTGAACATACACGGAAAAGTCATATACCTCCTGCAATGTTATAAATCTAGTTAAATATAAGTGTCCATGTACTGCTCTTTACCCCAAGAAATGTGCCAGGAGACGCAGTGAGAGTACTTAGGAGCCATGCGTTTCTCTGCCCTTGCAATACATTTTCTCTCTTGACAGACACTATAAGCTCAGTTTGTTGCTATTTGCAGCCTCCTGGCTCCCGCTCATCAAGGGCCAGAGATACCCACAGCCTACTGCTTTTCCTTTTCTCTAAACGCTGTGTTAAAGAAAAAAACGGTGGAAAAAGATACAATCAAAGGTGTTTAATATATGGTATATACTGGCTATCTCAAAGGTAAAGGTTATTCTCATCTCCTAAGCTATCTCTTACCATAGCACCTTTGGAAAAGTCTCACAGAAGTGCCTGCACAACACTTTCCTGTTCCCATCTGAAATCCAGATGTGTTGCTCATGGCTGGGTGTCTCCCACACGGACTGCCTCTTCTTCCCCTTGGGGCACACTTGCATAGATATCCCTCAGCCCTCGGAGCTCCACAGCCTTGTCCAAAATGACTCCCATGGCTTTCAAGTCTGCCATTAGAGCAACAAAATCCCCGTGCTACAAAAGTTTGAAAGCTTTGCTTAAAACCTTTCAAGGTGACTAATACACAGGCTTCACTACCCACAGAGAATGTCTTTGCTTGAAAATTGCAGCTGAATTAAGCACACCCATTTTAGAAGCAATTAAAAACAAAAAAGTCACAATCATATGAGAAACATCTCACGGGTTGTACTTCATAAACTGTTTCTCCTCACAGGGTGGATCAGACTGGAACGACATCTGTTTTTTTCCACCTTCCCTCTCACCGCTTTTCCCGCCTGAACTGCCCCTCAGCCCCGCCATGGCGCACAGGCCTCGCCCGCCCGGCTCTCCTCAGGCGCCTGCTCCCTGTCCCCTGACTCTTCCACCTCCTTGTGCCCACGGACGTGCTCGCTCCATCGGTTTCCCAGGAGCACAGTGACAGGACCGCCCTCTGATTTTCCCAGATTGTCTTCCCAACAGTTTCTGAAGACGGGAGCAGCCACTGCTGTCCTGCGGTCAGCCCCGAGCTTACCCCTGCCCACGGCTGCTCACCCACCTCCTGGCACTCCCCACCTTGGCCTTCTATTTGCTGCAAATAAATAGGGAAATTAATTCTTAAGGCCTATCCTTTCTTGCTACTTAAGATGAGACAGAACAGATAATAGGATCCTTCAAATGGAAAACCATATATTACTTATGATTTCCTGAATTTACCAAAGACTGGTTTTTTTAACTCCATCCTCCAACATTAAAACTCCTTTAAATTTCTTTCTTATTATTTCAATTATGTTAAGGTATTTCTTAGGGAAGTATGGGTTTTATTGCATTATTGCCATAAAAGTAATAAAAACATTCATCTATTACCTGTTCTGGACAATCACACTTGGTATAAAATTGGCTTTATTAGGTACATTATGACGTAAATTGTTTCCTTTTCCTTATTTTCTTAATTTTCCCTTTTATGAATTACTTTTTAATCTACAAGTTCAAGAGGTTTAAGAATGATAAATTCCATATATCTACCGATCCAATAATCTCCAGTACAATCTATTTCAATTAAAAAATATTTCTAAAGTCTAAACAATCTGCTCCAATCCAGATGAGCTAGCATTACTTAAATCCTTTATTCAGATTCCTGTTATTCCAAAAAGATGAGAAGAAAATCTCTATAAGAACAGAATGAGTTAGGCAGGCAGTCATGAGAGAGAGCTTTATTTTTCTTTTACTACCAACTTTGGTGCTTTATGCTAAAGTTACAATTCTATTTTAAGACTGCATTTGCTTGTGTGAAAAAAAAAATATATTTCTTGCTTTCTTTGATTTTAAGAAACAGAGCTGGTCTTTTGGGAAAACATAGCTGCATCCTTCAGACCTGAGCATTCCCTTTTAATGTCTGACAATTTACTGGCAACCAGATGTATCTGTACATGAAGACTTATATCTTATATGGCTATATTTACTGGTTAAATGATAAACATTGAAAATGTAATAAAAATTATGAATATACAACATAATTTTAAGTAATGCAAAAGAAATAAATGCATAAATTTACTATAATTATACTTGTTCTTATATATATTTCTAAGCGTATTTTTCCCAATTGGAATCAAAATAGTTATGCTCCAAGTGAACAAAATTTTAATTAAAATAGTGAGGAAAAATAAAAAACTCAGAAATCTAATATCTCACATGCAGCCCCCTTCAATTAAATAAATACAAATATATTATGAAAGCCATGTAACAATAGTTATTTGATTTTAAGATTGCTTAACTAAATGCAATAGTGAAAGCCAGCAATCAGTTATAGCATTATATATATATATATATATATTTGAAATTTTCATAATTCTAAATTTTCTTTCGTTTTTTTTCCTTTTGCAGATTTCTACTTATAACTATTCTGTACCTCAGATTCCTGCTGAGTCCACAAGGATTTTTATTGGACCTGGAGTACTTGCAGGAATCTTAAGGTTTCTTTGCCCCCTTCCAACCCGCATGATGATGGATGCAATTCCATTAAAGCCTGGTCAATGGAGCTCGCAAATGGCCCTGTATTGCTGTAAAATTGCTCTTGATTTCCTAAACTGGCATCTCCTGATCCTTGGACTGGGCTGGTCAGGGAGGTGACACAGCTCAGAGGAACCAACCAGGCAAACCCTCACCTGCTACATTGCAGGAAACAGGTCCTACCTTCAATCTGTATACTGTAAAATTAAGGCAAATAAACTAAGCTAGTTTGTGTGTTTCGATAGGTAATTGTGTGATTTCCACATAAAAGCAATACAGCTTCTCACTGAATCAACCTCTCTGGTGCTGCAGCATTTTTAACCCTTTCCAATGCACTGGAGGGATAGGAAAGTTGGTCTGCAGTGCTATTAAGGCCACACTACCATGGATATCTATATTTAGCTCCCATCAAAAACAAAGAGCTCATTAAAAGGTTTTTAATTAAGTTAGAATTCTATTAGAATTTCCAAGTAAATCCTTGATTAGATATTGTCTTCCTTTGTCTTTCTTACTCTCAAAAACGACCAATATTCTGTCTAGAGCACTTTAGTCCCAGGAGGAACATTCCCACACCTCTTGCTTGTATCAGCATATGACACATATTGGAAAGGTATTGTTGAGGATAAAATTAAATAGTGGGGTTGTAAAGAGGTTTTATCTCTTGCTAATGAGTTCATTTATTTTTTTGCAATGACAGCAGATTAAGACTAGTGTGTTTAAATAACATTAAAACATCCATAACTTTTATATGTTTTGAATAGCAAAGACATCAGCAGGCACAAAAAAGTGAATGTTTCAGAGGATAACTTGCAGGCTGTTCTTACACAAGTCATCTGTCACAGGCTTATTTCAGGGCTGTGCTATCAATCAAAACTTACAAGACTTGTTTGAATTAGTTATGGGGCTACAGGCAGATACTGGAGGGTGTGCTATTCTGTCACAGGTAAACATAAGTCTTCTGTTGACTTTGTAGAACTGAGATTAAATTCTAATTATGCCCTGTTAACAGTTATCTCCAATTTCCTTAATCCTTCATGAAGATTTGCACCTACACTTGAATGTGCGCTTACTTGTGCCATCTGCACATAAACATTTACCTGCCTAACTGTTGCTTTTGTTTTCCACTCAGTCTCACCAGATTTAAAAAAAAAATTGCTTCCTGATGGAATGCAAGCAGAGGAAAAAAATATTTTTGGTTTAAAACTCTGTAAGTAGATAAATTTATGCTGAATACTTTGTGTTGTTTTGTTGCAACAATCACACATACTTGTAGAAACAAAAGTGAAGTACTTGGAAAAGAGCTTGTTGTTTGGAATAATGAACAACCAAAACATTTTCAAAGCCTGTGTGAAACTTTGAGTCAAACAAGACTTTTCCCATTTGCTAACAGTCCCAGTAAGAGCTCCAGTATGTCTGAAGATAATAATTAGACTATAGGCAGAAAGTAGATGTTGGGATTAAATGTACCTGAGACGTTGCTTCTAAAAAGGCAAAAGGATTTTTACTAAAGTCTTATCAACAAAAGACTGCTTGATGCAACATTGTCAAAACATGGAAGCTCTGAGTTTTCCTAACTCCACCCTGAGGGAGGAAGAAAATTATTATCTCTTACAAGAATAATGAGAAAAGAAGATTAGTATCTCTGTTCTGAGAGTCCTCAAGGAAGATTTTTCCTTCACACAGGACATCTTCATAAATGAATAAAGCACACAGAGATCTGGACAAAGCATGATAATTCTTCCCCCTGACTCCCATCAGTCAACAAACCTAATGAAGTTAGAAGGTACATTTCCAAGTGCCTTTCTTTCTCCTTTGTCCTCTTCCATGTGTCTTTCTCCGTTGATGGATCTACAAGGGCTTCCCTTGGCTGAGAAATGCCTGATGGTTCGGGCTATAGGCAAAGTGTATGAGATAACAATGGTTTCAGCATATCAGTGGGACTGTGGGAAGACATTTGGGGCCTTCTAATGAAACCGTTGACTGAGAACTGGGCTTTAGCTTTGAGCACTGAGCTACCATGGTAAAGCCAACTCTTGCCTTTGTTTGAAAAGCTGTATAGAAAATTCTTCCTTACTTATTTCTTTCCCATGCAGCATTGATACATAACCTTCCCCTAGAACATAAATTATTAGGTTTTAGACACTCATAAAGAACTAGTTTCTTCTTACAGAACTTAAACAGAAATGAAAGTTGAGTGGCTTTATATTTTTTTAAACAGTGTTGCCCTTGCTGGAAGCCACAAAAATTCAACTGGTTTGACACCTACTGGAACAGCTGAACATTTGGAGTCTATCCTGTCACTAGGAATCTCTGGAAATTACATGTCCAAACCAGACAGTCATTCACAAAGGCACAAGGGCACCATTTTAACGTGCATTACTATGGACTGTGGCAGTTCTTGTAGTACCAGGAGACACCCAGCCTATGAAAGAAATGCTGTACAGAAAGATTTTACTTCCTAACGCCATGCAAATCCCTGCCATGCCAGGAGAGACTCAAGTTGCAATTTCTATTTTACCAGCTGTCATAAATAATGTGTAGGTATATATACCTCTCTCCCAGAGAGTCCAAGAAAGTGTTCAAATGGCATCTAATACTCTGTGCTGACAAAATAAAAACTCTATACATCTATATCACAAAGTTGCTTTTTCCTTCAGATGCCAGTTCGAAGAAACAACATATCTGTTCCTTTAAAAAAAATAAATTACAAGTGGAACCTCTCCAAAGATTCAAAACTTAAAGGCACTGGTACAGCAAAAGGGTAGTATTAAAATTTACAGCAGATGTTTCACCATTAATTAATGACAGTAAAAAATACCCTAGAACAACACAACATGATACTTATGCACCCCTTCCACTCACAAAAAAAAGCATACAAAAATAATTTCCAAGTATTTGCGACATATGCACAAATTTGCTAGGATTAGGCTCTCTAATCAAAACAACCCCAAAACTCCCATGAGCGGTGGCACACAGCTCATATTCTGTTTATATGATTGCCTCCCCTCCAAAAGACTTCTTGTGCCTTTTTATGTAAATAAAAGCTTGATATAAAAGACTTTCAAGCCTTGCTCCCCTCAAAGGAAACGGACAGACACTTGGAGGAATCCCAAAGAGTGATTCTCCTACCCTACATTGCAGGACCAAGTAAGCAGATCATCACACACTGGAGCATGAGTACTTGTCTAGAAACACTTCCCAGAGAGGCTCTTACAGTGTTCCCAGCCAGCAAATAGCTAGGTGATAACTAATCCTTGCTCTTTTGGACACAGAGATTACTCAAAACATCTATAACTTCTATTTTTACAGACATTTTTCACCCTCAACAAGCTTCAAAATCACAAATCGGTCTTGCAAACTAAAGAAAATGGCCATGATCTTGCTACAACAGTGCACCAGAGGAATTAAACTGAAATTCTGAAAGCAAGTTTCTAAAGGTACTCACGCTCATTTTCCATGAACTTTGGCATGACGGTTCTTCCTATGGAGATTCAAAGAAGCAAAGCAAATCCAGAGGATTTTCGAGGAAACTCTAAAACTTTTGAGGAAAGGCCTCACAGGTGGTGTGTCTCAGATGCCGTCCCACTTGACAGGACTTGACTGCCCAGATTCTTGGTCACAAATAGGAAGAAATCAAATGAGACAAGACAGGATCTGATCACCTTTCATAATTAAATCAGATATGCCACACAGACAAAATTTCTCTTAATAAATGAAAAATACATGGCCTTTCTCATTCTCAGTATAAAATGTAATTCAATTTAAGAGAATTGGGTGCTAACACACACTTTTTTCCTTGGCTGCCCAGCAGCAGAGGGCTCATCCTGGCCCAACTATGGATAAGATTCCCTGTAGAAATAATAATAATTGCTATTGCTTTTTTGAATTTTGAGACAGTAAACACACATTTTGTTTCCATTTGTTCTACTCAATTAAATTAAACAAACTAGCAAAATATGAATTTATATATAATGAATGCATCAACTAGGTAGGAATTAAAAGCAGAAATATGTAAATGCTCCATGACTGTTGCATAAACTTAGTTTTGTTTTAGCGATGTAAATACTATTTTTAAAATGAAAATTTCATTTAAATACTGATTGCTTAGAAAATCCCAGGGAAAAGAAATTACTTTGGTTCTGAATGACTATGGGAGACTAATAATGTCAGCTTAATCCATCCATTACTATTGAACGTTCTCTACTAAATTCATTAAAACATATATTTTCCTATAGTTTTCAGTTATTTTCAAGATGAAAAAATGAGGGAGTATTTTCACAGCATTGAGGCTGTGTAAAATAAATAAAACTGGATTCTCGCATTCTTCTGAAGATGAAAGTATAAAGCTGTACTGGTAAATAAAAACAGCTTGGGACCAATTTGTAATAAAGCTCTTTTCCTAATAGATTGCACTGAGAATTTAGGTTGTACATACCCCTCCATACCCGCTAACATGTAGTGAACCCATCTGCAAAGAGGACAGCAGGGCACATGATCTCAGGCTTTGAGCATGGATAGAAAACTTTGGATTTCCAGTGTGACGCATTTCAGGCACACAGAAAGAAGGAAGTTGTAACGGAGTCACCTTTATGAGTATAATGAATAGGTCATTGCTGTCCACTGATGATGTCTAAAGACAAAGGGCAGCAGATAGATAAAAACAAACAAGCAAACATACAAACAGCAAAACCAAGAAAACCCCAAACACAAAAACCAAATCAACCCGAAACCCACTGCCAACTAAAGAAACCCTATACATATGTTTACATCCAACTTTTATAAGAAATGTGTCATTTTGACAAGCAGGCTACCGTAATCAAAAGCAGGGACTAATTTCAGTTCATCTTTTCCCTCCTGGTAATTGTACGTAGTTTTTCTATGGCCATTTGCCCCATTTTGTAAGGGGAAATGCAGCTGTCTGCACGAATTGTCTAGAACAGCTAGAGAGGATGATAATTATGGTACAAGCTCCCGAAACAAGTTTCAATCCAAAACAGAAGAGGTGACATGCCATATCTGTTCTAGTTTGTCTTTGTTACTGTACATGAAGATTCTCCAGTCATTGCAGTATTTTGAAAACTGCCATTCTTAAAAAAAAAAAAATTAGTGTAATGGTAGAAACCATACCCTACAAGAATATCATTAGATTTGTCTTAATAATTAATAAAACAGAGACTAATGAAATGATTTGAGTACAGAAAGGGTTTCTAGAGTAGTTCATAAATCATAGCAGCTGCTGTTGAAAGTCTGCAAGGCCCAGCAGGCAGTGCAGGGCGCAAACCCACATTTAGCAGTCGCTCTGACACTTCCCAACTGGAAAAGATAGCCTTTGGCTTGGTGGATACAAAGAATGCACTTCAAACCTGTTTTGAAGCCACAGTCTGAAGGCAAAAATGGTGACTTGGATCTCAGGGTGTGGTTCTGAGGGTTTTTTTTTCTGGCTGGCACTCCCTTCAGCCTAATGTTTGCTGACTGACACTCTACTACCACACGTTAACATAGACTCTGGCACCAGCATCTCGATTTGCTAATTTTGAGAAATGTGCTGCTTTAAAAATTGCTGGGATTACAATGAATTGTGCAATAAAATTACAATATCTGTAAGGAAGTGAGTGGTTGGCTATTATAATTTACTACTCTTATTTTCCCAGAGTACCTCTGAAAATGTGTTTGTTGTCAAACATGTAAAGGGATGTGTTGCTGACAAACGCCAGTCAAAAATTTACATCATCGATCTTGGATTTTACTGGATCAATACAGTTTGTCTTTGTTGTGTGCCGCAAGCAATTCTGTGTCAAGCTATGTTTTTGGAGCTCTTAAAGTTGGCAGAGAATATGCCTTGGGAAGAAGAAAGAAAGGGACAAATGGTAAAAATATACACACACTTATACATTTACACACATAAGAGTGATTCACACTGCCTACATTTGTCAAGATCAAACACATTTTTGAAAACATGTCTGATTGAAAACAGAGCATCGACCAACATTTTAGAACTATGCTCTGTGCTGCAGTGAAGCTGATTCCAGTTTACAATCCAAGAAGAGAATAACATTACCTACTGCATTTAATATTTGCAGTTCAGGGCTTTGGATATAGAAACACTGCTCCATAATAAGCACAAGGAAATGTGTACTGTAACCCACAGATATTTATAAAATAGTTAACACAAATCAGGAGATCCATGTGCCCATTGTCTAAAATCCTAATCAAACCTGAGCCACTAATTTGCAAGGGCTCAGAAAGACTGATTGACTTTCCTACAAAACAATATTTTTCATGTGTGTGCCCTTAACCTCACAATCTTCCCACCAAGCATCTGAGGAAGTCCTCACGTAGCAGGGTTCAGTGCTTGTTCCCACACCCTTGCTAACCTTGCAGAAAATACTGTGCACCATGCAGCAGCAAAGACAGCTTCCAATTCTAATAAAACAAAGGTTCAAACATTTGCAAATTTTATACAAATGATCTGCAACTAGATTTACATCTTTGGCCAGGATGGATTTAATTTGCATAAATGACTGAAGGTGACTCACTATTAGGACAGCAGGATGTATTGCACTGCACCCACTGCTGAACATTTGTATTCTCTTCTATTTACTTGGCTCCACTGTAGGAGATCTGGGATGTCTCTTCTCAAAGAGGGACAACAAGAGCCTGAGCTGGACGTGCAGTATGAACAGGAAGGCAAAGCCATTGCCTCTGTACCTTTTTTCCTGCAGCAAGAGGTGACTCCCACCAGAACTGTGACTTTGCTCGTGCCCTCTTCTCACAGGCTCCTGAGTGCTACTCTCTCCCAGAAATATGGTTCTCTCTTGCACCCACCTATGCTTTAAGCCTAGTTTTCTGAGAAACTGCTAAATTGCAACAGCATGGGATCTTAATACAGCTGTCTTTTCTCTTGTAGTTTCCTTCAATTTTTTAGATTCAAATCTTGCAAATTCGAGTAGATTGTGAATCTCACACATTAACAACATGTCTTTGAAGCTAATTAAAACCATCTATGTTTTAAGAATACCTTTTTAATGTGTCAAATGTGCTGTCACTTCATGCAAAGATATGCAAAGATGTTTTCCTAATGGTAAAACTGACTCACTGTCTTGATAAGTAAGCACCACTGTGAGTATATGTGATAGGCATATGCTGCATAAACACTTCTCACAGAGATTTCAGTCCGCTTTAAATATGCTGAAAATGACAGCTCATCCGTTCTTTTCCCCACCTCCCTCCACATTAAATTGTAGCTGCCTCACAAAACGAGGCAAATTTATAAACTTTCAATTTGGGACAAAGACCAAGCTACCATTTAATGTTAGAATTGAGTTCCAGCTTAGAAATAAAAAGCTCTAACGGGGTGACACTCTCCTTCATGAATAGTTTACTGTTGCAGAAGACACTCACAATCTTATATTTATGTATATAATTCATTCCAAACCAAAGCAAAATAGTGACTTATTTTTGGTCACTAGGCCAGTGATGCTTATAATCATAGCATAAAATTGTCTTGTTTGCTGCTTGCTTTCCACTGAGTTTCATTTTAAATGTATTATATATCTTCATCTTGTTTAGCAGATTTATCCTACCATTAACATGGTAAACCTGTTTTGTTTCTTGGAAATTTTATCCCAACTTGTCTTTGATGCTTTCAATTAGTAATTTTGATTTGTAAAGATCTATATGAGGGTAGAATACCTTTCTTCAGAACACCTCTGAAGAACACATGAGCAAGACATGAATTTTACAGCCTATCCCAATGGTCAGCAAGAAGTCAGGTGCATATATCTGTCAAAACAAACGACTTACTAAAGAATATAGGGAAAAGTATGTATTTTTCTTCCTATTTCCTGTCAACCACACCTTTCAAAAAAGTGACGACAGCCAGTTTCTCTGATGCAACAGACAGTTTGACATATATTTCTTTAGTACTTTTTTAATCTGAGACCATTACTTCTTGCTCTAGAAAAAAGCTTCTGATTTCAGGAAGGTCATTTTCATTACCCAACAGTCCTTAATAAAGAAAAAAGCCTTTAGTGTAAATGTTGAAGTTGTTTAACAGTAATGTCTGCACATAACTTTGGAGAGTTATTTTCCTTTTTAATTTCAACCACCATTATTATTTGACTGGCTGATGATATTAACATAGTGGTGACTCAGAACAATGAGAATATGACGAAGGTTAGGGTACAAGCCTGGCCTCTAGGGTCCTGCCATGAGGTCAAAAGATAATGACAGCCATGAAAAGCTACTACTATCTCTTTCTTATTTAATTAAGCCAGAGATCTCAATCTTCTTACCCGTGCTCAAAGTTAAACCCCTAATTTTCTCCCCTGTTGTCACCTTTGTACTGCAGAGTTTTCCATAGGCAGAAATCCTGCATTGGCTACACGGTGCTTGTGAGGTCGACAGAGAATGTCTCTTCTCCTTGAGGCAGACAGCACCAAGTGTAAGTAACATCTCCAGGAGACTTTAAGTTAATTAACTGTACTGAGGAGAAGTCCCAAATGCAGGATGTGGAAATGGCTTACAAGAATTTACAATTACAGAACATGGTCCACCTATTGGGATGGTTTTAAGATTGCTGGGGCTTGGAGGTGTGTACTGGTTGAGCTGCTTAGCTCAGCTACAAGGAAAACTCAAAGGAGAAGCAAGTGTTGAACAAAATGTTTTTTCTACTAAACGGAGTACACTGATAAAACATCGTCTGAAAATGGGGGTCATGCTCAACAAAGCTGGATCAGACAAATGTGCAACATACTCCACATGCCCCAAACACTGGAAGATTTATCCAGTGGAATCCTTTTTTTTTAGCTTGTTGGTCTGTAGATTCAGCCTCTTTTTTTGTTGTTGTTGTTGTTGTTGTTGTTTGTTTGTTTTTGTTTTCTTTACTGTATTTCTTTCCCTGCCATTCACACCCTGCCCCAGCACAGATGCCCTGATCAGCCTTATTAGCCCATAACTTTATTATCCAGTGGCTGCAAGTCCTGAAAGGTAAGACTCGACTGGCAAGCCAGGCAGGTAAGAAAGACCGACCCAAAAATGAGGAGTTTCACTGGACCTGGGCATAATGGGCACATCTAGGGACAGGAATTCGCCAGAGGAAAGACAAGGATGAAAAGACAAAGGTGCCATGAGAAAGGATGGCAACCAGCCACCAAACAGGGATATCACCTCTGAAAAATCTTTAATGATTTAGAACACGTTCTCCAGAACAGATGTTAGGATTGAGATAGCTCTCAATGATACAATCAATGAATAAGTGATAAAACGTTTCTCGTTTGCGGCAGTGATCTGAAATAATAACAAAGAGATAACTATTTTAGTCTGAGTTTTGCTTATGTCATTAAAATTTAAACATGATTAAAATGAGCCAGTCTGGTTTTATAACCTGTCAGTATGACAAAGGGACTTTGACACATTTGTCTTCTGGCATATTATGGGGATTTACATTTTGCACCATACAATTATATCTGCATTAAAATGACTGAGCACACTGAACATGAAAAGAGTGATTCATAATAATGGCATTAAAAGCAATAAAGAGTTAAGGACACTGGGAAGCAAATTAAGCAGGAAGGTAAAAGAGGCTTTATATAAAATGAAGTAGAAGGGAAAGACATATCTCTTCGCTCTTGCCTCTTTATTATTAGTCTAAATAAAAAGAATGTAAACGAAAAGAGTTTCTGCCTAAAGAATCAATACAGATATAAAAAAGCCACCTAGAAATAGTTTTCAATCTCCTAACCTCATTTTGAACTAAACACATTGCATCCTGGGGTAGACATACGTTGAAGTTTGAATTCCATGTATGCCCATAATTTCTCCTGGGGGTTTGGCTTTCTTGTGGGACTTTGATCTTGAAGCCGGTAGAGAAAACAGAGGTATATAAGAAATTATTTTCATCTTCTGTAAATGTTTTTGTCTTATTAGGGCACTTTTGACTCCAAACAAGATGAAAAACACAGAACTCTTGGAAGACTACAACGAACTGAATTTAAATAGAAATTATAAATTCAATCAAACAACTGGCAGTTAAGAATGATGGCCTTTTTTATTTATTTCAGTCATTATGTTGTTGGTTTTTTTTTACAGATAACTATTAGATAAAATACTATTTTTAATATCAGAATATCACATCTCTAAAATCAATATTTTCTTTTTAAAATGTCAAAGGTTTGAGTTTGTTCTTTTTTTTTTCAGACTTTGGAAAATTAGGGATTTGGTTTAAGAATCTCCAAAAACGGAACATTTTTATTTGTTTGCATAACAATAATAATTTCCTGTAAAAATGTATTGGTTTTGTGGAGGCTTTTTGTTTTCTTTTGTTAAAAAAAAAGTGTTTTTTCTTTCTTTTGTTAATACAAAATATTTATTTTTTAATGGAGAATAGTTTGGTTTGTGAAACAACAGAGTAGAGAAAAAACTGTAATGGGAGCTGAGCCTGTCCCTACACAATGCTGTTATTCAGTCAAATACTATGAAAAACAGAGCTTTGGTTCCTATTTTGGCAATCCAGTAGAGCTGCAGCAACTGATACCTGTTGTGAATCTGTCTACTCAATCTCCAACCTCAGCAAACAATGAACGCCATCAGATTTTACTTATTAAAAGCTGTAGTACTATTAAATCTTTAGTTTTGTCATGTCTCTGTAAGATAATGACATAAATGTTTCTGGTCTTTTGTGTTCACATCAAGCTTACTCCTAAAACCACTGTACATTTTATTAAGAAGTAACCCCAGCCAACATAGTTAAATAAAAAGTTAAATGAAATTATAATTACTTCTAATAATATTTGCATGGCATTTAAAATTTAAAGTCGATGGTTTATAATTTTTCTTTTTATAAACTCAGTAGTTGAAGATAACAGGATGTAATCTGAAGATGAGTTCATTGGTCAGGAAATCACAGAGCCAGCACACTCTCAGAGACACATGTTTCATAAAACATAAGAAAGGGAAGGGATCTCTAAATAAGGAAATAAAGCTATAGTCTGCAGTTAAAATCCTTGCTGCTTGCAGTACATCATTCTGTTCCTAAGTGTCTGTTGCTGGGCTAGAGTTTCTAAAATGAACATTGCAATAGCCTACACAGGCCCCAAAACACACACAAGAAAACATTGCTGAACTGGTTATTATAAGTGCTAACATATGTTTGTTATTTTCCCAACGTGTTTCTATCCCTTGAAAATATTTATCAGGATAAATTTTTGAATTGGCTCTTTGAACAGTCAAAGTGCAATTGCTAAGACAGAAGTGTGTGTAGTTTTTAGTGAAAACTGAAATAGTGATGAATTTTTACAGTTTCACAGTATTTATAGGCATAATTTTTACACTTACTAGGATCAGCATCACTTAAAAATTAAAAGACATTAATGCACATGCATCTAATAAGAATATTTGGAAAGCAAGCTTAATGAGTTTATAACCCTATAATTTGGAAGTGAAAAAATAAAATGCCATTTTTTACTTAATACAGAAATTAAAAAGGAATTGTTGATATATTATGTATAGCTGAAGCCTCAGTGTTTTATATATATACCCAAATATATATATATATGTAAAAATATATAGGTAAAGCTTCAGTGTTTGATGCACTCTGGCTGTTCACTAAATGCTACCTTTCTCTTCTGTAAGGGCATGGTTTGATCCCTGGCTGATTAGGAAAGGATAAGCAGCTTCCAATAGAAACAAACCATGGGATAGTAGACAACATCACTGAGAAACAGGGCAACCAGCTCTCAGAGCACAGCAAGTGGCAGCAAGATCCATGGCCCTCCATGGAACCCGTTGGGAGCCTTTCATGGAGCTCTCTCCACTAACACCTTGTCACTCCATACCAGACATCTGAGGGACACCGGGAATTTTAACGAGCATAGCTAAAAGTCCTTGGGAACGACAAAACCAGAGCCCAGCCTGATGTCTGCTGACTCTGATCTGTGCAGCAGGCTTTGGAAAACACGTCACGCTCAGCTGTTACAATGGAAAAGATGAAACTGGCTGGGTACAAAGTGGCGCTGAACTTTCATTTCCGTGGCAGTCCACACAGGTGGTATCCGGACTATTCCCCTCGCCTGTGAAGTCCCCGTGCACTCCTCTCAAGTGACAGCTGAACCAACAGATATGGAAATACTTGGCTGAGGTATTCCTGTGGCTTTGGACTACTTTCTTTGGCACTTTTTTGTACTGGCTTTTAAATAAGAGATGGCACCCACAGTAGAGTTTTGGGAATGTACATATTTGTGATTCACAAATACAGCAAAAAGGCCAGTTAAGCTAGATTTCAGTCATTCCATTCTGCATAAATATACAGAAACAAAAAGAATACTTTTCACTTGATCACTTGAGGATATTCAGACTCATCTACATACTGAAGAACATAAAAGAAGATTAAAAACAGCCAACATACTTGGTTTAAATAAAAAAGACCATAACAAAAGCTTGTGTTTAGGAACTGATGAATTTGCAATGAAAACACATTGCAATGAAGGGAGTTTATGGCCCCGGAAAAATGCAATATGTGAAAGAATCAACAATTATTAGTGTATCTTGAACAAATTTGTCAATGACCACAGAAATGAAAATCCATACTACAAAATAATCACCCACATTTCTTTTTTCTGGTAGAAATGGTAAAAGTATACTTCTATCAAAAGTACTCAGTTAAGAGTATGTCTTATGTTCATTATTATGTCAAAGTGCTATACCTTAACTGGATTTTAATTTTTTTTTTTAAATGGAGACGTCTGGGCTGACTATTTCTCTAATGATCAAGAGAGATGTAACCTAGACTGCATAATACAACTCTTCTGGGTTACCTTTGGTAGAATCCAGCCATAACATGGGGTGTGGACTCTGATGCAAAGACCAGACCAGACACACAGTTTGGCTCACTCACTACCCTCTGCCTGTGAGAAGATTTAAAAGAGTAAGAGCAGATGTAAGAGCACCTTAAGAAAACAGGAAAATACAATGGCTGTGTCTAAAGCAAGTTCTATATATTTCACATTACATACAGGATAAGATAAGAGCAGCTGGTAAGCCACGTTCTGGAATCAAAGCTATTTGCTTGTAGTTTGCTTGGCATTTATTGGGCAGTTCTCAATGTCTGCATACTGGGATGCATCAAGACATCTTACTTTATCCAATATCTGAGACTCTGCTCTTTCAGAGATAACATTTGAATTATTGTGACCTTCCCAAAGCATAATGCCACTTTTTTTCTCTCTTTTGAAGCATTAGATTGAATGTTAGATTGCTATTGCGTACCTCGTGGCACTCCAGTAACTATAAAACCCCTTGTATTAGTTCTGTACAGTGTCTTCTGTCAAAACCTCCTGGCTCTTCCTGGGCTACGACTGATCTTATTCTGCCTTTTAACAAGCTACGCTCTTTACAGGACTCTGGAATATTTAGAAGCCTCTTCAACCAGGAGATGTTATAGCCTCCAGGAAAAGAGTGCAGCTCTTTCAGACCTGTCTCTGGGTGCTCTCCAGAGCTCAGCGGCAGATACACTCCCATCCCTGACACTTCAGGGCTGTGTTCTGCTCCATTCAGCCAGCAGATGTAACATGTCTTCGCACTGTTTCCAAACCCCTCACACTTCCCAAGCCATATCCCAAACCCTGTTCACTGCTGAAAGAAATCAAATACTGACACCTCATTACTTCATGGACGTATTTATGAGGAAGATCCAGCTAAGAAGCCATAGAGAACGTTAGCACGTGAGCACTGCTGAATTAGTTTGGGTCTTCCCATTTTTCCAGAAACCTTACAAATTCAGCTGGAAAAGCATAAGCTGTTACCCAGCTAATAGGAAATGGTGTAGTTGCTGGGAGATGAATTTTCTGGAAGCCAGAAAAGACATTATTGTCATTAGGAAAATGGGCACTTATCCTCCCCACAGGAGTTCTAACTGTGGCTATGGTCCAGTTTATAAGAGTCATGCTGTGCATGATAAAAGCGTGTAAATGAAAGGATGGAAAACAGCTCTCGGGTTTTATTACTGCAAAATCAAGGATCATAAAGAGACCTCTCACGCTGGAAACTTCAAACTGGAAGGTACCTTTTCATCCGTGGAACTGTCTTATAAAGGAATTAGTAAAAACATCCCTTTTTTGCACAATATATTTTGTGTAACCTACTTAATATGGAAAAGCACGAGGCTGCAGATCACTTTTGACCTTGTTGAATACATAATAAATGAATAACTCTATAGCAACTTTGCTATTTCATAGTTTACAAATATTCACAAGTCTGGGAAGACTAAGCTTTGTGCTCTCTTATATTTATTTTCACACATAATACAGAAACACCCAGAGGCCATCTATAGAAATTGAATATATACATAATAAAGCCCTGATCCTGAAAAACTCCCAGTCTAATATGAACAGTCTGGATAAACACCATGAGAAGACAGATAATACCATGTTGCAGATGGGAGAAATGAAGGGTGGCAGCACAGAGGAAGGTGCACTGCTGAACAGTCGAGTAATTTCCTTTGTGGCCCATCTGTGTCATCCCAGTTCTGGTCAAGCCATCCCCCAAAGAGCATCCTGGACACTTGATTACGCCAGAATATGGGACTGCTGGCATTTCAGATCAGCACTGCTGGCAGGCAGCTCCCTGCAGAGGGACAAACTGAAACTCAGCACTTTCCTTGGCCAGACACTGGCTAATGCCATGGCTGCTCCTGGGAGCCTGATGGACTTTCTCGGGAGAAACTAAAACCTATGAACACCTGGAGGAAGTGGTTACTCACAGCTGCTGCTCCACACCTGTTTTCAAGAAAGAGGTGATTGATTATGCTCCCCTCAGAAAATGATGCCTGGGAGCCGAACCTTCCCCTCTTCTGCTGAAAGGGATATGAGTACAGGTTTTCTGCACAAGTAACTAACTGAACTCGGAGATCATAGCCTGCAGCTGGAAAAAGGAGGGGAATTATTTCCATTACCCCAGTGAAGGGACTTCATTGTAGAGAAAACTTTTTTGACCAGTGAAAGAGGGCGTAAGGGCAAACAAAAATCTGTAGTTCAAGGTTTATTCTCATGCTTGGGAGGATCTTGTTTTTTTATTCAGTGTCATTCGGTGAGTGTTTCATGTGAAAAGGCAGAAGCTGGGGATCTGTGCTTCCAGCTTTGTCCCAGCTGTACAACACAGTGCTCAAATCAAGCCACTCTATCGTGGCTTCGAAAGACATCAGATCAAATCTCTCAGGACCTGACGGGTTTATACAGAGTGTTTGCCAAGGTGTCCAGGCAGGGAAAGAACTAGGCTCAAGCAGATATATACAGTACAAAATATATTAAATTACTCAATCTGAGATGCTGTATCAATATCTGCTCCCATAAAAGCCCTGACACTTCCCTGTCAGGCAATGGCTGAATGAAAGTTTTCAGAGCTGCAATTCAGTGCCTTCTCCCAGGTGACGTGTCCAAGGTCTCCCAAGACAACCTTCTGTCTAAATTCTGCCTTTTCACTTATTTCACTAATTCTCATTCCTTTAAAAGCTGAAAATCAGCTTACTGATTTAAAACAAATTCCAGAAAGCCTCCATCAGGTGTGTAAAATAAGTTAGCTTTCAAACAGCCACAGTAACCACACGGGTTCCATGAAACCTGCTCAAACCCCTTTCTGGCTGATTTGGCTTCTGAGGCTGTTGGTGTGACTGGAGCAGGATTTGGAGACCAAGAACCTCTGTGCAGGCACGTTGCCCCTTTCCCTAGAGGAAACTTTCAGGGATATCCGAGGGGGCAGGGTAAAGTGCAGGAGGGACTGGATGGCCCTCGTTGCCAGGCAGTCACTCCCCAAGAAGCCACCAGTGTTGGGGCTTGGGGTTCCCTGCCATGAGAATGTCCTTGACCACCAGCAATGGGGACATGAAAAAGGCCTCACCACAGGAGACACGTGACCATGGCAAACAGGTGAAAGAGAGAGGCTCAGGGGTGGCAGGCACAGGACAGGCTGCAAAGCTGCCAAGGGAAGTGTATCCACCTTGTGCAGATCACAGCACCCATGGCACAAAACTCTGTGGGTTTGGGAACAGAGATAAACCAAGTACCAAGTCTGTTGTCTTGAGAATGTGGTGGAAAAATTAATTTCTGATCTCTGCCACCCAAAGGATATGTTTTTTTAAAAAAGTCAGCTTCTACCAGATTACAGTTCTTCAAAACAGTGAATTAAACTCGTCCAAGCAGGGATCCTGAATTTCACGGCCCTTGATTTTTCTAAATAGCATATGCTGTTAAAAGAGAAACCAAATGAGCAAGTGCAAAATGCCTGTCTTTATACAGTACATTATAGATATTTTCTAGCATATGCTACTGTTGTGACACTGTGCCTTGTTGTGCCAGACATCAACCAGGTCACAGCATGGCAGGAGTGAAGTTTGAGAAGAGCCTGTTCTCAGAGTCCTTAGGGGCACAGTGAAACCCAGACTTCCCAAGCAGCAGGGAACACTCCTAACCTTTGGGCTGAATGAGGCTGGAAAGCAGATCTTTTTTCCTAATTTTGTCACTATAGGCTGTGCTAAGTACCATGTGGCCCTGGAGCTGAGGGAACAGGGCTTATAGGAGTTCATATCACTTCAGAGAGAGACTATTTCCTACAGTAATGAAACCAAGTTCTCCAGACTTTATTCTTACATACAAAGAGCTCTTAACTTAACCTTAAAATTTCCTTCTCTGAAAATAACTGCAAACTTATATAGAAATCATCTTAATCATAAGGAAAAAAAATAAATTTTTAAAACCTTCAAGTATATTGTACTTGCACTAGATGGAAAACTAAGCTTTCTGTCATTTTCTCCCCTTTTTTGAGAATTGGAAGCTTATTTGTCTATCTTTAAAGACTGTTGTGTGCTCTGATAAATATTTCACTATCAGACATCAAATGAAACCTAATTTTCTCCTCTATTAAATGTACTTACTATAAATGCAGATTCAATACTTTTGTGTGTGTGTAAAATTTTAATTGCTCTACTATTTATGCAAGGTCAAATTCAAGTGGCATATGTTGAGAAACGTTATGGATTAATATGACAGCCTGTAACAACAGAGATGGAACTGGTTTAACTTTTTTTTATGCCACTGCCTCAGCTAGAGCAGCTAATTATTCTTCAAGTATGTCAATTTATCCTAATTCCCCACTACCACAGATCAGCACCAATGAGGACTTGCTAAAGAACTGCTGGAGGGTTTGTGCCGATGTTCATCTACAACAGCCTCACACGGAGAGTAGCACCCACAGCGGTCAAGTGATCAGCTAGATATAAGGAGGTATTATTTCTCTGCTACTGGCATTACTACAATAGATCGAGTTGCTAGAATGGTTTAAATTCTAGTAGCCATGCTTCTAAAAATAGTGCCAAACAGGTAAGAAACAGAGTTAAGGCAAGAACTTACTAAAGGTAACTGCAGGAACCACATCTTCAAAAGTGCAGAAGAGGCATTTGGTAATATTTGATAATTGCTTTACAGCCCGCTTATATTACTGGCCATTTACAAATTACCTCATCATTTTGCTTACATACAAGAGAGGGATGGTGCAGGTTTTCCTAAACAGAAGAGTAACCACCCCTTTAGCTTTTCAAGAAATGAGACATGACACTCATAATCCTTCCTTGACGTTTTTGGAAAATGTTTTTTGTTAGGCACCTTCTGATAGAAACCCCTATCGTACACTTGAGTAATTATATCTCATGAGATAAACAGCTTTTGTGAGTTAGTTATTTCTGAACCAGTCTCCTAAACATTCGTTCAAATAGATTTCTAAGAGGTAAAAGCAAACTAAAAGAAAGAAATTAATATAAAAAATCTGAGATTTTGTTTATTCTTCCTAAAAGGACAGAAAAAACTGCAAACAAAACCAAAACCCAAAAAAAACCCCAAACCAAAAAAACCCTGGCCCACATACTCATAAGTAGAAAGAGCTGCATTTTTAATGTTTGTGCAGTTTGTGTGATGCATCTGTTTGTCAGGCTGCCTGCTTGCCAGAAAGATATCTAGGTGTGCTCACATTGTCTCATTTCTTCCCCGTAAATGATTACCTTCCACTGCCTCCCACTTCCTATAGCTTTCCACATACTCATGTGAAGAATTTGTAACAAAGAAGTGAGGTTTAGTTTGCTTTCTTTCACCCTTCTCTACAAGGCAAGAATAAAAGCAGGATATTTAAGCTATGAGGATTTGAAATGGGGAAGAAATCATTGCTTACATCCTAAGGTGCTAGCTGAGAAGATGAAGTTGACAGCAAACACCATATGAAATGTACATGTGCCCACTCCAATAGTAGGAAAAAAAATGATGACAACAGTTTATTTCTGTCACAACATACAAGCTGTTAGCAAATTCAGACAATTCTTCCTGTTCAGTATCTCCAAGTCCAACCGCTTTCCTCACCACCCCTAGTGCTAAACCCTGTCATCTCACACACCAAATGTGGTACCCTGCTGGTCCCTTGGCTTCTCACAGCTACACCTTCCTCTCCTTCTGGTTTGCTGACATATGAAATGTCTTGCTGTCAGAATAACTTTCCTCACTTCTTGTTGATTTTACTCCCTTTTCCAAAGCCTTTCACTTCATACCCCACTGCCTTCCACGTCAAAGGCTTTAATTTTAGCAACTGTATTGTTTTACAGAATAGGCTGCGCACACCTGAAATAGTAACTCTGCCACTGGCACCAAGAAAACACCATCTTTGTGAACACCAATAGCAACTACTTGTAATAAACAAGATCTGTACAGCCTGTGGAGGCAGAGACACAGATTGCAGGAACAGAGAATTCTAAGGAGGCACCAAGAAGACAACTGTATGCAAAAGGCTGCAAAAAGATACACACGTGCAGAACAGCTCCCTGAAATAAAGAACAGGTGTATTTGCCAAAACAGGGACTCTTCTTGTGCTATTACTTTGTAAGTGATCCATGAAGCAAATATTTAAAGACAAATAGCCTGAAATCAAATTACTCATTTGGGAGGAAGAGGTGTTTTCTCTGAAAGCAGATCGAGCTTGATTACAATGGATTTATGAAGAATACAATAGATGCTGTCTCATTTTTACAAATTCAGCTTGCTTAGAAACACGTATATTTTTATTGGACAAAGATAAAAATAATGACTTCAAATACATGACAGTATCTTTCATCTTCTGTAATGGATGTCCTACACCCTTTGGCAAATATTGGTGACATTGGTAAAAGAAGACTGAGTAGCTTAAATCCTATTTCTCAAAGGTTAAAAGGTGGATCTATCTGAAATTTTTATACTCAAAATGTATCTGTGCTATAAAGTAGAAAGTGATGCTAGAATTTTCAGTGAATTTGTGCTGGAAAAAGTAACTCCTTCAAGAAATGCTATAAGCCTATTGCTATTTACCAGTATTACTGATGATCCTTTAAACATACTTGAGAATTATTGCATAATAATGAAGGAATTATGCATGTATTTTTTAGCCATTGCAATGGCTAAAATACGTGGCTAATATAAACGGCTAATATGGAGTTGGGGAGGGGAAAAGCAACAGAAACTATGAGTTTTGCTGGCATCTCATAAGGAGAGGAGGAGAGAACACTTTACACGCACGGTTGGCTGTTGGTCTGGCCTAAACTGGATATCCAAGTACTTCCCCCAAAACACATCACATTCACTTTCATTCATGAGAAGGAGAAATTTAGGAAAAGGAACACTATTACTCTAAGACCTTTCAACGTGTCTTTGAAATACCACTGATTTCTAAAGCTGAATGAAATGTACTTTTGCAATGTACAAAGAACACTGGGACTGAAAAGATATAAACTAGTATGTTGAAAGACCTGGCCAGCTTCCTTTCCCCCTTAGACTTCCAGGCCTGGATTTGGTCACTTGGACATTTTTTGGAGACAGCATTGGAAATGTCCTTTCTGTTTTGTACACCTGAGCACAGATCTCATGACTGGACTTATGTCTTCCAGCTCACTCCCAAGTAGTGCATGGGAAGGCCACATGTGATTCCCAGCCAGCTGGACACAGCCCCAGCACTTTGCACACTGTGTCCTTACAGAGTGGGGGATGCTTTCCTTCCTGGGGGAGTGCAGGAGTCAAATTTTTGATTTATTGAGCATGAAGAAAGAAAGGAAGAAGCCAGAACATCTGATAATGTGTTGTGTGAGGCTGCAGTTTCAGACTTGGAACTCGCTCTGCTCTCTCTCACTGCCACCATCTGCTCTTCCAGCCTCCCCATCTGCCTCCCCCGCCACTGCTGATCACTCTCTTGACATTCTGCAAACACTCAGAATCCCTACTCTATGCTACTCCCACCTCTCCGCCATGCAGAGTTTTCCAAGGCTCCTTCCAATGTCTCTTGATCATCAAAGTTGTTGAACTGGACTTCTCCAAAGCACCACCATCCACCCAAACTCCTTCCACTGTCCCTGGGGACATTGGAACTCCAGCTGGAACTCCTACCACAACCATGCAGCTCTTCCTTAAGCTAGTACTTCCCATGTTCTGCAAAATGTCAGCATGCTTGTCATCATTATTCAGCCTGGGTAATTTTCTAGCCTCCTGTTGTGTAACTTCATACATTTAGAGACCTCCTGGTCCTTTGGTCTGTTTCTAACCCTCCCTTTAATTTTCAGCCTCGAGATTCTCATTCCATGGCTCCCTGACCCTTATCACCTGCTACTTAGAACAGGTTTGTCTACACAACATAGATAACACTGTAAGATTTTGTTTCTATTTTAATTTTTCTATTCAAGTTCGGCCACAACTTTTCTTTGCAAAAACATGTTTTCCCCCATTTTATTATCAATATTTTGAATATTAATTTTAAATCAACAGGTATACTACAAATACCTTATGTATTCTATCACTTGAAAAACATTGAGTCATAGAACAATTCTGGTTGGAAAAGACCTTTAAGATGATCAAGTCCAACAGTGGAATGATCAATAACATTATGCTGCTACTAGTGTTCCCTGTGAGCTGCAAAACTACGAATGCTGAAGCATCACAAATGTGAATGGGCCTCACTAATATCACAAGGCTGGATATTAAATTGAAATGTATGCCATATTTTAACTCTCCTCATATCAGCACATTGTTCACAAGACTTTCGCTGGAAAAAATACACACACAAGAAGCTGTCACTGTCAACCATTTCTCTTGAAGCCTTTTAGTTTTCTCCCCAAAATGCCTTATTTTCTTAAGAATAAGCTGCTGATTTACATTTCTGTGAACAGCTTATTTCAAGGTCTCTTTAAGTGCTATTTGTGTTACTAGGATGCACCAGCTTTGATTTTACTATAAAATTACAGAGAGAATATCTCAGTTATGGGGGTCTAAGAAGAAAGGGCACTTAGGGAACACAGCAAGCGAGAAATAGAAAAGGCTGGCTTCTCTTAGTGTAATTCATGTTGGCCACTGTGTGTTATGGGACAGAATCAGGCTGAAGACCACAGGGCAGCTCCTGCGAATGTGCTCCTGGGTGTCAGTACAGTTGGGAAGGCATTCTGTATCCTCTCCCTATACTGCCTCTATGACAGAACCACCACCTCTACAGCTCAGAGACAATGAGAAGCTGTAATATTTGCTCTAAGTTTTCATTTGGTATTTAAACTATCCTGGAAACCCTGAACAGAGACATTTGAAACTGTAAACAAGGATTGTAACTAAGGGAGTCAGAGAAGTGATGAGATACTGAATAGCAGGGACATGATTTCATTATGAGCTCAAACATCTCTGTAATGGATTTCAGGATTAATATTAATTTATAAAATTACAAAGTACAGACTATTTAAAGGCTGCATCCTTTCACTTCTAAATTTCTTCTCACCACCATTAACTTTTGATCTCTAGGCCTAAAACTGATCTACTGGAGCTATTTCTCTCCAAGTTCCTAACAGCTGAAATTTATCTCTGTGTTGTGGGGCGGCAAGAGGCTCAGTCACCTCTTGGATTTCATTAAGGGATTGTCTCCACCACAGTAAACAGGGTACTGCAGTCAGTGAGGTCTCAATCCTGCCTTAAATGAGTTGGTTTGGAAACAACAAAAAAGACCCACAGCAGTAAAACAGCTTGAAACAAGTGGGGCCCTTCACGTTTTGCAGCTTGTACACCGTGGCAGCAGCAGCATTCTGAGTGACCAAGGCAGCTGGTCAGTGCCTAACAGGGACAGGAATCCAAAGGCTGCTGCTCAGTGGCTCTTTGGAGCATCATTCTGATGGATGGACTCACCTTCTGTATCCTCTCCCTATACTGAGATGACACCTACCCAAGGAAGATACCTTATTTCAGAACCATACTGATAGAACTGATGTTTTTGACATGTTTGGCTCTAACATATTCAGGACAATACTTTCCTCCTATAAAATGATAACTGAAGTAAAGCTTTGGAGCTATGTGTTGACAGTATTAACTAGTGTTTTGACTGCATGGATTTAGCAAAAAAAAACCAAAAAACCCAAAACAAAAAAAAACAAAAAAAAAAAACAAAAAAAANAAAAAAAAAAAAAAAAAAAGGCATAAGAAATAAAACTATGAAAGATAGCAGATTTCTTATTCATGAAATTTAGATTATTTTTGTATGGCTAGAATGCTTAAATCTTCCTAGGAACAGAGGAAGTGGTTTAAGAACTCTAAATATCAACAAATTGTTTATTCCCTTGCAAGTCAGACTGCTGGAGAACATATTTAACTTACGTCATTCCCCCAGTTATCCTTTGCATCAAAGAGCTGATTATTTATGCAACAAGATGTAACTGGGGAAACAGTTTTTCTGAGATAATCACACCCCTAGGACATTGCATGGCTCAGGGTTCATTACCATCGAGAGGAAAAGCGCATTTTGTTCTGGAGTTTTAAATTCCAAACTGCAGCTTCAGCCAAGCAGCCTGTTTCAGGTGGATTAATGTGTCCCTTTAGGTAGCTCACCTCACCTGTCAATCACCGTATCTCACCCAACCTAAATAAAATTCTTAACCCCTTCTTTACCACACCGCCAAAAGATATTACCTTTTGAAAAGGAGTTTGTTATTTTAATTTTAATGACAGGACATGAGCAGGAGACACCCAAAGGGTGTGCTGGTATTAGTACAGAAGAGATTCATCTACAGGAAATGCAAAACCAATACTGAATTAACAACATGACAAGTTTGCATATGTAACTCAATTGTTTAATAGAATGAACACTGATAAGCACTAGTACTTAAAGCCAATCACCTGGATTAAAAAAAGAATGATGCGTATTTTCTTTTGAACAAAGCACTTTTATAACTTGAAGGTACCCCATCAACACCCAGTGTGAAACAGCCATTTCCAGCACACAGTCCCCTCCAAGCTGCAAGCAGAGGATGCCACTTAATTCTCAATGAAAGTGAAATGCAATGAGAAGCTCACAAGGAAAACTTTTTATGCACTACTGTGTGGTCTTACAAGTAAGATGACAGAGGCCTGTTTAACTAACCCTCTTGAGAAACAACTCCTCTGCTTGATGGTTTTGATAAACAGGATCTCAAACAGAAGCATTTGCAGCCTCTTGCAATTTGAAGCATGCATCAAAATCAACAAAGAAAACAAATGTTAAGAACCTAATGCAATACTTCAGACAGAAAAAAAATGTTACTTTCTCCCATTTTTGTTGAAATAGAAAGTGAAATAAATCTTATCAGCTGTCTACATGGATGCTCGTTCTACCCCGAGGTAACAGATGAGAGTTCTCTACGGAAGTGACATCTAATGACTGTGCACACGCTTATCTTCCTCCCAGTGGGATAATTGTTTCTACTCCAGACTCTCCATACTTTCTCCTTTTTGTATTTTACAGACACAGCTTCCATCTGCTCCATAAGCCAAATCTGATTTTGAGCATACAGAGAGATCAGGAATATCACTGTTCTCCGCTTCCAGAAGAAACCGTTTGAAGCTGTCACCTCTCTGGCGTGGCTGCTTCTGCACCGCGCTTGTCCTCTGGTCCAGGGCAGCATTTTGCTTTCATAAATATTCTCATGCTTTAGATATACATAATTTCTTTCAGTTTGTTTTTTATTTAAGTTTAGCTAGTCATTCATTAACTTTGTGCTTTCATTTCCCTCTTCTTCTCTTATGTGTTTCCACCTCTTTCAATTTAGCTCTGGAAGAGGATTTCTTCTTCCTTTTTTTTTACCTGTGCCACAAGCAATTATCATCTCTCAAACACAAGATTTAATGGTGTCTTGTAACACCCCACTATGACAAATTTTATTCAAAAGTAAGTTAATAAAGAGGAGATATAATTTCTGAATGTTATGTCTCTGGGTAAGTCTATTTTAAGCCTCTATATTCTTTTGCTACCATAATTAACATACTACTTCAAAGACACAAAAGGACAAATGATCCGTGGAGGCCAGCACTGGGCATGAGAATTCCAGTAAGATATTTCATCTCTTGGAGTCCAAGGGTATTAAATCTAGTACTAAAGAAACTTTCTGTTCCTAAAATAATTGTCAAAGGTAGAACAACAGAATGAATATCCTTAACAGCAACATGCTGTGCTCTCCATGCCTCTAGAAGCAGATTCATTTATTGCATCAATTAATGTATTTTCTGCCTTTGAAATATGTTGAGATCTACGGGACAAGCCATGCAACTTTGCACTATCAAACTACCTCCTCAGATTATTAAAATACTTAATGCCTTTTAACCACAAGTTCTTTAAAAATTATTTCCTGCAGCTTATCAAGGCAATAGGAACAGAAGTTACAGCTGGTAGAAATAAGGGTAAATATTGATGTTCTGGTACAAAAAATGTCAGTTTGTCCACTTCCTCCTTATGAATAGTCAAAAAAATGATTGATCTATAGTCTTTCCTCAAGTCAAAACAAGAATACTCAGCTTCTGCATACCAGCCCCTCAATTGGCAGGTAGCTGGACTTTACAGCCAATCCAAATGCTTTCAAATTGCCTTATACCACTACAATTTTTCACAATGCAAGGAAATATAAAGGCAATACAGGGGAATTGTTCCAAATAAATTATTTATCAACCTATTTCCAAAGGAGTTACAGACTTCAGTATAGCTGGCCCTTCTCACTGGAAAAAAAGCCAACACATACACAATATGTCCAAAGGGGAGACAATCTTATTGCTATTAGCATTAGACTTCAAGCTCTTCTTGAACAGGAAGAACCTATTTCATTTCATGGGTTTATAAATTAGAGCACAGAGGGGTCCAGTGTAGTGATCTTGCCTCTGTCCCTCTTTCCAATGATAGCTGTGCATATATTGTATCTCTTTTTATTGAGTATGAAAACCAAGTTGTTTATAATTAAGATAATACTGGCAGTTTATAAGAAGACATGAAAACGTGGAAAACCCCCATCAATAATTGATTAGGAGAATGCTTCCAGATAGAAATAAAATCAGGAGAATAAACATTGAGTGCATCTCTCTAGGCCTTTGAATGAGCGATATAAAAACATGTCTGGTTTAGCAGCCTGTACTGCTTGCTGTCATCTGATTTTAAACATATTCTCCCTGTTGCCCTACAGAGTAATCAATAAATTCATTTTCTTCATCAGTGGTTGGTTTTCTCTTTTTCCCAGCTGTCATAACACAAGAACTCCTCTAAGCAGGACTATTTTGTCTTTAGATTTCACCCAACTGAGCCACATAATGCTTCTTCACAGAAAGGCAATCAAGGGGATTCTCTTCATATGTAGATAATTTCAAACAGATAAAGTTGACAGAGGTCAGGTACTTCTTGTGCTTCTAATTTTTTTCTCTCATCTTAAAAAGAAATAATATATATTAAGTTACTCTATTACTTCAAGGGTTCTAAAATTTAGTCGATCTGATGGTATAACAGGTAGCAGCAGCATTAAGTACTACAGTTACTTTAAGCCCTGTCTCCAAAGCAAGGCATAACAAAAGATTATGGTGATTGATAACATGTTTAAAGGAAAGACCTTAAACCTGTGGAAGCCAAGCCACAGAAACAGAGGGTGTACTTCATTTCACAGTTCCCGCCAACTCCACATGTGAGTTGCCGTTCAGGGTCACTACTTACAGGATGGGCAGATTTTATTATGGAGGAAGGAAGAAAGGTCCAACAACTTTCTCCTTTCAAATAGCAGGAATGCAGTCTCACCAGATTCTTGAGGCTAACCAAACTACTGCACAGAGCTCCTGGCACTCGCATGTCAGTAAAAAAGATCCTGCTATAAAGTACAGCAGGAGAAAATGCCCCACTGGCTTGCATGTATTAACATTGTGGTCACCAGGGTAGATGGGTCCATGGCAGGCTTAAAAACATGTAAATTATCTCCAAATAAAAATACACACACAAACAAAAATACATTCACATTTATACCTTCCAGAGGGGAAAAATCCTAGAATCTAACTCCTAATTCTTGGGGCAAAATTAATTGTAGCAAACCAAAATCTCTTTTTCTAGGTCAGCAAACCTACTGCTAGCATTATGAAATTCTCGAGTTTGGGTTGTTGGGCTTTTCTATTTTTTTGAGTGATGTTTTTGATATAGTAGTAATAAAAAGAAACCCATTACAACTCATTTTCAAGGGAAAGTCAGAGACTAGAGCAACTACATACTCTTCTGGAATTTGTGGTTTTAATTAGGCTTATAAGTTCCGAAATTAAATTCACTGTTACTTCCTTTTTGAGGAATGTTTATCATATAGAAACACAGATATTAGATATAGATATGCTTGAAAAAGATGTCATATAGAAGCCCTGCTGTTTCTGTATGCTATAGGCTGCCACAGCCCCACTATGGCCAAGCTCCGAAATACTCAATTCTTGTCTTTGTGCAGGAAAATTCTTACTGAAATAAATGGGAAATAATTTCTACATGTTTATTAAAAAATATTACCTGTTCATATCTGAAATTGCTTCCTGCTTTCATGTTAAGAGGAATAAACAAATAATTTTAAATTAATCTTTTCTGTACAACTCTTTGTTAGGAAATTGAAGTTACTCACTGGTTCTGTTGATGGGTGCAGGAAAAAACAGACTTTAAAAGAGTTCAACAGCATATTTAAGTAATTAGCTGCAATGAATCAGTTCAATAATACTTCAAAAATACAAGATCTAAGTAGTAGAAATGTGGTGTGTTAAACTGGGCTATTTTCAGTGAACACGTATTTAACAGAAGAGAACATATTGATTTGATATGCTTCTCAAGTCACGACAGGTAACATGAACAATTTGTTTAATTGCTAAATGAAGAGCAAAGCTTGCAAGGTGTGGGCCAATTGTCTGATCATCTGGGAGACATTGCTGTGTCTCATTTGGCTGGAGACTGACAGGGCTCTACCTGCTTGTTTTACAGTGTAGCAAGTCCCAAATCCAAGGAAAGATACTGAAGGAAGAGCTTCTTGAACACTGAAAATATCTCCAGTTTTCTTAAGGCTGATATGAAAGCAAATCACAAAAATAAAAAATACCCCAGTAGGGTGGTTTATCTGGAAACAGACTGGGCATTCAAACAAGAATAATATAAAGAAAGGCATGCATGGTTTTTTTTTTTCTTAGTTGAAAGCAGCAAGGTAAGGATCTGCATCTGATTTAACACAGCAGGTCAATAAATAGCTAAATGAATTTAAGATATTTTGAGCATTAGAAACAACAAAACTGTCTGTGAAACTACCAGCTGCACACAGGGCAGAATGTCATCCTCTTATACGCCATTGATGGCTGCAGGAAATAAATACAACTTTTAAGATTTAAATTAAAGACTCCTGGAAACGGAGCTAAATATGTTCTGGTGCTCAGTGGAAAAAAAAGTGCAGTAGATTTGGGTGGAATGAGTTATGTAGTATATAAAAAAACCAAAAATGGACAGTTAAAGGTGTGTAGAAGCTGACTGTATCACCAACATAGAGAATTAGGTGAAACTGAAGGAGCCTCAAACTTCAGGGTCACTCCAATCATCCCTTTAGTGGGCTTTAGATTCAACATTCCTGTATCTGTATTCTGCCAATACAGAGAACTGCATGTTGTTCAGTTTTTCTAGACTGCTTTGCCTGAGTAATGCTCTTCATTTTATTTCATAGTCTGTAGTACAGTTCAAAATTATAATAACTATCCTAGCTCAATCAGAGGATATAGCTGTCAAATTACTGTTAAAAAGAACTAGGAAAAAAGAATTAAGTCATTCATATCCTCAGGTGTGGCTCATTTACATCCTCAGGAATTGCTGGGCATTGTGTGGGTAGATTTTGTAGCTTTCTGTTTGGCTTTACTCTTGTTAGTCACAGTATGGTAAAAGTTTCTGGCAAGGCACAAAGAGTAGAATCCAGACATTTTCTTTTTCCTAAAGACTGCTTTGCTCAAGTAGCAAGAAAGAAGCAGGGTATAAAAAAAAATAATCTGTAGATTGTGAAAATGATTGATGACAAGTGTGCTGAGCACAGAAACACCTTTATTCAGCAGGGTGCCACACTCAGAAATCCCCTCGCTGTTGAATAACAGCTCATGGCTGCTACAAGAAAGCCCCTCCCTGCTGGGAAATTTTGAAGCCAGGCAGAAAAGTTCTGTGTCTCTCTACAGAGAAAATTTATATCTGAAATGACAGCTATGACTACACCTTTGAGATAGCTTTCAGTGAAGGAAATAGAGTGCACCTGGGTGTCAGTGCATGAAATAGCATGAGAAATGGAAAGTTATTAATACAAGGTCCTAAATACTTTAATGGGAAGAAAAAAAATTACCATCCACAGATGCTTGTTTCACTTTATTAGGAGCTTTATTGCTTCAAGGATTGAGAGAAACTGCCATTACTGCGTATTTTGAAGGTGCTTCTCATTGTTCAGCAAGCCCATACCCAAACAGAAAGGAAACTGCCTGCTGCTTAGTTAGATAGTTGCCATTTTCATCCTCGTCTCTACAATCTACAAATAGGTCCAAAATAGGTACAAATAGGGTAGGAACTACAGGAGCAGCTCCTTGCCTGCAGCATCACCTTTTGATCATGTTTCACTCTGAAAAGACATTTCCTACATGAGGTTTTAACTGACATGACAATAATTTTGGCTAAACTATATGTGAAACCTTAATTCAACAAGGAACTCTCATTTTAGCCCATCTCATAACTTCTGTAGAGCAGAAAAAGAAGTCAGTGATGGAGAAAAAGACCTTTTTAAGTGTGTGTGGATAATAAAATCCATGGCTAGCTTAAAGGAAAAGATGTAAGCAAAGGAAGACACAGCTGCTACACTGGATCATATGGAATACTTCAAAAGGTACATTCTGAGGAATGTGTTCTGCCACACAAATTCAAGAATGCACTAAATTCATCAAACAGCTATAACAATCTTCAGTGAATTACAAAAATCTACCAGATGGAAAAAGACTAAACAAGAAAGGTCTGAGCTGCTCAAGAGCATAATGACATCAAAGGGAAGAATTGCAGAACTTAAGTTGAGATTTTTAAATAGAACATTTTCTGAAGACATGAAGATGGACTTTCATTCAGAATCAGACAGAAAAATAAAGGAAAGACATTACCATGCTCAAAACTTCAGAGACAAAACCAAAATAAACCACCATTTATGCAGACATGAAGAAAGGAAATTGTTCTCCATGCCAGACTGCCACTAAATTGTCTGTGTCTCTTTACATCCTAGAGACAAGATAAAAATGTGTGCGGGCCTTGCAACACCTATCAGGAGCAAAGTCAGACAGCACAGGGCCTGCTGCCTTGCAATGACAGAATGCCATGCTGCAGGCCTGAACAGAAGTGGGTTTTTTTAGCAAATCTCCTTGAACCAGTCCAAATTCCCCTGGCAGACAGCAGAGGGGTGGGAGTGGCCACGTGTGGGCACAGCTCTGAACGCATCCCTGACGCTCGGGCTTGCTGCTCATTCATGTCATGTTCTGCAGAGGGGTTCTCTGGAGGTGTGTCACTAACGTGGTTTTCACCACTGTTTGTGGGGCAGTGAGAGCTCCTCTGGAGCTCTCGGAGCGCTGCCAGTCCTGCTGGAGCCGTGCCGGGGCCCTGCGAGGCGTTTGGTCCAGCCTGGCAGTTTACTGAGCACATCCACAGAAGGCAGCGCGTCAAAAGCTGAGCCCCAGCACCGCCGGCTCAGCGGCGCTTTGCTTTTGACTGGCTGTGTTTTTGAATGACATCCACGGGAAAGCAGTGGGGGACACACAGGGCTCAAGAGGAAACTTGAGCATTTCCCTTTGTGCATCTCTCAGGATCATGAGCTTCCCTACTTTACAGCAGCATGAGAGATGGCTTTTTCCCAAATGCGCGTCAGATAAAAGGATAAAGGTCACTCTTTGATGCGACTTCACAACAGCAATAGAAAAGATAACGCTGAGGACACATACCTTCCTTCTAGTTATTTCCAACAGCAGACCTGTACTTAGCAAAAACAGCCCGTTTTCCTTAACCATAGCAACACCCTATATCTGTCTCTTAGTTAGACACTTTGCATAGAAAAGAAAAAAACCCTCCAAGAACCATGTGGATTTCAAACCATGCAATGTAGAGAAAGTACAAAATAACACAAAGGTATGCAGCCAGTGCTTGAAAATTTTTGTCTGAAAAGAAAATCCTATACAGTGCTCTCCATGAGAAATATGGATTAATTAGACTGTTTACATTCAAATGACAGCCTATTTTGAATTCACTATACTTGGATTTTCCAATATTATAGGCAATACCAAAGAGGTTATTTACCTATATTTTTCACATAAAACGTTTTATATTGTAAACACTTTGAGATTGGAGCTTATGGATGGAAAATAGCTCTTAAATCATTTCTCAGAAGATAACAGCAAGAATTTTTACACATAATGACAGTGACGTTAAATGTCTGTACACTTTTGCAATCCCTTTCACCATTTCATTATCAATCTTTTATCTCTTATGGCTGTTGAATGCAGTTGCTGTTACAGCCCGATACACACGACTGTGAAATCCTTCCAAGAGGGACGATCCAATCTCTGCCTTACTCTGTGGTTTGGTTGCCTGTCTGCAGCCCTGAGCGCCCTGCAGGGTCATTCTTCTGCTCCACTTACTGGGGAAAGCCTTGCAGAAAAGGTGAGTCTTGCACACCAGCCTGATTGTAACAGGGCTTTTACTTCTTTTTTTCCCCATCTTCCTTGGGAGGGGGGATCCTGAACTTGAACATTAATGGTATCACCAGGTGACTCTACCCGAGGTATTTTTTGTAATACAACTTCCTCCAGGTCTGGTAGCTCCATTAAGAACTGAAAAGCAATCTTTTATTTATATTTTGTCTTCCATTAAGCGCCAGTTCTTTCACAAGTTACATACTCCAAGTATGATATCAGACAGATCTCCTAAATGTGAATGAGGATGTAATTTGGCCTTTTCTTTGTATCTTTTTATATATCTGTAATTACAAAAAACTCAGCTTTCAGACTAGAAACCTCAGCATCACAACGTGAATTAAATTTATGCACAGGCCAGTATGTACCAATCAGAAAGAAATCACTGCATCACACTGTGCCAGTGAAAAGGGAATGCCTAGGCAGAAATATATTTCAACTTTATATATTTAGCCCAAAATGAAACTCCCAACCCAATTATTTTCTCACAGATTTACTAGAGAGTCCATTCTTTGAAGCATCAAGAGCAGAATCTTGCAGAAATGACAGGTACCTTAGGTCAAGGTAAATAAATGGTTTGAATAAAAGTGGAAAGAACTGAGAGAAGTTTCAAGGCAAACCAGTTTACTTTAGAAACAATTTCTATAAACTTAGAGATGGATTTGAGCAATTAAAACCAATGCAAAATTTTAAAGAGACAAAAATGTAAACAGTGAGTTTTCTCTGAGTATTTTTAAACCAGAATCATAAATCATGCAATACAGTCCTCAGCCACAGAAACCAACAGCAGAATTCTTGAGAAACTGAAGAGGCCAGTTCTTTAGTTCAGGTAGCTCACTAGAAAGTCAATTAAAAAGAATGAAAAGGGTGGGTACTAAGAAACTCACAGGAACAGTACTTTATGGGTACTACTGAATATTTCCATCCCTCTTCTTACATACAATGGGAGTTTATTGATGGCTTTTTATAGTGTCAAATTCCAGTACTTACAAATTTACGTTCTTCTTCTATTTTAAGTTTAAGCCTGTTAAGATCTTGAGTCTTTCATCCAGTTTTTTCACAGGATTCTGGTGTCTTTCAAATGCAAATCTGATTCAAATTAATCACAAGTCAGCATCATTTATTTTGTCAATTGATGCCCACTGGTCGATGTATTGCTGAAGAGAAAGAAACAGCTGCAGGGATGAGAATCAAGACACTATCAACCCCTCCACTGTTGTCAAGTTAGGATTGTGCATGTATTTTTTCTTATGGATCTTTTTCATCTGTTTTGGGGGGCATTTTTTTTTCCATTTAGGTATTTAAGGAGTTACATTATACACTAACAATGGCTAATTACTGTCAGCCATCTTGCGTTGCGTGCTAGAGAAAATATCAGAAATTGTGTCTCAGTGCTCCTGTATTTTTACAGGATGTCAAACATCTTGAACCTGAAAACACTTTGTTGGTACCTGCACAAACATTTGGCACCTGATGTTCAGAAGTTCTCCTTGACTTGCATCTTACTTAACACCAGTAAACATAGGAGGTTCAGGGTACACATTACGCACAATGCTGCAATATTTCCAACTTCCACGTTCATTGCTTCATTAAGATTAATATTTCCATCTTCATGAGCCTCATTAAGAAGAATGGTTTAGTACAACTACAATTGTGCAAATAAATGCTAACATAACTGAGTAGGATTAGAGGAAAAAAATGTTTGACACAGTTTCAATACGTAAAAACAAGGAAAAACCTCAAAACACAACAACATCTCTGCAGCCTTATTCAGTGTTTTAAAAGACTGTGATCTCTGTAGGCTCACTGAAAAGAATCAAGCTTTGCCTGCTTGCTCTAAGCCCTCACCCAGCCGCCTTTCCGAGAAATCCCACCTCCTGTCTCTGATTCCTTTCCGTGGGGAGAGATGGCTTGGTCTCAGGAAGACAAATTCACCTGCTTCCGTACTTTTTGTTTTCACAGGCATCAGCTAAGGCTCCCAAATGAACAATAGACTTCACTTACACTTATTTCACTTTTCTTTCCCTCCTTGCAAATACACTGTTCTCACAGCTCCATACAAACGGCAGTAAAAGACACCTCTGTCTGCAGCGTGAGCAGAGAGACTTGTAAGCAAACAGATAATCAGAAACTGGTCTCCCACTCTAATGAAAATTCAAGATACTGAACATGGATGGAAATGTTCCAGCTTGCTTGAGAGAGCAGAGCCCCTGAGCTTCCCAAGACCTTCACGGAACACCAAATGCAGGCAAGAACTGGTGGGAAAGCAACTGAGCACAGACGTATGAAGCAGCCAGTGTGTCAGGTCAGACATTTCCCTGACTGAAAAATAAAACTGGGAGAATGCTACAAGCAGGGATCCTGCGAGACAGATTAATCATTCTGTCTGGAACAACTGTTAACACCATTCCCGAGCAGAAGCTTTCCATGGAGTGGCCCAGCAGGGAGGAGAGCACGGCCCCCGACAGCAGCGAGCTGCAGAGGAACGTCAAAGAGTGTCCTTGCAATTACAGGCTGGCAACACAGGGGCTGCTGCACGTCAAAGCATCACCAGCACAGGTACACTGAATGGAGCAGGCCCGCAGAGCAAATCTGCTTGTCATTCAGCTCCATTAGCACTCACAGAGCAATAAGTAAAATCAAATTCCATTCCGATTCATTAGGCACTAATTCCTGTCTGGGTTTGAATACCTTAAGTGGTCTCTACACTGTTCTGTTATCTCCATCACTGCAATTTCAGTGTTTAAACATGCTCTGAACTTTTGGTGCCATGAAGTTGTCTATCTTAAGCCAAATTGCTGAAAGCCCTGAGCAGCTGGCAACCACTAGAAAGGCTTCAGAATGACCAAGATATTATAAAATCACCATGGCCTCTCTTTGGAAATGTAGGCTTGCTTGGAACTGTCTCCAGTTTATAAAACTCACCTGAATGATGCCGTGTTAGGAAGCATTATAATTTTAATTAATAGAAAGAACACATACAGATCTAAATGGCTGGTCACCAAGCTGTGCTCTGAAAAAGTATGAATTAAGAATTTTTACTGGATATTAATTGGTGTTCATTTTTTTTTTACTGTATTTTCACAGATTTAGATCATACTGAATACTCTGTTTTTTGAGGTACAAATCAGTAAGTCTACAGTGAAAGATATAAATAAGTGAGTCTGGTGAATTCCACATCAACATATAACCAAACAGATAGGGACTAGTAGAAGTTCAATAAAGTAATTTCAAACCTTCTACATAAATTCAGTGGTTTTATTTTCTAGGTATTTAGTATATGATGTTTAACTTTCAGCCTTTGATAAAACAGGTAAAAAATTATTTAAGAAATTACATGGGCAAAGTGCAGTTAAATATGTGAAGAAAATTATAATTGTTGAAAGGTGACTGCAGTGCCCACAAAAGCTGACTGCAACAAATTTCTGGTGAGGCTGGAGCTGTGAGTGAGACAAGGGCAAATGCAAGCTGCTCACAGCCATGTCATTTATCTGTTTGTCTGTGAGAGAGTTCCATGTTCCAGCCTGGCACCACAGGACTCAGCAGTACAAAACCCAGTGCCACAGCAATGTACTAAAGCCTCAGAGGGTGAGCCCTTCTGAAAATCCATATACACCAGCAAGCTGCAGTTCTGCAGGGAAATGAAGAGCCAGACAACAGCTCTGTTATCCCTGACCCTACTACATGCCCAGAGACTCAACCAGCTGTGGGCTTGAAACATCCTACCTTTATGAACATCAGTCAATATGGATTTAAAGATGAACTTCTGAATTCAGCTAAATATAGTTGAAACATTTACAGTAGATACCTTCTTTATTTCTAAAGAAGGGCTTCAGAGCTGGCCTCTCTCTCGTCCTCTGTTCATGCCCTCTAACTGCTACATCCTAAATCCTGGTGTTAAGATCCTTAAATTGCCTCAGGATGAAGACTCTTAATCGCAGACCTTATGTACCATGGATGCAGTTTTTCCGCTTTCCTGACTGTTGGAGATGAAGGTTTCTGCAGAAAATATGTCACCCAGTGAAACGAGGTGGAGAAGAAAACTAAACTTTGAAGAATGCTTTTCAAAATCAAAGTTCCATAAAATGTTGTACTGCATATAAACTAATCACCGTCCTTTCCCTTTTCTCCCTTCCCAAGTGCAAAGCCATCCTTCCATAAACTGTCTCCTGCTCACACTGGTCACAGGATCAAAGGCATGTCAATGAGGCTGCAGGCTTATGCATCTGGAAACAAAGGTTCCTCTACTGAAAACTTTTTGCATTCATCCATCCATAAAAAGTCAGATACCACCCCCCAGACACACACACACTTACTTTTCAGCTTACATCACAATATTCCAGATAGCATAACCCTCCGTACAATAACATGAAAAGCACAGGTCTACAAATGAGACCCACCAGCTCCCGAGAAATGGCCTGAACAGCTTCAGAGAAACCAACAGTTTGTGACATGAGTGTTTGCACAACATTGAGTTCTTTCTTGCTTAATTTGTATTATAGCATCCTGAGGAGAAAGCCTGATCTTTGTTCATTACTGCTCTGCACCTGTCATTTACGCCAGTATCAACTTCAAACAGTAAAATAACAAACAACAAAGGAGATTTTTTACAAATACGTTAAGCAGTATTACATTTTTAATTGCCATTACCCTATTTAAGTTCTTAAACATTAAAGCAGAAGGATATCAACACTTCTATCAGCACACAGACATTTGTGATGAATATGCAAGCAACTGTAAAAAAAGGGCACTAAGCAGAAGTTGAACCATACAGTAACTGAAAGACAGCTTGTTGCATCTCTTTTTTTTTTTTCTTTTGAAGGTGGGGAAGCACAGTGAGGAGGCAAGGTGATATTTTAGATCAGAAATACTTTTTTTACAAAAGCCTTTACTTTAAACTTCTATAGTCCCTGACATTGCAGGGAACTTGAAGTTCAATAAAGGAAAATGCATGCACATGGGAGCATTTTCTTAATTGGACTCTTGAGCTGAAAACTCGGATGTATTTCTAGTAGACGAAATGCTTCATATTAAATGTCAAGATGTATTGAAGAAGTGACACTTAAAATGAACTGAAGAAAGAAATAAAACGGAAGAAATTTAAGACAGCGTTTATTAGCTGAAGATATTCTATGCGTAGAACAATTCACATTTTAAAACTAATTTCTGCCTATCTGGGATAATGATTGGGTGCCAGGGGTCAGGAATACAATGAAAAACCAGTATCAGAGGAGAGAAAGAAACTTCTACAGAAATAATTTGAAAACACTTAACACACCTCAGAGGAAGACTACTGTCCTCAGCAGGTCTAATTAACACCAATTGTACTCCATGTCTGTCCTATAAATACACCCTAGGGAAATTTTGGTTTTTTGGAAGTAGATCCCCTAGAGCCTTATTCAAGTTTGCAGTCACTGTCTGGTCCAAGCAGACAACCTGCAAAGCCACAGGTGCCTTTCCCCTCCTGCCCTGTGCTCCCAGCTCTCTGCCTCCCCCCACTGCAGGACCTTTGGGTCCAGCTTGGTGTCCAGCTTTAGGCCAGCTCAGTGCCCAGCCTTTCCTCTTGGCTTCCCTCCATCCTTCCAAACCACTTGATGGCTTGCGGCTCCTCTCACCCTTTGCAGAACTCTGCACTTTCAGTCTTACTAAAAGCCTTCATTTTCAATAGTGACCCTTTAAGGACAGGTATTCTGACTTCAATTTTACATCTCTTTTTAAAATTTCTTCCAAAATTTCCATCCGTTCAGGGTACCATTACTCTTTTGCTCCAAATATCTTTCACTCTTCAATTATTTCCTTTCGCTCATCACCTATTTCAATTCAGCTTCACCAGCTTTCTTTTTCACCCTGTCAGACACTTTTCACATCCATCTTTCCCAATCCTCCCGCCCTCTGTAAAATGATACCGTTTGTCCTATCACCTCTGACAAGCTGTCCTTTCAGTTACTGACACCACGGCACCATCGCAGCCGGAGAGCCCATTCTCCTCCTGCTCCTGTTCTCGTGCAGCTGAAGCAGGCAGGAGAAAGGGCTCAGATTTTCTGGCTTCCTGTGCCTCACAGTGATTCTCCCCTGTCTCATCTTTGACCTTTATCTTTTGGAACACCCCAGATTGATCCTTCTGCTGTCAGCCCTCGTTACCAACACAGCTGCCTCTTACCTGCCACCACACACACGCTCCACTGTTCAGACTCTTACTAACACTTCATCTGAAAACTTAGCAATCTTCTCTACTCGTCTTTCTTGATCAGTGAACACCCTGATGAGTCTAGAACTGCCTTACCAATGCCTGTTTGAAAAAAATCCTCAAATTTATGATTTCCTCACAAAGCCTAAATGTCTTTAATGTTCCTCTTCTATCTACTCATCAGAACTGATGCAGCTAAATAGGTATAGGTCCTTTTTGCCAGTCCCTGATTTAGTTTTTTCTTCCTATTTTGAATATCTTTAGCATCTGAGGAGTGAAATTTGTCTTTCTTCTTTTTCTTCTAAACTAAGCAGTGCTCTGGAAAGTCAAGGAAAGTCAAAACTAGAACTCCTACTGTTACTAAACGTAACACTTTGATACTACTACAGATTTACTCTCCTATTGCTGGAAATGACAAAGAGCAGAAAAAAGAGTAAGGATAAAGTAAGCTGGGAAATACAAGTCAAATAGTAGATTTTCACCAAAATCAAGGGTGATCTGCACCAAGATCAAGGGTGGCTTTGGAGATAGGAAACCTGCAGTCCCCCTGCTTGCACTGACAGTGTTCCAGTCTTTTTCTCAAGGCTGCAGGGTGCCCTGAAGTTTTTACCTACCATTGGGTTCTGGGGACACCTCCCAGCTGCCCCTCTCCCATTTTCCTTCTCCATTCCAGTATATCACACTTCAAAGAGGAGGATTGAAACAGACAGGCTCAATGGTAGAAACATCACACCTGAACTTCCAGACAGATCAGATTATTTTTATACAGGAAAACGAAGTCTCAAAGTTGATTTATTTTAATAATGTCCATCCCAAGCAAAGGTAAGTAAAACCACTGGCATGTGAGGGTTAGCAATGTGCAGATCAATGCTACATGAGGATATTTGGCACTATTTATACCTATAACACAGCTATATATTAATTATGTATTTGCTTGAAGGACGCCAACAATCAGATTTCCAGGGAAGCATTTATACTATGCTCTTACAAAGAAGATTTAGAAGAAAAAAATAAATTTAAAACCATAATTCTCCATCTTCTCTCTTGTTCATATTAATTCTCAAAGCTCCATGTTGGATGAACAGCTGGAAATCTGGATGCTCACAGGAAACCTTTGCAGGATTCATCACTGGACCTAGCACAAGAAGATACCTCCTACAACAGGATTTTCAGGCTCAGTGTTTTATCTTCAAACAAACTGAAGTTCTTTTGCTAGAGGTGAAAGTAGAGGTGAAGTTTGCTAGTGGTTTGTACATGGGAAGTCGCCAAAACTTCCAGTAAATGTGAGCTGCGACGTACCATATGCATAACTGTAACAAAAACAGGGAATCTGCTTGGCAGCAACTTCACCAAGGCACTTCTGGGTCAGTTTTGCTATAAAATAGCAGTTTCAAAAGGAATCTGCTCTCAACAGGGACGTTTACTCTCTTGCAAAACTCTCCCTTCACTACAGGCTTTAAAAAAAGATTAAGGAGTTTGGAAAAGCCTAGGGAAAAATGCTGGGTTTGTAAAACCAAGGGACTGACACTGACAAGAAAATAGGCAATGCTCTTATTTCTCAGGACACAGGTATCAAAGTCAACCTGAAAATGAAAGAATTATCTCTCAAATACTAATCAGCCAAAGCCATGTAGCACCTTAGTTAAATAACTGCATTCTGAGTTGAACAGCCCTTACCAGTGCCAGAGCATACTGTGACTGCAAAACAACTTTGCCCTTGGGACAATTCCCACAGCTGGCCACTCTGAGGCTGCCTGCACCACCACATGGAATCCAGCCCACCCAGAAGCAGGACCTGAGGTGGGATACAGCTCTGAACCCAGCTGGGGTGGCAATCCAACTCTGCTGTAGGAAGCACTCATCTATTTCTCTGATTTTAGATAAATATCCTGCTTTAAAACTCCTTTTTTTCTTTAAAAGCTAGTATAGTTCATCGTTCTTTCCAAGAACAACTTTTTTTTTCTAACCCGAAATAAATACTGGCCACTGGTGTTTATTCCAAATTTTAAAATGTTTAGATCAGAAATAATTAAAAATCTGATATATGAACTCACAATTTTAATTGTAATAACATTTCACTTCTAAGCAGATTATTTCCCAAAAGTCACTCATGTAAGTATAAAATGTGCTCATATTCCATAATCTTAAAAAAAACAACTTAAGAGCTGTACTTTAGGTGGAAAGTTTAGGATAATCAGTTAATACCCATGGCAAGCCACCATGCTTTGCCCATAATTTATGTTCCTATGAAGAGATATGTGATCCTTTTTCCAGCTCCATCAGGACCATGCTTATGCCCTTTGTATGTGTAGGCAGCATGGGAGCTGTCATTATAATTGCATTTTCCAGAGAGAGCCACAATGATTATTTGCATTTTCCCTTGCAAGACTGTACAAGTGGGGAAGTCTGCCTTTGGAGAGTGCACAGGAGGACAGTCTGATCCTCCCTGGTGGAGGGAGAGCAGAGGTGAGGACAGATCTGTCTCTGTGAACGTCGGTGGCATTCTGTGGATGCCACCTGAAGCAGCCAGGAGGACCAGCAAGCCCCGCCGAGCCTGGCTGCTGCTGGCTGAGATCCAAAGGTGTGAGATAAATGCTGCCTTCAGCCAACAAAACCCTGGCAATTTCAGAGGCTGAGGATTCCTCCTATACCATCGGCATCATAGGGATTTGTGAACTTTGATGCAGAGACCTTGTTTGGCTGTTTCTTCAAAAGCAAAAGGCTCACAGTCCCTTTTCCTCTTCCCTTGCACATGGCTCAGAGCCTTTTGTGAGGAGAAAACCCAATTAGCTCCTACTGCAACACTTTATAATTGAGATCTTTTCTGAGCTGATCCTTGAGACTGCACAATCATATTTCATTCCTATTTATCAGTAACATGTTTGCTAATGCATTACATGGCACCATTAGCGTCTATATACTCTGAGATTAGTCAGTGTTTCCATTAGGGAATTATAACTCATCCTTACAATTTGATTCCAGACAGAATTGTAGCTTTCAGCATCAGAGCCCAGAGTGATTTAAATAATGGAATTGGGCTATAAAATCTGTTTAGTTTCTAGTTTATATTTTATATTCTAAACGAAATGCAAAAATATTGAAAGATTTAAAATTGGGCTATTGCAAAGCACATTTAGGATGCAGTATTACTGATATCAAAGATTGCTGCTTTTGTCCATTTATCTTTTTAAAATAATGGTATTCTTATGCTGAGCATTCTACAAACACTTTTCTCAAAATGAAATTTCACAAGAATACTTACAATATGGGTTTGCACATCTATCTATCACTATACAGATAACTAATGCCATTACATGGGTGGTGGAGAAAAGAATATTCTGAACATTTAATGGCTGTGAAATTCTGAAGAATCTATAGAGAGCTCTGATATCTTTCAGTCAGGAGAACTAAACCATCACATTATATCAAAGACAGCATTTTACATTCAGGAAACAACTTTCTACAGAAGAAAGATGGGAGTGCCAGGAAACTTGTTTAACAAATGACCAGCAATCTTTGACCGAGGTTTTCCAAATTGTATGCCTACATACCGGTTTTAAGTGCCCAGATATCTATCATTCTTTCTACACTTGATGGGAAAGACATGAGGTTTGGAGTCCCAGGGAGAATCCCAGATGTTCCTTCTGCTCTTTTCAGTAAATGTTGGTATCCATGGATAAACCCCCCTTTGATTTATAATTAAGTCTGATTCTATGACCTACTCAAAACAATGTACATAACACGTGCCTTCCCTACTGGGTTTATTACTTTTATTCTGGCTTCAATCAAGCTTTCTAAAATGACTGGTTTATTACATCACTGAACTCAATGGATTTCCTATATGTATCACAGAATATCACAGAGTCTGGAGGGGCCTCCAGAGGTCACACCGTCCAGCCTCATGTTCCAAGGAGAGCCACTTAGATGAGGTTGCTCAGGGATGCGTCCTGATGCAATAGAACCCTCAAGAGTTCAATTCATCGCCACCGCCTCTCTGAAAAGCCTCTTCCAGTACCTGGTCACCCTCATACTGACAATATATATTTTTTAATCTAATCAGAATTTCCTCTCTCCATTGCCTGTTTTCCCCTACCACTGAGCACTTCTGGGGAGAGCCTGTCTCTGTTCTCTAGACTGTCCTGTTAGGTAGCTGAAAACAAAAATGCACCCTCCCTTAAGTTCTTAAGGCTAACCAAGGTTCTCCTCAAGCATTGCATTTTTCAGATCCCTGGCTACACTGATAACCCTCAGCTGGGCTCACTCGGTTATATCAAAGCTCTGCTCATGCTGGGCAGTCTAAAACCGGACACAGGCCAATGGGACTCTCGATGGGAATCACATCTTATATATGGGAAAAAAAGCTACGTTGAATTCCCTTTTCTTTTTACAGATCTACTGTATTATATTTACAATGTACTATTTTAAATCTGTGCTTACATTTACCATATTTATAGTATTTTTCAAAGTAGAGGTTGTATTATGGTTTGATAAATTCAACACTTGATTAAAACAGTTAAATATTTACTATACATCCCAAGAACACTGGCAAACAAAATGATTGATGTGTTTTTCAAGGGGAAGTACATGTGGCACTCTTACTACTAAATAATTATGATTTAGCTTTAGAAACTCTTATGTTTTAGCATTAGAAAGCAGCACTAAAGAACAAGTGTCCACTGAACTAGTCAAGAGAAGGAAAATAAAATTAAATAGGCAAAAAAAAAGTTGCTGATGTTACAGTTTAGAAAGTCACAACATTTAGTTTGTTTAGATTTCCAAAAATCCATTACACATTTACCTTACAGAGCTAATCCTGTTATAAAATTTATTAATGACGTTTTATAAGGGAGGTCAGGTTCCAGGAGCCATGCACAAATATCAGAATTGCAGAGACAGAAATTATTACCAAAGTACCACGGTGATTATCACTGTCTGAACACAAAGATGACAATCGCATTATGCTGCAGGGATTATTCTCCAGCACAGGATGAGAAAGTCCCAGGACTATTATGACAAAGCAAAGGATGAGATGCAAACATGAAAAGATGTGTTATTTCCATTTGACAAAGTAGGAGACAGGATGCCAAGCACTGAAATAAATTGCCTAAGGCAACACGTGAAGATACACAGGCTGAAACCAAATCTTCTGAAGCCCAGACTTACATTTTACGGTCATTCAAGAGCTCTGGTTTCAGTTTCTGTGCATTAATCCACCCTCTGAATGCCTCTATTCTCTTCCTCCACTTAATCAAATGAGAACTTGGACTGACTTTACAGTGTAAGGGCTGTACTTATGAACTGGCAGCTCTCTCCTGCACCCACAGAACATGACAAACCCCAGTGGTGAGGGACCCTAGGGGAAGCTGGGGCATGTGGCAGGCTGCACCAGGTGAAGGAGGACATGGCATGGTGTTCCTGGCTCTGGGAACATGGAAAGGCTCCTTCCTGGGGCTGCACCAGCAGGGAGACTGAGACCCACCCACCTCCAAACACGAAAGTGCTCCTCAGCCTCAGCTGAACCCTGTTCCCAACTGCTGCATTCACTGCCTGTCCCTCTTCCTGAGCCACACATCCCACACCCTGATCCCCACAAAACCACACCATTAGTTTGCCCTCTCTCCTTTTTACCAACCAACTGCCCACTCAACCCACTCCCTTCTCCAAAAGTGTCGAGAATATGGTTTTGTTCCCTTCAAACACCTTTCTAAATCTCCCTAGATCTGCTGTTAACCATGCAATACGTGCACATTTATACAAGCATACACACATGAAACCTACAGCGCATATAACAAGCACTATATTTGGTACAGATAGAAAAGGAGAAAAGGAAGGCTATAGGAATATTAATTTTAGCCTGTGCTATTAACAATACCCTCCAGACAGTCTAATATGGCATAACATTGTCAAACAAAAAACTCAAAGATCTTCCTTTCAGTGTGTTCAAGAACTTCACTGGTTCCTTAGTGTACCTTTCTACATCCGGAAACTGAGAACAGATAAAGTAAAATCTATTACTACAGAATTACTCCTTTTTTAATATATATAACCAGAAAGATGGAAAACTGAAAAAAAACCCAAAACAACCAAAGAATCTGATATCAGAGTATGAAAATAAGCAGCTTCTATTTAGACTTCAATGTCATATTACAGAAGTTAGGTAGCTGTAGAAGGAAGCCTGCAGACCAGCTTTGTAACAAGTAAGTACAAAAGGAGAGGCAAGAAAAGTTGCAATGAACAAAAGCAGCATGATGATACCCATTAGTTCATCTGCTGTTCCACTGCTGCACGTGCCATGCAGCCAGGCTCAGACACAAAGACCTGTAAAATATTTAAAAGGATTCCACTGGCTACAAATTTTACCCCTAATCTGGCATATCTTTAAAACTAAAGCTATTATTACACCTAAATTGTCAGATATTATAATTTGGGTATTGCAGTTAAGTCACAAAATCAGTCTTCAGCTACTGTTCTTGTCACGGCCTTGGCACCATGCACACCATCACAACTCATTCATTTCAGTAGCAGCAGTGGTTGTTAAATACTGAAAGACATCATGTAATGGATTTTAAGCTGATTAAAGGGAGCATACAGCATGAGTTCATTCCTGGTTTTATCTTCTCTTTGTATTTCCATTTGAACACAAGTGGAGAAAATATTATATTTTCTCTACCCACAGTAATAAAATATTTCTACTCTGTTTATGGAAAAATGAGAACAATGTTTGCATTAGATACAGTGTTATTTTCACTCATAAATGGATTTAGTTTTACCAAGTGACTTGCTAAATTTTAAACCTGGAGGAGGCTGCTGTCATTCAAAAACTGCATTACACAAGGCACCATCTCTTCTTTATGATACACTCAGTGACCTGGAGCACGCTCACATTTCCAAAAGCAGATGCTGCGACAGGAACTGCAAACGCGCTGTGATGGGCAGAGCTGAGCAGGACACTGAGGCTGGCAAACAAAGGCACTCTGGTTTCTCCCTGTCCCCTCCCTCCCTTCCTTCCCTGTGCCTGGCGCTTGAGGATGCAGCCCATGAGAAGACAGGTTCCCGAGGAGCTCCTTGAGGCCTGGCTCTGCACCTTTGGAATGCCATGGGCCTCGTGAGGCAGCCAGGCCACCGAGCAGTTATTGCAGGGATGAGCAGTAACGCTGACTGCTCGTGGGGCATCCTGAACACCTTCCATTCACTGGAATTCTGACAGCTTTGGGCTGCTACAGCCTCCTCTCTCACATAATCCCATGCCACAACCATCCCCCCAGGAGCAGAGTTTGGTGATAGGAGAAGAAATAGCAGAACATGGCAAATAAAATGCAAGCACTTTTTTTTTCCTTGTAATATCCTTATATGTAAAGGAACAGCATCAAGCTTGTTTCTCATTTGAGGAATATAGGTTGCCTCACCTTTGACAGTGTTAAACAGCCATCTCAGTCTTTTTAATTAACATTATGATAGCAGTTACCTAAAATTACTTTGGATGCAAACAAAATAAGAATTGGACAAGAACTACCAGCAATTAACAAAGTAAAATACCATATACAAAAGAAAAGTTTAAACTGTGGTTATATCAGCAAAGACAGTTGCTTATCAGTGTCTATAACAGATGTTTAAAGTAAATTTTACACAGTAAACCAGTGATAGATATTGTAATTATTCGGTAAAAATTGCTTTATCAATTATATTCACAGAAGTTTGAAGCACATGTATATGCTATATAGCAAGACACTGCTGATGCTAAAAGCAAAACAGATTCTACATGGAGGTTTTAGGAGCCTGGGTACATCCAAACATGCTTTTGTCCCTCTTACAAATGAAGTGGAGAGATGAGACCTTTCATATTTCCAGCTAAATAACAGACAAATAAAATGATGCTGAAGGATCCTGCTCGGAGGTAGAGTCCCCTGCATTTCGGAGGTGAACAAACCCCCAAACCTGTTAGCTCTGGTACCACATTGCTCACGCTGAGGTTCTTCCATGGGACCAAATACAAACACATCAGTCTCAAGATCCATGGTGAGACCACTTTTAAGGTGTTCAGGGTTCAAGTGCCTTAGATATTCTGAGATGCAAAAACATACTGAATTCACTTGCTCAGACATTGTGTCCTGAAAAACAACCCCCAAAAAACCCGAAAATAAAAAGCCTTCCTGCCCTTTGTGCTGACCTAATGCCACATGCAGCACGTGACACCAACACCCAGAGATGCACTGCTGCACCCTAAGGCTTTTTTGGTGACACCTTCTTGTTTGGGTGCTCCCTACTTTTTACCTCAGTTGCCCCTTCCGCCAGAGGTAGTGAGAATTAATTACACAGTGAGAATTAATTACATACTAGCTGAAGACAGCCCAGAACATGGAAATAAGCATTAGGTAAGATTACATTAAAAAAATTAGTTATAAATCACGTAGTAGTGTCTGCAGAGCACCAAGCAGTATTGAAACATGAGGCTTTTTAGAACCAGAGGAATAAAAGAGTTTGTTCAGACAAGTTTGTGTTACCTTCTTTCAGGCAAAAGTCTTTAGTGAACTGAACACTCAGTATGTGTTTGGATTTTTGGTCAAGAGGGACTGGTACAACAGGCCTGTACAGGCCAGGACAGTGACTTCGTAATTTGGTATATCCTCCAGAGAATTCAAAAGACTAAGAACACCTGCAGTATTTCTAAATGACTTCCTATGCTTGGCTCCACCACTTTACAATGAAGATAAAAGTGACAGAAGTTATTAGTTTTGTTTGCATTCAAGTTGATAAACAAAACTTCCGTGTGTATTTGAATAAATCATACAACATGAATTATGAAATTATACAGCATTGGAATGATGAAAACCATTGATTTCTGTCTCTGCCTACGGGCAGACGGAAAGAACAGAAAAATGAGATTTATAGAGTATTCACTAGGAATACTTCAAAAACGGTGTACATTTTCCCTGTGAGAGCAGATCAATCCAATAATTTTATTTTTAAGCTAAGACATGGGTATAGCTAGGACAGCCTTATCTCTTATCTGTCTCACACATATGCAATGATATTCACATAACGTCTACACCAGCAAGATACAGTTTTTGAAAATATAACACTTGGCTGAGCTCCTGGCAGCACAGATCACATTTCTGCACTACATCCTGCACTTAGCACAAGCATCCTGGGGCTAAGTGACATTTGCCTTCTTCACTCAACAAAAGAAAATGCTACTTTACTTCAAACAATTAGCAGCGTGTCGTGAAGGGCTGATTGAAAAACATACATTTTCAATTTTATACGCAATATGGAATAAGATGGAAAAGTGCTTCTGAAAGGGTCTAAGCTCTTGCCTAGGAAGAAAATGTGCATCAAAGTCAGTGTGCTGGGGAGTTTTGGTACGGTTTTTTAATGGCTAATAAACAGGCCTGCAGGAGAGCCTGTCAGTAGTCTGTCTGTCTGTGCCCAGTCCTGGGGAACACCCCCCATTTAGGATCACGCTGCTGCTGCACACCACATTCAAACGGGGCACACACATCCTCCCTGGCTTTTGCAAGGCTTCAGTGGGAAAACACGAAGCATTAAGGTTAATATGGCACAAATGTGAGCTTCACATGGTCAGTGTCTTAGGAGAGGCACGAGAAGAACCTGCCAGCTTCCCCGCTGGGCAGAAGGATATGTCTAATCTTATTGATAATGCTCTCGCAGCCATCACAGCCTCGGGACAGGATTGAGCCAGAGTCTGCAGGGGAAGGGAATATCTTTCCTTAGATCAACAAATGCGACTGAAAAGTAGACAAGCTGTCAGATACACAAGAATTTTTCAGCTTCTGTTGGATATCAAAATCACGGACTCAGGAGCAATATTGTTCTTATGGACATTTATAATCTCACCTATCTTGGTCCTTTCCCCACAATCCCTTCAATGCTCCTCAGGAGATAACTTATCTGTTTTCTCTCCTGTACAAACAATTGCTTTCCCTGTAACTTTGCTTTCCTTTCCTAAATTATTCAGTTAGCAGCACCTTTTTTTCTCTCTACCACATCCACTTAAAGTCATATGCAATTTGTTCTTGACTTCCATTTAGCTATGAAGCTTAATGCTGCTATTTCAGAAGAGTAGGGTGTGCCTGAAAGTTCATCCACTTTTTTCCAGGCATTCCAGCCTCCAAGAGGGAAAACAGCTGCAGAGTCTGGAGATGCTTTTGCTGTTCATCTTCCTTTCCTCGGAGAAGAAACTGTTTTCATGAGGCACGGATACAGCAGTGTTGCAGAGAGTAAATGAAATATTTATGGTCAGGAAGTTACTAGGTAAAGGCCATACATTGTTAATCATTAATTGGCTGTTAAGGTATGTTTACCAGTTACTAGAAGTTCTTCTTTATAAATATCATGACGGTCCTTAAATAGAATTTATAAATAGAACAAGCAATTAAACATATACACAGAGAATATGCCTGCATTGTCTTTGAAGTCCAGGCTGCTTGGTGGAGACAGAGACTTTAATTGCTTGTATTTAGTAAAAAGGCAACACTTCTAAGTAAGCACTGTGATTCACCATTATTGTTCGTATTTGCAGTCCCATATCCGATTAAAAAAATTACATATAATTTACCATTAATGGACATAGAGATACAATCTCATTTTTTGTGCCAGTTGATAATCACCTGAACAAAATAAAAAAAACGTTTATGCTTCCATAAAATACACTGAAAAAAGTTCACTTATTTCAGCAGGATAAATACTAGACCTTTGTACTTTACATGGAACTAAATTTAAAAACAGGCCATCCTCTTTTGGAAGTTTTGAGGACAACAGTTACAATCTTAAATATTTCACACTATCATTAGTTCTACAAAGTTAAATTTTAGTTCAACAAAAGAACAATCCTTACATAAGTTTCGATGCTTCCCATTTACAATGAAAGAAATGATTTTGTGTGGTATCACATTAATAATTCTAGCAGGTATTTCATGAGTTTTGAATTTCAGAATAAAATAGGATTCAAGTAATCACAAGACTTACTCAGAATGATTAACACAATATGAAACTCTTTCTTTCAAGAACAAAGAATATTCTACATGTACCTTTCATATCCCTCCATCATTGTATTTTCTCCGTGGCTACATTATTACACTATTTACAACTAATCATACCCATTATTGTAGCACAGGAATGGTCAGAGAGCCAAGGAAGAAATTAATTTGAAGGAAAAGAAATCAGGTCAAAGAACTAGGGAGGTGTATCTGTGCAGAGTCCTGCCCTGCCAGCTCCCAGGAAGGGAACAGGACGAGCCTTAGTGACAGCTCTCACTGCCTTTAGGAGAGGAGACTTTCCAGATGCAGGCAGGAAGGTGCTCACATGGAAGAAGAATCACACACTTTGCTTTTCAGAATGGAATAAGCCATCAGCTCATGTTGAGCTTAAGTGGCCACCCAGTCTGAGCTTCCTAAACATTTCTCAGGGATCTGCTCAGGAGGCTGGGTGCTCCAGCATGAAGGCACTGCACTGGGAAGACTCAGCTGGTGCCAGTGACCAATGTGTGCCTTTTAGAATACAGTAAAAACAGCCAAAATAGCCATGGGGAAAGAGGAAACAACTCCATGCATTTCCAACTGTATCTTTCCCCCCTTATGATCCGAGGTTCCAGATAATCTTACCAAGTGCAGAAAGTAGAGTGAAAACCAGATTGAAATCTGAAAATCTTTGCTATAACTGCAGATGTGATTGAAGTCAGCAGGACCATTCCAAAAAGGAATGAAGGTCTGCCTGTTCCAGTACAGGCATTTTATAAACGTGGGTGATAGATCCTTATGTATTATGGCATCTCAAAGGTAATAATAGCAATAAGAAATAATTTACAACTAGTGCCCCGTTTATGGCCTCATAATAGTGTGACTTAAATGCTGCACAGACCTTGGACTGGCCCTCAAAGAGCAAAAAGTTTTATTCTTTATGAACCTTGCATGATGGCTATTTTATCTGAAGCAGCAAGCTGGTTAAAGTATGGGAGCAGGACGTTTTCCCTCGGTGTGTCTCTTGCTGCATGACTAATGTGCCCTTTTGATTTTGATTGTATGAAAATCCACTGGGAGGTTTAGGGTAGTTTTTATTGCAGAAACCTATCAGATCTTATTGGCCTTCTAGGCTGATTAGTAGCAGGTTGTTTCTCACAGCTCTCCTGTCTTCTCTCTCATTGTACCTCTCCTTGGGCTGCTCCGGAGAGGTTTACAACCTTAAATCTTGCTCCACAGGAAGAGTAAGTAGGTTTCTATAGCCTGATGTCTGTGTCACAAAGTATTACATAAGATGTCCTTAAAAGTGACAGAACTGGTTGCATTGGATCTCTCTTTTCAGTTCATAAACTTCATTGATTTTTTTCAAATACAAATATGCCATTAAATTCAGAGTCAAAAGTGTCTGGATATTACAAGCCTTCCACAGAAACAAATGTTCAGACTTCTGGATTTCTTCCAGCTACTTTCTTATGCTAGACTGGTGGAAAGCAGGCTTAAAACTGGTGATGCCTGCCAGGATCAATGCAGGATTTGTCCAAAACCATTGTAAGGAATGTGTGTGAAAGGTGCAGGTTTAAGAGGTGTGTGCCTGTCCCATCCTTGGCTTCAGAGCAGCACTTTGGTTGCAAATACAGTCCAGAGAAAGCCTCACCCTTCCACTTGCTAGCCAGGCAAGAGTTTAACGTTTTACACCCTATGATACAGTGTGGGACTGAAATTTTTCCACAGTTGCTCGTTCTTAGAGACAAAGGAACAGGGCAAAGCCAAGGTCACCAACAGCTAGAGAGGGACTTGTGTGTGATACCTCACAGTAACCCACTCCAATCTAATTTCGGTGAGCTTCAGAGCAGCCTGCTACTACAATGAACTTTTTTTGCTAATCCATATATTCAGTCACAAAAAAAGAGTGAATTCCTCATTCCTCTGAATTCAAGGAGTAGGACGTGTGGGGGATAGAATTTCACAAAACCCAGGGTCCCAAGCTCTTTGCTCTGTAGTCCAAAACTTAATCAGAAATGTAACTGATACCATGAGAAGTTTCTATGCAAATGGTCTCTTCTGGTCATATGCATTATTAACGGGATAAAAATCTTTAAGATAAATCATTTGCTTAAAAAATAAAAGATATCTCACACTCCAAGAAGTCAGCTTAAGCTTGGTACAGCTTTTAGTGGCAAGAAAAAGAAAGGGCGGTAAGGGAACTCAAAATATTTAACTTTTTTTTTTAAAGGAAATTTTCTGTTTTCTTGTTCTAAAATAGTGTTTTGAGACTACATTTAGCCACAGTAATTTTAGAAAAAGATCTAAGCAAGAAATATTTCATTTCAGATCGGGCCAATTTTTCACAGTATTATTAAGCATTCAAACACCAGTACAAATTACAGACTTTTCCCACATATCTCCCATTTATTATGACCAGGTTTTATGCAAATGCATTGTTGTGTTGTACGTTCGTTCACCATTCATCTCCCACAGCCTTTCCTTCTAACAAGCCCTTGTTCAATTCGTAAAGAGAACATAAACAATTAGCACAAGCAGTAAAGTTCAGAAACATCTGAAATGTCTTCCAGCACCCCATATTAATTTAAAAGTAATAACAACGAGAATGTCAACGCATCTTAAAAAGAAGTTATTGCTGCTTTCTATGAGCAGCAGTCTATGATTCATTGGTTGGCACAAGGAAAATCTTTTGCTGAAACACTAAGCAGGTTATAAAACACCATTTGTGTGTTACTTTCACAGTGGCTTTCATCTGTCATTATAAAACCATCCAATTAGGACAACAAAAAGGAGGGCTATATTTTTTAAGTGCTGTTTCTTCCCAAATTACCTGCTTCATTTTGACAGAGAACACTTTTGCCTTATAACTTTTCTGAAGCATTACATCTGATTTTTATGTCAAAGAATTGCACAACATATTTTATATTTGTTTTAAATGGGAGCTATGGGAAATCTGCCCTGATTTACTTGGAACCTGTATGCTTGCACTACGATAATACAGAATTTTCAAGCAGAGGCAGCATCAACCTCTATCAGCTACACCAGAAAACCACAGAGTGTGGTAGGTTCATTCCTCCTGCAATTCCAAGCAGTTTGAACTCAGGCTTTCTATGGGATTGTGTTAGACCAGTCATTATCTTGTTAAATTTTATGAAGTAGCACAAAAAAAGGAAATCTTGGTCTATAACTTTGAGGCAAACAGCTGCTTTCATAGTAAAGTGCCTTTTACTCATGCACTTACATCAGACAGAATCTTGCTTTACCATGACAGAAAGAGCAACAGTTCTCCAAATCTGCATCCAGCTTCTGGTTTGAATTATAAATGCTTCCTCTCACTAAGCAGGTCAAGGCATTTTTCAACCCAGTGATGAACAGAGCACCACAAAAGCAGCCATGCTTTCTCATTCAGGAGTTGCTTTGTGCATTTCTGAGATGGCAATATGTTTGGGTGTAATATTTGTTCTTTTGTTCCAAATTAAATTAAAAATTGTTTTTGACATTCTCATGTTTTCCTCTCTCATGCTTTTGCCAATTCTGTAAGGTGTTTTCTTCATAGTGCTTCAGGACTAGCGATGAATAAACCAAGACTTCTCTCCAAGATTCCTTGGAGATGGTCTCCTACTATAAAGTGTTTGTTGGGGCACTGACAAAACATGTACATATTTAAAATGCATAGCATGTCTAATGAGGTAAGGTGGGGTTTTGTTGCAGCCACATATTTTTGGCAAGGTCCTGCTCCTCACATTGCAACAGTGGAGTTTTTCCCAGTGCTCTCATCACTTCTTCTCCTTCTTGTCTCAAGTCTCTACCTTAATTACCAGAAAGTAGAGAATAAAACTAAAAAATATTAGAAAATAAAGTCCAGAATGAGGAGCACACAGTCTTTTCACATGAGACAAGCAATAGAGAGTCTATTTAAGCTAAGGTACACCATAGCAACAAAACATGCCAGAACCAAATAATTCTAAAATGGCACAGAGCATCCTTGTACAGATCCCCGGACTTGATGCACAAACATGCAAAACATTTTCTGCTGTTTTCTCTGCCTAAAATTTTGTTCTTATGCTTTTTCAAGTTTATAACTGTCCTAACCACCTAGGTCATGGTATGACACTGCCTTCTCTGGGAGGACACAGCTAATTAACCCCTACATGGTATTGATTCTGCTTATTTCTGTGCCAGTGAGAAAGTAAATCGTCTGAGAGAAATGTCCCAAACGTGTTCCAGTCTAAATTCTGATGTTCCTCTTTCTTGCACACACTTCAGAAAGAGTCTCTCACTTGCACAAAGCTTTTCTGCTGTCAATTTTTTTCACAGCACAAGCAGTGGTAAACTGGAGATTTATTGAGTTCTCTGTAAGGAAGAATTACATGCACACATTCTTTTGTTCTCTTTTTCTTTCTTTATTCCTCATTACAAATGTTGGGTCTCCTGATTGTCCTGCAGGAGTGTTTATGCTTCAAAGTTAGAATTTCTTTGGCCAGCTGGTCCACAAGAGCTTTTTCAGGTAACAGAGCAATGCTCTAATCCTCGGGAAGTTATGACAAGCTGTATTTAAAGGAGTTATGCGCCTGACTGATAGTGAATGAATTAAAATCAAACTAGCAGCAATATTCTTTGTGCCTTCACATAATGTCTGGCACTCTATTAATAAAAAGAAATAAATTTCTTAGCAAATAAAAGTTAAGAGTCAATATTGAATCCTGTGGGATTCAGGAACAAGGGTGAATTCTTTCACTAATATCACTGGATTTCTTTCAGGGAATGAATTTGCAATGTTTCTGGACAAAATGTTTCTCTCCTGTCAGGATATTATATAGATAAAATGGTAGCAGCTATCCTTTTTCCTTGCTCTAAAACTCTTTGAGCTATTTTTTGGTTTTTAATGCATTAGCTTTCTGTATGATTTTCATTACTATTTCAAAACTAAAACTACCTAAAGAATTTATAGTGTCACAGAAGAAGCCTTATGGAAATCTCTGTGTTACAGTCCAATACCCCATCTAAGAAGGTTCAGAATGAAGTACACATAAAAGGTTTGAGGCAGTGGAATAATTTCAAAACACTTTTCAGAGTCAAAAGCAATTTAAAACGTTTATAGCACCTTTATATTTTTGCTGTGAGTGCTCCAATTTGGATAGCAGTCAAGCTGAATGCTCACAGCACAGTGTAGGGCAAACTTAACTTATTTGCAAATATAACCATCAAAAAGGTAAATAAAAAGATAGGTCAGGAAGGCCAGCTGGGGGAGAATAACACCCCAAAAATAAAAACAGTTTTGGTTGCATAAAAAGCAGAAGAATTCCTACAGTCAGCTATGGATATTGAGCTGAGACAAGAAAAAGAAAAGTGAGTCTCTTGCCACGGAAATAAACAGAAAGAAATGAAGCTATAAAATCTCAGCCATAGCTGGATATTTAATTCCAGTCAGTAATGTTCTCATTGCAGAATGATTTCTCATCTGCACATGTCTGCATACACTTTTTTTCCATACAGCAAGATGGCTTTGGCAAACCTTTTCTGAAGGGGGCTAGGACTTTTTAGCAGACTGGTAAGGAGAAAGGAGGTGTCTGTCACATCTCCTGCAAGTCCAGTTCCCCTGCAGTCAGCAGGGCCCAGGTCAACCCAGGAATTAGAGTATATACCAAGCCAGGCAGGAAGAGGAGGGCAAACCAAGCTGCTGCATCCAAGACTTTAACACATTTACACTCTCTGCCCATTTCCCACCCCCTACCTCCATCTGAAGTGCCCCGTTCTTCAATACCCTGACACTCTTAGCTAGTGTCAGTTTTGCTCTCTAAACACACCCTCCTACACCCTCCTACACCCTCCTACAACTCCAGTAAATTTTATCGAGCCTCCATGGTAAGTGGCCACCCAGCCCACTTTCCTGGTAGGTCTGTACAGCCAAAAATGCTCCTGTCCATTGGAACAGTTACTGCTGTGCCTCACCAGTCAGTAATTTGTGTTTACACCTTTAGGCAAATAACAAAGCAGTTTAACACAGTTAACTTTTGCTTGTCTGGAATTTAGCAAAAAGCAGTCTTGTGGCCAGCAGCAACACTTAAACCATGCTGGTCTGAATCCCACAACAGTATCTTTGCAAAAACAACCTGGTTTTTGGTTTGGAGGTTTTTTTGTAGGCAATATGCTACCCTTAAGCAATACTATAAAGTTAAAAACTTCAAATCATAAAAGAAGCAATCTACTCTGTAAAGCCAGTTACAAAAGAATTAGGCAGCTTTAACTAACTACAGCAATGGAAGACAGTGCTGATGACATTTTCACTCATGCTGACTGCAGCACGAAGATAATTCTTCTCCAGCCTGACCAGGAGCATGTAGAACTCTAGCTCTTTTCCCTGAGGAAAGTTTGCTCCATCAGCAACAACGCCTCACAAAGGAAAAGGAAGGAAGACACATTAGGAGAACATCTCAGAATGCGGGTAAAAAGGAGTAATAAAACCAGCAAGAAAAAACAAAGCTTCAGAAGGGGTGTTTTCCTTCCTACCACAGAGCCTGGGCACAGAGCTCACACATCACCTACAGGCCAGATGATGGAGTCCTATTTTCAGGTCTCACACCAGGCTTCCCGCTGGTAGCAGGGTGAATCTCACTCCCACCAGAAGCTGTACGCTCGCAGTCCGCACACCAGACACGCCTCGCCTTTGCACTGCGCCAACGTAACCTTCCCAGGCTTCACTGGAAAACAATGGAAATGCCACATGTCCACACAGGGTGCACTTCTGCATTGTACAATTCATTTCTGCAACTGTGTTTGGTTACCTAAGAAACAGTTCCTGGGTAAAATTTGACTGATTATGTTGTCAGGTTGATTGTCAGTGCCGTGGGTAGAGCTTCATGGGGTACGTGCCCATGTGGGATGCACAAAAAATTAAAATAAACACTTCACAATTTTAGTTCCTTTTTGGTAGTATTATGGGGGAAATGGTATAAAAACTGAGAGAAATTACATTTTAAGGAGTTTATTATGATCTGTATTATATTTTGAGGTTAACTTAGCAGAAGAAAAAAAAAGAGAATAGGCCTTCAAGCAGAAAAGGGTATTTTTAGAAAAGCAATCTGTATTGGAAGGTTAATAACACAGTAACTTTACAAACTCTGCAAGATTGTAATAAGTGCTGAACTTATTTTCAAGTAACAGCAGTGCTCATTGCTTTCATTTATCACTGCCTTACACAAAATATTGAAGCATAACAGCCTTATTTAGTGAATTTCCAGTGTTAAAATCTCTAAATGACTGATTATTTGGGCACTGGAGATACGTGCAATTTCACTTGCAGCCCCCATTTTTTAGATTCAAAGAACTTGCTAAACAAAAAACAAATAGCTGGTTGAGAGATGAAAACCTTGTTGTTAACCACGTGAAATACAGATTTTTTATCACCACTCTCCTCTCTCATGGAAAGAAAGAAGCAGTCACATCAAATAGAGCTAATTCTGCAAATATGGTGGTGAGGAATATGAAAAAGAAGAAGAAAAGAAAGAACATCACTTTAATTACCACAGACCTGATGAAACAGAATGTTGTCAGGGTTCTGATAATATTGCAGAGATTGCTGAGGAGCATCCTTCCTGAAAGGTTTCTAAGTCGGGATAAATGTGGGCACCAGAGAACAGGTTTTTGTCTGCAATCTGAACACATTTCCCCTTATTATGATCTCCCAGCATTTTTTACAAACGTTGTTTCACTCTCTTTGTTGTAGTTTTAACTACAATGGGGATTTGCTGAGCAAAGTTATGACATATAACCCCTTTTCCTCCCGTTGTGTAAGACTGCTACCACTGCATCTGAAATCTCAGAAAGGATGCTAACAGCAGCACATGCTTCTGTGATAAATAATATTGATAAAATATGGCTTTGGGTGGAGGAGGAGGATTGCTTTCAAGCACTTCAGCATCAGTTTTCCTACCAGGGGTGCAGAACATTTCGACCAAGGACAGAAGTGCACACAGTAAAACCAGAAATCTCTGGGGAACAAGTATTCACCGATGACTCTGTAAGAGTGGAGAAGAACAATCAGTCTTGTTCTCTTGTCCTAAGCATGGCACACTTGCTCATAAAATGCTCTTCTGGCTGGCCAGTAGCCAGAGGTTTCTGGTGCAAGTCCCTACAAGGTCAGGTATTTTTTTCTCTCATTAAAAAATAATGTCAGAAGCACTGTAGCATGGTGGCTCGACAGCCCGATGTATCCTGCTTAGAGCTCTGGCCTTCTGCTCTCAAGCACCAGCTGGGGATCAAAGCACACAGCAAAACTTCAATGAATTTCCAGGTCTGCTGCACTGGAACGGAGAAGGGTCTTTGGGTTTTGATATTATGAAGACATTTTGCTTTTGGGAAGGTAAACAGACCATATGTTTGGAGAGATGACTGGCTTCTGCAGGGATTTGAAAGAGCACAGATCTATTTTGTTGATTATTTCTATAATGAGGATAGAGTGAATAAACACATTACCAAAAATCCAATGTACTGCAAGAGTGCTCCAAATGAGAGTGTAATTCTATGGCATACAGCATTTATTGCTTGACATGATGTATTAATGGACAAGCTACCTGAAAAGCATCTTATTTTTCAAAATACGTTAACATTTCACCACTACTTCCTCTGACTTTGCAATACAATTTTTTTTCTGACTTTTTTTTCAATTTGTCTTAGGGGAGATGGAGCCTGTGGAAGAAGAGTTTGAAAAAACAACCCAAAACCTTCCCGTAGTTCAGTGAGCCCAGTGACTTGTGCAGTCACCTGCAGGACAGGAGATAAAAAACAGAAGCTCACCCTCTACAAGGAAGGAGAACAAATCTGGTTTCATGCCTTCATCTTGCAGGTGGCTTCAGAGTTTGAGGCTACAGAATTGGCCTTGGGGCTGTCCTGTGCAGGGCCGGAAGCTGGACTCAAAGGTCTTTGTGGGCCCCTTCCACCTCAGGATATTCTATGATTCTATGGACTTTTCCTTGGTCCACTTAATCAGGATTGAATCAATTTTATTAAGCAGAACAGAAATTTTGCAAGACTGAGTCTATGTCTGGAAAAACATAGAGCTTAAATCTGGTTTTTTTTTTTTTTTTGTTCAGGCTAATGAAAGAAAGTTGTTCAAACAACCAAACTCTTAGGAAAAGCACTGGGACAAAAGGGAAACATAAGGAGATGAAACCCAGAATTTATGGCTGATGACATCTGGAAGAAGAAAAAGATGACAGGTTATATTTTGGTATCCTCTTCTAGCATAATGTGTGCAGAAGATGCTTGCACTTCTGAAAGGGTGATTTTCTGGCTGTAAGAAGGGACTAGCTGTTCCTTGGCTGCTGCTCCAGGGCAGTGCGTGGGCAGGAGGGGATTTCTGTTACAGGGCTCTGGAGTGAAGTGCCAGCTAGGAAAAAACTGCCATAAATGAAAGAGGTGTTGGGGTGCATTAAGCCTTTTACTTATATGATTGTGGGAATTAAACCCTGCATTTCTCTAAGCCTCCTCACATAAGAACACAGATTTCACCATCTAAGACACAACCTTTAATTTATATATTGCTCTACCACTGCAGGACAGGCCATGACCTTGGTTTTTACTGGCTGCAAATTATATTTACAGTACACTGAACAAACAAAAGATTCACAGTGCTCTGTTAGTAAAGTAAGTTGCATCAGTATGTTATTGAAAATAACTTAAGAGCTACAGTGAATGGCTTCAAATAGAGCAAGGCTGCATCTTTAGAGGTGCTGCCCTTTTCCCCTCTGTGCTACATGAAGGTGTGCTCTTGTGTTCAGAGCTTCCAGGCAGGTGTTTGCCAGCTGTTTTGGCTCCCGAGAAGAGGACCTTACAACCTCTCCAATAAAGACTGAAGGGGGAGCTCTGTTAAACCCCTCTCTACAATGCTGGGGACAGGTCTATTTTCTACTGCCGTTTCATTTCTACAGCTGATGATTAAATAACCCACCGTGCAGTTGCCTTATGGCAGTCAGTGCAAAATTAAATATTTCCCCATGCAGAGTTCATTAGACATCAGAGTTTCCTAGTTAATTTGTTAGGCCTCTATGAATTCCCAGGGAATATTATAAAATTATAATTTTGGTCCATTCTCCTCCAACCTATTACAGAATACATTTCATTTTCCCATATCTAAAGCATAGTGAATGAAACTATTAGAGGAGAAAACACATCTGGATCTCATTTACATTTCTTTTCATGCAGATCAACATAACAGGATGAATTCAGTCCTTCAATATTCTTTATTCAGGGAAGGAAAAAATCAAAATGAAAGAAGTACTAGATTGCTCCTCCTACTACATAGCACTAATGATTTTTTCCCCGCCACTTTTTGCTGCTTTTAAGGCAAGAATCCTATTTCAAATTACACAGCACCTCCTGGAGAAGGGAAAGAGCATCTGGAGGAATGAAAAAGCTGCCAACTCAAATTCACGCCTTAAAGCCCCAGACATTCCCTCGTCAACACTGCCTGTGTTCAGCTGAATGAATTCAGCCTTGCAACTACTCTCCACATGAGAAGTGATATTTTCACCTACATGCTCTAAAAAGGTCCCAGTTTAGACATGGCAAGTTGGCTCATGGGAACAATATCAAGACCAGCCAAATTAGACAAGAGTTACCCTTCTGAACCCTAAGGAACACGGTCAAGCCCAGAAAAAAAAATTCTATGCACAGTTGAACACTCTATTTTTATGTTATTTCCCATCTTCCAACAAACTTCAACCCATTTAGCAGATGGAGAGGTGGGAGAATGGGCTAAAGGAAAGCTCCTGGAGCTCTATAAAGATTCACAAACCGTGTTCCAGGTGCCTATGGGGAAGGAGCAGTTGAGAAAGGGCCAGACTTAATGAACCCATCTCAGCTTTCAGGTTGCAAGGGGAGAATAAGGAGGATAAATGGTCTTTCTCTTCCGAGCAGTTAACTATCTCCAGTAACTTTGGCACATCTAACACAACCTGCTTTATTGGACCCTATACACCCTCCTCCTCACCTCAGGGAAAAATAAAAAGGAGATAATTTGGACAAAACTGATGTTAAAAAAAAAAAATTGACTTCCAACAGAATCTCTAAACTGTCATTGCAATAAAATGCTCCTCAGCAGATTTGATAAGGTGGGAAAAGGCTCCATTTGGCTTTCATGGATACAAGATCCCAAAGGAGATTTACCTGAGAGTAGCGCACGCACTGACTTTGCACAGACATTGAGGACATCTGAACAGCTTTGTAGTACATTTTTTGCAAAATACTGAGCCTCCATAAATATGGCTGAAGTTATTTTTGACAGAAAATTGAATTTATTAATTTTTCCTTACTATCAGGTTTTTTTTCATTTGGATATGAGGTCCTAAAGCATTGGATATGCTTCTTGTCTCAACAGCAGTTGTGCCACCACTTGCCCCTCCTTAACTGCTCTACCATCAGTGATGGACTTGCACCTCTGATCAGTTCCCATTTCCCAAAACACCCAGTATATTTTCATGAATGCAGATATATTTACTGAAGTCAACATTTTCTTTTTGCCAGTACTACAGCTGGGTTTAAAACTTATCACTAATGTTACACTGAGGTAAGCGGCTTCTATCACAACTACCAGTTTGACTAAATCTTGTGTGTTGATCTGGATGTTAATACGCTTCACCCTGAACATTCATGTACTCAAGTGAAGCTACGCTCACAGAAGCTAATGTGTATCCTAAAACATGTACATATCTATGGGTCTGTGTGCATTTATCTGTCATGCTTACTCATTCAAGTGTGTATCTGATGACAGATACAAAACAAAAGCCAATTCCAAAAAGGGAAATCAAAAAACATCTAAGTTTTCCAGAGCAGTGGATAAAAGAATTAATCTTTAGGGTTTACTGAGCTCTCAGGAATCGGATTTAGATTAATTCAGACAATACAGTTTCTTAGTGTTTCATTTAACTTCAGCAGTCCTCATTACAAATAAAAGTAGTGTACCACCTGCTAGATAAACACAGCCTGAATCCCAGCTAGGAAGCACGAGGCACTGATGCATCTCCTGTCTTTGTGCTGAGCTCTCTGTGACACTGATCACCACTTTTTGCAGCAGGATAAACCATGCAGCTGCACCGTTTCTGAATTTCCAAAGGCAAGGCTACCCACTGGAGCAGCATCCTGGCTATCAGTGCTGGGCTTTGGTTTCCCAGTTGCTATTGCCCTGGTCACACACCAGGTACCATTGGCTGAAGAAAATACTAGCACTGTTGACCTTGTACCATGACAGAGTGAAACCTGGGGGGAAAAAAAAAAGTAATTTCTTTCAAATGTAAGGTGCCAAATACTTTCTGACCCCGGTGTGGATGTATGAGACACATGAAAAATGGTGTGTAAATTCCCATTTTCCCCCACTTGCTTTTGCACATGTCACAAAAGGGCTTGTGCTAGGGTTCTGTGTCCTAAAAAACAGTATCAAGCGTGAAGAGGCACACCAGGTGCACTTCTTAATGCACAACAAACCCGTGGGGGTCCCGCAGAACTGTGGGCTCATTCCTCACAACCTTGACAACTGACCTGCTCCTGTTAACTTACACAAAAAGCTCTTTTACAGCGCAGTCCTGTGGGAAAGAGTAACAGGACCATGACATGCAAATGCACGTTCCTGCATGCAAAGGTGTGATAGTCCTAGTTTCTCACTGCATGGAGAGCCCTGTCTCTCCAAAGCAGATTTCAGAATCGACTGAAGCACCTCTGAAGGTAACAGAGTGCTGTGTTAATGTTTCTCTGCTCTTCCTCCTGAAACCCTGCTTCTCACACACCTGAGACACTGACAAGAAAATATGCACTGTTTTGTCTTCAGTATCTGATCTTGATATATTTATAACAATCTCAATTAGAAGATTTTGATGGCTCTGTTATGAAATGATCTCTTTGTAGCATCCCTCAAATTTATGCACTTCATCACTCCTGACTTCTATGCCTTTTCTTCTGCTTTTGTTACAAAGAGAACAATAACAGTGGCGTACACTGACACAAATTAGAACAGCTTATTCTCATTAACTTCTCCAAGAAAGAGAGCAGAGACTGAACAGTATCCACAGCAGCTCTCTCCGATGCTGATTTATGCCACAGAACTGCAGTTCGTGAAAAATGTGCATGTGAGATTGCTTGCACAGGAGCAAACATAAGCAACGGGCTGGCTGAAACCTGCTCATTTTCCATCTTGTAGTGGGAGCCTAAAAACGTTGAAATTCTCACTACCATACTGTGTGTCCCTCTAAACGCTGCCTCCTCCTTTCCTTCTTGCCTCAGGGACACCTCTGCTCAGTGCTTGCGTGCTTTGTGTGCTGCACCAATGCTGCCAGCACAGGGTTGGTGGCTTGTTTTAGCAAGAGCACACGTGCAGTGGAAATGGCTGGGTTTACAGGCGCCTGCTGTCCCTGAAGGGGGTTCGTGGGGCACAATTAAATCTCCTTTTGGCCTGCATTTGCAGCTGCCACACGGTGGGACCCTGAAACCTGCCCAGGTCACGAACATTTCCAATGCTCGCAGCCAAACGAAGCCATTAATTCGCAAGGATTTGTTTCCAGGTTTCTTAGCCGCTCCCCATAAACAACTGTTGACAGGTCTCTAAAATCCATTCACACTGAATTGCTTTGCTAATTTGCATATGCAAATAGAAGCAATTCAAAGCTAAGTGTCAATTTCCACAAACATTACAATATCCAGCTTGTAAATATACACGTACATGTGAAACACGAAGCCTAATTAGACCTCAAGAGTATACATAAATAACTTTTATTGTTTTTTTCATTTTGAACTTAAGCTTTCAGGCACTTGAACTCCAAAAACAAGGGCTTATTGGTTGCATTGTGAGATATATTCTGCATCTGATCCTTTAACTTTAGGAGCTGCAGAATGATGCTAATTTAAACTAATTTACAGAATGAAATCATTTCTCAAGAGCTCCTTTTTCCACAGGTCATTTTTGTTATTTGGGACTGGGTAAGAATAATATATCAATGCTAAATAAGTCTTTCGCTAACAATTTCAGGTCTACATGGTGATATCAAATGAATAGGGCTCATATTTTACTTCAGAGAAGTATATGCCAGATTTCTAAGCAGCAAGATACCTCTGGCTTTAATAATGAGAACTTTTTGTGAATCACACGCCAGCTTTTGTTACAGGAAGATAAAAATATGAAAAGAAAATAAAGAAGCATAGATCTGGTTCCACAATATACATAATATTTCTGTGCTTATTAGCTATTGTTGCAGACATTATGATTCTTACCTCAAAGCTTATATCAGATTCAACTCTAATGAAATCAAAGTTAAGAGTCACGTAAAGTTTGGTGCATCTCAACCAAAGCTTATTCCCATTTTCAGAACTCTTTTCTTCTCCCAAGGTTTTAAGTGAAAGCACAGAAACCTGATCACACAAATCCACCATTCTTACTATTTTAAGGAATATGCATTTTCTTTAAATCAAGAAGAAAAGGGCACTTACAGACACATGCCAAAACAAAAGCTAGTCATTGACAGATGTGTGCAGGACTGGTTGTTTACCAGTATTAATTTAATGTTTGCATCTCTTTTGTTTCTATTGACACATTTAAGGATTGTTTGGAGGGACTGAATAAATGACATAGTACAAATTTCATATCCAGTCATACAAGAAGATTTAAACTTGAAATTGAATCTTAAATTTATATATACCACCAGATCCTGTAAAAAAAAAACAAACAAACCATACTTGACTTTGTAACATCTTCAGGCCAGGACTACCCTTTTGTTTTACAAAATTACCTGTGCGATGGGATATTGACAATGGCCACACACCTTTAGGTTTTACTGCTTTTGACGGGACAATTTCTAGTTGCAGCCAAACAAGAAAACCTTAACTACTCTGTATACAAATACCAGTGTTAAACAAATCAATCAACACTTGATTTTCTAAAATATTCACAGTATCTATGGACAATTATTTTTTTAATAAAGCCTCTTGTTACATGTCTTTGAAGAAGCAAAGAAAGTTCAGCTTCTATGATGACAAAAAAAATGTTTGGAGACAAGTTTTGGAAGTATTTTAGAAATAAAGGAGAGACGGTACAGCCATAAAATATAGTGTGAGTGTTGGAGATGCTATGGGGTCTAATGCTAGAAAAACAATTTGGTGAAGGCACACATGGAGTGAAGACTCACTGAGAGAAAGAAAGAAAACACAGGAAGGCAGGGAAGAAAAAAAAAATCTGTGTTTCTAGAAAGTCAACATGGCCCTTGCAGTATTTGTGACAGAACTGCAGGTGTATGGTTATCGTTATTTTAAAGAAAGATAAAGAGAACACTGTTTACTGTCTACTGCATTTCTCCCATGAAACTATCACGGAAACATTTGCAAAATCCTTAGGTTTCTCATTTTAATCAGGACCCATAGGAAATGAGCCTAATACATTTCTTCTGCAGCATTATGCTGCCACATCCATCCACAGAGCTCTAACGCATCCATGTTTCACAACACATCAGAGTTCAGCTCACCTGACAGAAGGCAAATATGACAAGTTTTAAAAATAGCAGCACAGCTAAACTGCAATTTTCCCCTCTAACCAGCATGTCCTAATCTCTCAGCTTTGATCTCCTTTTCATCTGGGAAACCTGACACTAAACACTGCAGGCAAATTTGTTTCACCTAGCTGTAAGCGCTTCCTTTGGGACAAGGCACGAGTGAAACTGGGGTTTATCTTTCTCCCATGCCTAAGTTTAAACTTGTACTGCAGGAGGGCATGCATTCCACAGCCTGGGAGCTTTTAAAAGATAAATCCCAGTGGGGCTGACGCAAAAAGCAACTAAAACATTCACAGTTCCACCTAGCTCATAGTCATGAATGACTATTACTTGTCACCTGTACTTTCACCGGGGTCACAGCTGAACTGTGGGAGAGTTTGGCCATCCAGCCCTGGCTGAGTATGGCTAAGGCACCCTCTGATCACTGGGCACAGCTTCTGAGAGCTCTTAGAGGACGTTTCACTTGTAACACAGCAGCTTTCTAAACAGACCAGGGCTGATAAAATAGGGACGAGCACCACCATGACCCACAGCCTTAAAGTCACTTGTTACTCTAGGCAACAACTGCAGCCATGTTACTGGGCATGCCCCTCCTTCAAGAAAACACCAGCATAAATAAAAAAGAAGCTTCTCAAAGAGACAAAAATCTCATTATTATAATCCTCATCATTATCAAATATATTAAATACAACTGAAATTAAACACTAGGTTTACATGTTAGATGCAGAGATCAACTCTAGATTCAAGCACCTGTGTGGTTTGCATGTTCAAAGGCCTTAAAAAACACTTTTTTTTTTCCAGAGAACTCACATAATTTTCTTCCTTTTCTATGAATTGGGAATGATAGATCCTCAGAAGCCACGCAGCACCTAGACATTTTCCAAATGGTCCCTGAAATCCATGACAGTTTTACAATCATCTCCTCAGAGGACAAGCCAGAAGTCTATTCATAAAGTATGAAATTTGGTTAGTCCCCAGTGAAATCTCCACTTTGAGACAGAGACAAATATTTGACTAGCTAATGGCTAATTAAGGACTAACGTGCTAATTAGCGTTATAATGGATTTTTTAAGCACTTACAGAAATAATTAGACCAGGTATCAGTGCACAGAGCACAGACATGACTTATACATTGAGGATAAAATCTGAATCAACCCTTCCTTGCAGTTACCTCCATTTAACACCTTGGCATGACTGCTATCAATGGCTCTGCCTTTTCAGAAGTCAGCTTTGAGTCATCTCTGAGAATGGGGTAGTTACTCTTTGGGTTCTAAATAATGCCACACTGGTACATTTTAAATCCACCAGGTACTGCATTTTAACCAAGGAGAGAAGAGCTTACCTAGAGAAGTACTCTGATACATCAAAAGCAAAAGTAATCGAACATAAAGGCAGAAAGATATTACAGATAAACTGCTTTTGGACGGCGCATTCCAAATGGTGGAATCACATTGCCTTAAAAATTAACATCCTTGAATATTTGACATTCAGGAGAGTATGAAGTTTATGAAAGGATTTTCAGGGTTATACCATCTTTTAGTTCAAAAATTTGGGGGTCACCTCTTTCTGGTATCCCTCTCTCACCACTTTGTGTTCTGGCCTAAAATCTCTGTACCTTCATGGCCATGCTGAGCTACATATTGTTTACTTATGCCCAAATTATCAAGAGCTCTAAATCAAACTGTTCCCTTCATTATTTTTCTCTCAAATCATCTGCACAATTACAGCACTAATTCTTTGATATTTCCAGGTCACTGAGCAAAGCTGTAAAAATTCGTTCTTGAAATCACATTATAAGGACCTTACTGGAAACATCCTCTTTTGTAATGAACACTAATGAATTAATCAGATTTTATTTCTTTTGGTGATTAGGTGGTCATTTTGCATATTCTGACTTTTTCAAGTTTAATAAAACTCAGACCAAAGCTAAATGGTATTTTAGAAAATCAGTTCAATGCCCTCTATTTATTTTTTAATCTTACTCAGAGTATATTGTTGCAGGAGAAACAACGATGCAGTATTTTGCTTGTTTGAGCATCCAACAAAAAATCTTTTATCCCTAAGTTTCTAGTTCTGTATTTGCAATTCCACGCTTTCCCTCGATGAGCAATGCAGGGCTGGCTACCACAAAACCACCAGGGTCAGTCTGCTTACACAATATGGAAAAATTGCCTTTGCTGATGCCTCCAGGCTTACTAAAAATCATCACTAGTGGCCTGGAGAGATCCTAATTCAGCTCCTCCAAAACTCTTCAATACATCTCAATGAAAACTACTGTTCCTAACACTTAATGTGCAGGTTTGTTTAACATTTTCTTTAAGTACTACATGAATGAAAAGTATGTTATATTCATAGAAGTACTCCCAAGATGCAAAATAGAAATAATTAGAGGAACAGCAATTGTTCCTCGCCTAACAGTAAAAACACACTGCCAGGATTTTTCTTCAAAATAGTCCCAGGCTTTTATTGCACCGTGACAACTGTAGATTTCTCCCTGTACCGTTTGGTTTCTACTGTCAAGTTATTATAATCACCCACTTCTGGTTCACATTCCTTCTTTTTAGCCTCATGTGCTAGTTTATAATAGATATAATAAATCCAAATGGGAATTTTCTTTCTTAGAATTCTTGTTGCTTTCTCTACATTTATTTTACATCTATGTGCGTAGGTATTTATTGATCATACCCATCTATCCAAACCCGGGATATAATGAATAAAATTTTACACTTCTAGTGTCCGTTGCTGTTAAACTTGGTTTTTCAGATGTGCATAAGCCATCTTGTTGACTTGTCTCCATGGAATTAACATGGAATTTAGAACAGAACCATGAAACAGCTTGAAAAGATGATGGGGGAAAATGTGTTTTTCTAGGTACCGCTAAATTTCATGCTTTAAAATTAAATTAGAATATAAATTCACAGCCTTCAGCTTTCAATATATTTAGATGTACTTTCAAATATTAAGTCCAATTATGAGTAATTTGAGGCTAGATGCTCTCCTTGTTATTACTTTGAAAGCTTTCTTTGTCTTTTATAACCTGTGGTGACGAGGCAGAAAAAAGCAATTTTTATGAGCTAGTAGCAGACACTTTTTCTGTTCTAATTAAAAGTCATAATTACATTTTTGATTAACCCAGAATTAACAATAAAACAGATTAGTTATCAGCTTGCTACATTTTGTGAAACAATATCGAAGCTTAGAAAATTTTAAATTCTTTGACATTCTTAGCATAACTAGATAAAGCAAAAACATAAATGCAATTTGTGTTTAACAGCCTCCTATTTTGACATCTTATTTGAAAAATGAGCAGAATTACCAATTCAGACAAACTTCTATTGCTGCAGGTTTTTATTGGTTCATAAGCCATGTGTTTTGCTTGCATTATTTTAAATAACTTAATTGCACAGTAAGTTGTTTTTCCTTTCCAATAGCAAAGTTATTGAGTTTTTGAATGTCAGAAATGAAATATCTTAGAAGTGTGATTTGATGATTTTAAAGATAGCCAATACTCAATGCCTTTTTTTTTTTTTAATTGACAGAAGATGTCACACAAAGAATAAATCCATGACCTGACATGATGGAGGCCGTGCAGGACACGAGTCAGAAAGGCAGACTCCACCCCAACATGCTGCTGAACTATAGCAAAGTAATCCACAGAGTGCTGCCCCCTCCCCAAAACACAGATTCCCTGACTCCCCTTGTGTCTGCAAAACCTTTCATAAAGAGAAACTGGAGCGTTTGGAGCAGCTGGGCATGTAAATGGTTCTATTCTTCTCCAGAAACAATGACTTCTACAACACACACACAGCTCCTATTATAGCAAATAATAACACCCAGGTTATTTTCAAAGAATGCTAATGCTTCTCCTGGGGTAAGCTTGCAATTCAGCAGTGAATGGTGGAGCTGGTATTCCACAGCCGTACATAGGTTGAAACTTCGCAGACATGAGTGAAAACTTCCCTCAAACTAAAATAATGATTTTTAGCCACAAAAGCTCTGTTAGAGTTAAATGAAATCAAGCAAACCAGAGGAAAGAGTCAAACATAACAGGGTTCAGAATGTGCAGTTGATAAGAAGGTGTCTAGGGCAGCACTGGTACAAGTTCCTGCAATATTCCCTAGGTCAGGCACTGCCAGAAAACTCACCACAGATCCCTCTGCAGCCGAAAACTTATCTGAGAAATTTCAGCAGTGGAAAGGTGCTTAGAGCATTTTAATAACTGAAATCACGCCACACTCTTAGAAGTATAGACATAAACAAACAGACAATTATAAATCATGCAAACTAAGATGGCCTTAACATGTCAATTAAACTTCAGGAGTTGAATCAAGAGTGAAATCCAATTCAAACTTATAGATAGGGCTGACATCTGAAATGAGCATCTCAAATTCCTGTCACACTCTAAGAATATCAGAATTCTTTATCGAGAGAGATTTGGGGGTGGGGAGGTTCATTTTTACAACCTTGTGAAGCATTAGAGTTCGAGTTGGGGGGGTTGTCAGAGACTACTGAAAAGCAATAATCTATAAGACAAAACTTATTTTAGGGCTGGGGAAACTTACAAGTCTCAATTCACAAAGGAAATCACTTTTGTGCAGAGGACATGAAAGACTCAGGGCTCTTGAGGTTTGACTTTGACAAAGTTGAGCTTATCAGAGAGACCATACCTAGATGGATACTCCCATCACCTCTTTTCACCTTCCAACATCTGACTAAAACTTTCCTACAGCATGTTTGCATTTCAAATATTGTAACAGAAAGCAAAGAAAAATAACGTTTTATCTCATTTTTAAAAGTTAAAAAATGTAATAGACAAATGTTCATAACTACATGCTGAGAGATTCATACATTAATTTTTAAACAAATGTTTAGAGATTCATAAACATTAACATGTACAAGCAATTTTGCACACTGACTTAATTTGAAACTTGATTCTACTTGTGCATTGGGATAAAAAAAGATTAATATTAATCTGAGTCTGCTAGCAGAACTCTTAGTGTATTTGGGAGTTTAAAATAATAGTTTTAAATTTAATCAAGTAAAGGCCAGATGCACCTCTAATTACTTTAGACATCTTTTAAAATTCTATTAATGTTGTCATAAAATATAAAGTATCTATATCTGGAATTCCCAAAGGACAATTAGCAGAAAATCTACATAAAATTTAACAGGTTATAGAAAAATTATAAACTATTGAGATCACGTGTGATATTTATATGCTATAATCTCATATGCTATAATCTTGATCCTAAAAGCAAGCTTCTAAAATTCAATATTACAGAATATTGTCTTAGGGTTTTCCATATTTCTTCATTTAAATAAATCTAAAATAGTAGCTAATAGTATTTTTGTTGCTATATGAGGCAGCAGTCTTGCATAACAGAAGAAGAAATGTATATATGTGAACAAACCCAGCTTTTATTAATTACAGACTGCTAATTACAGAGATAAGAAAGAGGAAAGAGTCTTTCTTCTTACCCCCATAAACTCCCCACATTTAAAAATTAAGAAAATACTCCAGATTTTAAATATTCCTTAGCAATTCACTGGGAAAACAGACTGTGTTCGCCAAAACAGAAATAAATAGAAATACACAGAGGCAAATAGAAAGAAGTGACATTTGTCCTGTTCGGCCACCTAAAACTTGATGTAACTTAATGAAGGTAACTAGATCAGAAAGGGTCCAACTTTGCTGGAACACAAAGATAAGGGCAAAGGAAAAGGTGCTTCTGAGAACCTCTGAGGCTCCCGAAAAGACAAGGTTAGTCTCACATTGGTACAATGGATCAACAAAATCAAACTGCTCTCTCTGCCCCTCCTTTTTCCTATCCGGGTAGCTTCTTTAACAGTTTCTATCAGACACAATTTATTAGCATTTGTGAAAAGTAAGTGAATCTGAACTAAAAATGCACACCAGTTTAAGTGGTGTGGGGACAGTTGCCCGGGCATGGCATTCTCTGAACATAAAACCTCGCGTGACAAGACTCTGAAGAATTTTTGAAGAATTCCCCTTAAAACTCATTGCTCTTATTTGGTAACTGAAATTTCCTAGTAAAACATACTATTCATCAAATTTTAAAAAATATTTGCATTTCATGCATTAGGTAACACCAGAAAACAACATGGTTGTAAACTAGTTACTGCAATTAACTAATAACCTCCATTTCCACAGTGCAATCTGAAGCTGCACCACTCCTTTGAACTAACATGAGAGGAAAATGAGCATCGTCAGTAGCTGTGTAACATATGAGATGTGAAAAAAATTCTATTAAAAATCAACAATACTTTCCAAAGTATTCATCTTGCACAGTGACTCACCCTGAAAACAGCACTGCAGTTCTTCCTATGATATTAATTCTGAGCATTTATACCTCTAGTAACATGAAGTCTTTTAATTTTTAACTCAAATTTTTTATCCTTTTGCAGCAACTCAACAGTTGCTATATTTCCCTCTATGTGTAGAAAGCTGAGCTGTTACAAAGGGTTTCAAAACCTACAACATCTCGTGACAGAACCTGTTCCCATGCCCAGCCCTCACAATACTTGTGGGTATCACAGAAAAGTAATACTTATCTCCACTTCATCCATGTCCATGGCACTCATACAAGCACACAAAACATTCATTTCAGTGTTCTATAACAAATCTCCAATTGTAGTTGCTAATTAGTTCACAAAAAGACCCTAAAACAAGTAACAGGATCTCATACTAAATAGAGTGAGGGAAATATCACACCGTAAAAGCATACACAATATTGACGAAGAAGAAATCATTTTAGCTTCAAACTGATTCTTTTCAAGTTAAGAAGAAAGCAGGGGATCGCTTAGAAATCATATACATTTAAATTGTATCCTCTTGACGAGCACACTGGAAAAGCAAACTGCAGCCTGATCTCAGTTTTCCATGAATGCCATGAAACCTAATTGCATTCTGCACCAGCTCGTTGAAGCTCCTGGTTCGTGCACCTCAGAGCAAGCAACCATTGCTTATTCTTGGCAAATTTCCACAGAGCCAGAGACAACAGAGCTGTGTTGGAGTGCATCTGCACTGCAGGTTCTCCAGCCTAGGGTCAGCAATAGCCGTGGGATTTTTTTCATTCCATGCTGAATAATGCAACTCTTTCCCCCTCCTTCCATTCGCTGTTTCACCTTTATTGTTTATCTACCAAGTTTTTTGGTTGCCTAGCTTTTTTTGTGCTTTGTAACACTATGCGAGCCACCTAAAAAGTCATCAGACTTTCAAACTTAATTAACAGGTGCCCTTATAGTACACCTTTGCTGTGGAAGGAAGCAAAGCTTTTACTGCATCAGCCAGGTATTTTCAAGAAGGAGCTGTTCATACTGTCTCTAGTTCATTAGGAAAATTAGTAATAGTTTGTAAAGCTGGCAAATAAATGAGGCTATTGTAACTTGCAATTATGCAGAAATGGAATGAACATTTAGAAACATAGTGTTCAAACGAAAGAGAGTTGAAAAGTTTTGAAATTTTTGCTTTACAAACATGGAAAATAAAGCTGAGGAACCAATATTCACAGTCATTTAAGTTTTACAATATCTGGAAAGCACAAGTATTTCTCCAATAAAATAAACAAAGGAATTTATCATCCAGAAAGTATGATTTTGAAGCCTTTGTATTCTACCAATATAATTAATGACAAAACGCTTAGAAGACAATTTTGTAAATTAAGGGTTCCTCACCTACCATTTCCTCAGCTCCCAATTACCTCCTTGTTCAATGTACTCACTTAGGGAAAACAGCAGTAGGTGGACCAAAATAAAATCATAAAGTAAACTAATTTTCCCTAAAGTGCTGCCTGAATTCAGGTTGAACTCTTCTGTTAGGTGCAGTGGGTTTTGTACTTAGAGGGTAAGTTTACATTCTGCCTCCTTTCTGAAATGCTGTTTTATTACAGTATTCTGTTCATTGGTCTGTTCTCCTTATCACACTCAGGGAAATATGGTATCTATCTCATTTTACTTAAAAGTGACTTGAAAAGTACCCAGGTTTTATACACTTCTTATTTGAGATGTTCAGAACTGCTTTTTCTCTTGGAAGACTAGGAGTTTCTGGTTGAACTGTGCTCTGCAGTGGCCCCTGATGGTTAAATTACTTGCTAATTCCTACCTTGCAGAATTTCTCAGGCTCGGTTAATTTTCCCTCAGTCCTGCTCTTCTTTTCAGTTCTCTCTCTCCTCAAGTCCTTCAAGTGAGCCAGAAGTTCTTTAAGCCATGGTTGGGGGAGAATTGAAAAAAAAAATATATCTATATGCAACTTCAAACATGAAGAACTAACATGCGAAATGGAGATTTTAGAATTAAAATTATTATGGAAGGTTGTGGACCAAAACAATGTGAGAAACTGTGGTAAAAGGGAATTTTTTTAGTGTTTTTCCATTTCATTTAAACTGTAATCTTCTTTGCAAAATTAATGGGATAAATTTAGGGCAAATTTCAATTCCACTTGTATTGGTATTGACAACAATGTTGTCATTCATAGACACAGAAATAATTACAGATTAAAAGCTTAATTAAATATAAAACACTTTCCACCTCTCACTCTGGCTTCATACATTTGCCTTTCACGACTTGATTTACAACTTGAGACGAGACAAAATCAACCTGTCATCTCTGCTTCCATCATACGCTTCAAACCTTCTTGAAACTGGTGTTAGCAGCTGCCTTTCGTTTGCCATCGAGCATTTTCTGCTCTAGCACAGCAGCACTGCCCAAAACAAAACAGTCAATAAGCCCCAGAGTCCAGCAGACTATCACTAACTGCAGAATTCAAGGCTGCCCTGAATCAGTACTTGAGAAAAGAAAGTGCTGAGAAGACCAGAAGACCAAAGAATAAAAAATACAGAATAATTTAAGTTGGAAAGGACTTTTAAGATCATCAAGTCCAACCAACAACTTAACTCTGCAAGGCCACCACTAAGCCATATTCCCCCTAAGCACTACATCTTTTAAATAGCAGCAGGGAAGTATTTAAAATACATGGAGAACAGTAATTACTCAGTTTAAAACTCTTTATTTAATCTTCCTTCTCATTTATGATCATGGCATAGTAGGTGCAAAATGGAAAAGCCAGTGGAGCCCACTGCCATCACCTTGCAGGTTACAGCCACCAAACACGGCTGGAAATGCTGTTCTAACATAAATGCCAAAAGCAGAGAGAGATTTTTGGACTGAGTATTGCTGAAAACCTCCAGAGAAGGAAGAAACTTATTTCAGTCTGTTCCACTTTTTTCAAACAGGGATTTACCACAAAAAACCAGCAGTCTCAGAGATCACAGCCTCATAGAATTGCTTGGTTGGAAGGGATCTTAGAGATCATGCAGTTCCAATTCCCCTGCCATGGGCAGGGACACCTTCCACTAGAACAGGCAGCCTGGTCGAACACTTCTAGGGATGGGGCAGCCACAGCTTCTCTGGGCAACCTGTGCCAGTGTTTCACAATCAAAACACGTCTTCCTTATAGAAAAGCTACCATCTTTTAGTTTAAAGCCATTAATGACTGGATTAATCATTAAAATATTAAAAATAACCTTTAAAAGCCAAACATTCTGTCTGACAGGATCTTAAAAAGTAAGAATAATGTGTCACACCAGGACAACTAAAAAAGCTTAAGAGACTCTGTGTTTTTCAAGGAAGAATTCTAAATGAGAATCACACACTCGTTTATCTCTGCTCAACACTTTTCAGTGTGCTAGAAGGCTTCTCATGGGAGATATTTGCTGATATCATAGAAGGCTTTTCTGAAGATTTCCAGCATTCTTATGAGGATTCTAAAGTTCAGCAGTGCTTTAGCAAAGTCAGTCTGTAAATTCCAAGGTTTCTGGGATAAATAAGGGCTTCTGAGGTCTGGAGAGCAGTGAAACTCATGGGAGAAACCAATAAAACTGATAGAATGCCTTATGATCTTTTTATTCCTTGCACAAATGTCTTGCCTTATTTTAGACAAGTCAGAATGGTAGCTGGTAGAACACAGGCTTAGCATAACTGCAAATCAGGTGTGAATTAAGTGAGGACTAGGAGGGACGCAGCGCATGACAGCATAGTTTCTCATAAACAGAACCTCTTTAGCTTTGTAAAAGTTGCTGACTCAAACTTCAATCCAAAAATATTAACAGAAGCTTTTGTCAAACAGACATAGTGAAAGGTATCAAGTCTCATCAGAGAAAAGAAGAAGGGAAAAAAATCCATCTACCCCCAGCAGTCCCCCAACTTCTTGGTTTCCAAGAGAATGCTCCTTTCGCTGGACAAATTAAAAAAATTCCTTCAAAGTGTTCCTCTAAAGAATTTCTCAATTGGAAAAGAAAAAGTTCTTTAAGATATATATATTTTTGTAAATATACAAATGAGTAATCTAACAAATCATTATCTTAACACTACGTAAGACTTCACTAAAGCCCAGTGTGCTCTGTACCCTGGTAGCCATGATTGCCCATGTAAGCAGTTCATATAAAGACACCATTTAAATCAGAAGTTGGATGTAGGACCTCCAACAAGAGATAAGTTCTTGATCCACTTATTGAATATAAGTTCTGGCATTCTCCAAGGAACCACAAACAGTACAACAGAGACCATTAACATCTTTCTGTTGGATTCCATAAAACAAATGGAATACGGCACCAATTCACCAACTGAAGCTTATATAGCTCCCGATACCACAACTAAGTCTAACATGCACCCTGTGAACTCAAAATACTGCATGTATCCTCAAAATAGGTTACATTGCAAAAAAATAAAAAAAAACAAAATACAACAAACATCAGCAAAGCAAAACACAGCCGTAGCTGTTACATACCTACAGTGGATAAATATTGGGAAAGCCTATGTATTTGCTTTGCTTATATAGGATTTCTTATTTGGTAATGTCAGAACACCTTTTTTGAAAGGAGCTATGCTAGAATTGAGGAAAAAAAAAATTGAGAAAATATTTCGGATTCTTAGATGACACCTGCATAGTCTGAAATGTGAATTCAGCAGAGTTAATCTTTTAAGGGATGGTGTGCTTCAGATGAAGGCTACGACAAATGCGAAACTACTATATGGAGCTCACTCAAATGCAAAACTAGATTCTAAAATGAGTTTGATCTTTCTGTACCAAGATCAAATTGAAATCAGGTCTATATCATAAAGTTCTGCTGGTGCAGTGATATTAACACATTTTTGAAAAATCCCCAAAAATCACAATCTAAAGGACATACCAATATGTTTCCCTCTGCGTTTCCAAAGTACATAAAGAGATGGTTTTCACAGACTGCAATGAACTCTTGAAAGCAAATCAGAGGGGCAGTATAGGGCTATAGCTGCTGCACATGTTACTTCTCTAAAACTGCTCTGAGGGATAGCATGATGGTAGCTATCTAGTAAATATTTTATTCAGTGTCATAATTCAAGCTAAATAAAGTAAAAGTCATCTACTTCTGTTAAATACAGTAACTTCTGCGGTTCCTTGGCAGTAAGAAAAGCAGATGCCCTTTTGTCATACCCAAATTAGTGTTTGCTGTGGATTTATGAAACTTGCAGCTTACTTGCCTACCAAAATAGTGACAGTATTATTCTGGACATGGGGAAATTTTGAATTTGATCTGGCCATGGGACAAATCATAGGAGGTTCATGCTGAAACACAGTTAATGAGTAGCCAGAAGAAGTGGCCAGTAATTGGCAGCTCAGCTTCTCTTGTAACGAATGCTCATTAGGAAGACAGACTGACTACTCGGCTTCTTCATTTATTCAGTTTTTGACCCATAATTTAAATATTCCAAACTGTTACATTTTAAAATACACCACAAAAAGACACTGTGATCTCACGTATGGAGGTGGCAGTTCCCAAAATATTTACACACACAGCAGCCAGTTAATACATTCTGCCATACTTTCGATCGTCAGAATTATATCTGACTCTAAATAAACAACAATGATAAATAGTGACGGGGAGGTACCTGTTTCAGAGAATGTAGGAGCTAGAGCAAGTTTTGTCCATTCCCTAAAACGTGTCTGGGAACTATTTTTTTGTTCAAAAAAGGGTTTTGGGAGCAGCATGCTCCCTCAGTGCTCCTCAGAGTACAGCTGTCAGGCATTGTTTGTGCCCAGAGATCAAGGAAACACAACTCAAGGCAGATGTGTGCTGGTGTGTTTACAACAAGCCAGACAGTCACACCCTTTACCAGCCAAGAAAATTGCTGAATCTAATGGGCAGTTTGACAGGAACCTGCATCAACTGGCATTTGGAAAATAAAATTCAGTCAAAAAGCAACCGAATAATGAAGCAAGATGTCATCCACTCAACAGATAACAAAATCAGATCATTTGAAAAGTGGGAGACAGGCCTCTTCTTGCTTTCAGACAAAACATAAAATCTAACCCCACAGCTGATGGTGGTGCTGAGAAGAATGATAGCAATTTCTGTGACACAATTCTCTGCCAGGACCGATTAAGTGCTGAAAATGGATTTGGAATCAGCTGGCAGTAAAGCAAAGTATGCAAGTTCCACAATCCAAAATTAAATAGCTGAAACACAGTAATTCGATTAAATTTAAATTCTCAAAAACTTTCAGTGATAAATCACACACATATATCACTTGCATAGGCTATTTGCCTGTGTTGGTCCATCAATAAACGTTCTGTTGAGGAATCCTTCCCACAGCTTTTATCCCAAAATGTCCCCAAAAGCATTGCTGAGACTGGTTTGGACAAGCTGCTCTCCTGAAAATTGTTTACACATGAGCTGAAGTCTAGAAGTGACCCCCGTCAGTAAACACGCAGTGAGTTTAGAGCCCAAACGTATGCCAGGGTGCTCCATCAGCACTGTACATGCTGCATTTCATTGCTCACAGCCTAAGCTTCACCGTGGTGTGAAATGTAGCTCAAAGAGCTGCAGATGGACTGTACTCAAATGCATGAATTTCTGATGCTTTCCATGAGCTGCTCAGATCTGTGGGCTGCCATCCAACAGGTTTAGCCAAGCACTAAGCATGAAAAATTGCATCAAGAGACTGTCTCTGTAGTCACTTCAGCTGAGCTGCTGAGTGCCATGCTCATCACTACAGTGAAACACCAAAATACCAGAAAGGCCTGGGATTTGTTATGTCGAGCTACCCAGCTGCTGTGGCCCACACCACAGCCCCGCAGGGACATGAGGAGACAGAGAGGCTGAGGAACATCACACAAGACATGTCATTCTGACATCCTCCCCCACATATCTTCAGATTTTTGAAATCTTGGTCAAACTGCTCATGTCAGTGTGCTTAAATCTAAGCTCTCTGAAAGCTTGTTATTCCAATTCAGTCTGAGGAAGGAGAACAGCAGTCACTCCTAAATACATGCTGGTAGTACAGGGTGACGTGTGCAAGCAAAAGCAGCCTGTGTCAGTCATCTGCTTGAGAGGCACAGCATGAGTGATTAGACATACACAATCTGTGTGGAAGGACTTGTTGTGTTGTTGTTTTTCATAAACAGCCCAAAGAATTATCAGCACTGATTTAAACAGGCGTGTACCAAACCCAGCCCTTCTTCAGTGACACCCTGTGCTCTTACTCTGTGTATAAATCCAAGCCCTACTCTTGGAAGAGCTCTTTGTTTCCATACTTTGCTGTTTAGAAGGGCAGCATAATCCTTCTGGGAAGGCATCTTTCTTTGCAAGGATAAGATGTATCAGCACCACAAATCTTCAAGGATAGCTACGGCACTAATGAAGTTTGCACGGGCTCTTTGAAATTGAACAAAGTGAATAGTTGATTCAAAGCAAAATAAACACGCTACTGAGTATACAATAGGTAAATAAACATCACATAATAATTGTACTATTATATAGAACACTAAATATCGCAATGAGAGAATAACAATAAGAAACATGAAATAATATCTGAGGCTAAAATGAAGGCATGACAAAAAAGGACAAACATCTGCCACTGATTTTGCACCAATTTACCTAAAAGAGTATCTGGATGTGTTTTCTTACCTGCAGATCTATTAGTTATAAATACTAGTCCAATACCAGTACAGAACAATCTCCCAGTAAAACACATTTTATGTACAGACCTACCTCTGCAAACCAGTTGGCTTTTCAGACTAACATTAGTCATGAACGTACCCTTTGCTTTTGTGCAACTTCTTATCCCTTGCCTGGGGACACAAAACTCAGAATATTAGGTTTCAATGACTTACTCTCAGTCGTTTTTTACAAAAATCTGATTATGTTTGCATCATCAGAAATAGAAAAAACAACTCATCTTGGTGGCACTCACAATATGTCCGTTTTAAGAAGGAAATAAAGTGCTAAAACATTTACTACTGACATTTGTATTAAAAGGGACACTGACAAATACAAACTACTCTCACCTTTACTTACCACTGGTCAGTGTTCTAACTCTGGCAGAAGTATGAATAACTAAAAAAGTAAAGTACTTCCAATATTTACATATTAAATGGAAATGTGTATGCTTACATACCTCCTCTATTTTGATCTGTACACTACATCAAACATCATGCAGAACCATCAGGTCAAAGGAGCAGTGGCCCTTACTCTATGTGAATGCTTTATTACAAACACAAGTGCATGCTTCTCCCCATTCTCCCATCACCATCCTGTTATCCACACTTGCAGAGGCCCACAGACAAGGAGATAATTTAATTAGCGTACACAATTAAACCAAATGATGGTATCAGGGCCCTTATGTTCTTACTTTAATTAATAAAGCTTATCGTTTGTAATGATAGTCATCAATTATTTTTCAGATTTTGAAGCACAGTCACAAAGTAAGAAAATGTTTCCAAAAAATTAATATAGAGGATTTAAGACCACGTCCTTAACAGAAACTTCTGCCAGAACAGCATCCTCCAGCAAATACAGGGAGGGGAAATAAAGGACATATTCTTCCACATGTCCAAGAAGGTTTTTTACCTATAACTTTTCTGTGTCTGCTTTAGGAAAATTTACCATTTAGGAATCTATTTGGATTTCATTTAAGAGTCTTGAACGACTACCAGTTGGGGGTCAAAATGTTTCCTCAAGTGTTATCGTTTTAGTTTATTTGAAAGGCTGTTCCATAGCACTTTGCATTTCAGTGGTACCACAAATACAACACCTCAGTGCATTTAACACAGGATGTTTGCAATGGGAGCCAACGAAAACAATAAAAGTAATTTCTCCCAGTAATACCTACATAAAAAAACCACACTTGCAGTTAAGGGTTTGCCATTCATGTATGATATTAACTTTCTGACTCTATTCATTCATTTTTAGCATTTTGTTTGTGCGTGGAAGACTGCTGTGCCCTGAGGAGCTGTTGTAGACAAAGGAGGGATTTTTACCTCAGTAACTATTAAGATTCTGTACTTTTACTTAGAATTGCATATGATTTAGGAAAAAAACAAACATTTTTCTAGGTATACTTTTTTCACCTGAAATCTTAGGCTGTCACAAACAGGATCTGATTTTTTTAATCAAATGATAAATAAAACCAAAGTTCTGACTCCCTAGTGTTAAGACAGAATATTCTTCCAAAATGCAAAACAGTTTTCTACTAAACCCTTCCCTTACCCTGGTATGAATCATCTATACGTGCATGCACTTTAATTTTTTTTCTAATTTATAGCTGATGATTTAGGCTTTACATATAGAAATTATGTGAAAATATGGGTTGCTTTGAAAGATGATTTTGTATGCACATCCCGAGCCATTCTTAGTACAAATTAATGTATTTACATCTCACATAAACACTTCTCACTTATTGAGTGTTTCTATTGTCTCAGGTTGTTGTTATTTTTCTAAGGGCCAGGTATGCAAATATTAGCATAATATAAACTTTTTTCCCCATAAAAAACTTCCTTGTTTTAAAATCTTTATGTTATTACGATATTTAGCTGTTATTTCCTCACGAATTTCAAATATATTTCAGCCTAACAAATTCAAATCCCTTTAATAAACACTCCTTGCAGCTTGTCCGTACCTTCCTGCAAATTTTATACACATTTAATAACTTCTTCCTTTGTTGTACCTTTATAACTCTTTCTTCAAAATACATGTCAGTCATACAAAGACAATATGAATTCAGAGGGGCTTGGCACATTATTTTGGGCATTTTCAGCCCAGATTTCTGTTACATCCTCAATAATATTCAAAAGTCAGGGTTAACATCAGCTGAGGTTCAGGTTATAAATGTAACGAATAAAACTGTTTTGACTATGGGTAGGAATGATTGTGAATAATCTCAAATTTATATAGTACACCATAAGTCACTGCCACCTTTTATTCATGTGAGCATGTACACGTTTATTTGTTTATGGAAAATAGTTCTTAAAAAAATTTTCATAATGTTGCAGCATATGCTACACAGGGAAATTGCCCCTTTGATCTGCATAAACCTACATGTTCAAGACATCTTTAATCTAGAAAACTTTCTTCTCTATCACCTGTGGAGAGTTTTTAATTAAAAAGTTGAGTTACTAGAAAAAAAATGAATCTGAGTTAAGAAACTTGGGAAAAGAGCTTTCACAATTTTCTTCAAAATAGGCACAAATTGATAGTAAATTCTAATTATGAACACACTTGAGAATAGTTAAGCTAATGAATATCTCCCCTACCTGTTATAAATACTAACAATAATTGACTAATAAGTATTCACTGGAATAATTAATTACGGTAAATTTCAAAATAATCTTGAAAAGATCATAGGTTTTTTAAGAAGAATATAAGTGCATCCTTTTGTAGCAGCAGCAGCAGCAAAACCAGACTTGAAATTCCATTAATTTAGCAGACACAACTTTTTTCCAAACATGAATATAAGAGAACACATACTGCATTCACCACACACGTAGCTTTTATTTTACTATCCTATCACTAAATTTTGTATTTTGCCCATTGCAAACGGTATATTCAGCAGTCACAGAGTAGTTCTACTGAAAAGCATCTGAAGTTACCAAAGGTCACTCTCAGGAGGATGTATTACTCAGTGCCTGCAAATAAGATTTCCACTTAATGTTTCTCTGCATGAATTTGATCCTAAGAACTTTAGTCACGATTCAGCAAAACCTCTAAAGAACAGGCATTATCCCCCTGCCCTTGATGGGGGCGGAGAGGTTACTGGACCCCTTTGAGTAAATCTGGCTCTTTCTTCCAGCCTGAGAGGTGAGGTAATCCTGAAGGAACTGCCTCAAATACAAGGACATGATAAATAACCTGGACGACTGCACATGTTTTTAGAAATACTAGAAAGAACAGAAATTTTGTTGAGCTGGATCCAGCAAGATGGAGGAGCAACTAGCATAAAATTTATTGTTTCAATGTTGTTTTAAAAAAATAATCAGCTTTCATTGCCTTTTAGCGTCTGGACTGGGACCTCTTACATGCACTGGCAACACTCTCAGGGTTTTTTCTGCAATCACAGGATTCAGAAGTTCTCATTCATGAGTGTCAACTGAATCTCCCAGGTAACCATTTGAAAGTCCAGAACTTAAGAGAAATACTTGACGTCACAAGATCCATCCTAACAAAAATTAGAAGAGTTAGAAATAGCTATTTACTGAGGGTCATAGCAGCATTCAGCCCCAATCAAATGGTATCAGATATTCAAATGCAGTACAAATCTACTTAAAGAATGTTTCTTTAATCAATGGATTGACAAGGCCCCAAGGAAGCTGCAAAAGGCAATCAGCATATGCTGGCAGGGAACTGGAAATGTAATTACAATCTAGAGAAAGGAAAATTTCACTGTGCCCTTCAAACGATGCAAACTCTTGTCATTTGCGTGGTGTCCCTCCTACCAATAAAAGGCACAGACTTCCCTTCCCTGCATGTTTTCATGTCGGCCATTTAGTACCTCCACAAACTTGAACAGCTGGGAAAGAAAGGAAAATGAGTTTTGAATAAAGGTGTGCTGGACTTGGAGTTAAATTTCTGAGTTCACAGCCCATCTCCCAGAGTGCTTGGGAATTTCTGCCACAGGACCTGACACTCAAGGCCCTTTTTAATTGTGCCACATCTTTCAATGATACAACATTAAAAAGAAAATAAAGCTTGTTCATGCTGATGAACCTTCAGTAACTCAGGTCCTCTGTACTCAAATATAATTTTTCTCTTTTTATTCCTGATTATTGTATGGCTCATTAAAGGAATAAAACCCAGCATGACATGAAAAATCACTTTAGTCTGGTAAAATGAAGTAAAACTCTATTCAGCAGCAGAAGGAGCTTAGCTTGCCTCTAAGAGAGAAGCTGAACAATAATTACTTTTATTTATTACAGAACCTCTTTCATGATTTTAATGTTTTCAAAAATTACACCTCTGAACAAGAGGTATTCTTTCCTACTGGGAGGAAACCTCCTTTTTATTTATTTAGAATTTTCCTGCATACATACATTGCATAAATTTTAGGACAACTAAAGTTTCAATTTACTTCATGTTCAAACTTTGTCTAGTTAGAATAACCTTCAAACTGGAAATAGTTAAGGAGTGAACCAGCAAACAAAGCAAGCAGAGATTAAGGAGGAGAAAAAGACTTTTTACCAAGTTGCTTACATAACTTCAAAAATATTGGTGAAGATATCTAGGCAGATTTATCATTAGATCTTTTACTGAAAAGTCACTGAAAAACTCAGCATCAAAAGCACTGAGATTAAATTTCAGGAAATAACTGAGGAAGAAAACATCAGATACTCAGTGTTCAGAGAGCACTGGGGATGATTTAACAGCAAAATATTTTATGCCAAAACTGTCTGCTTCAATAAAGCCAAAGAAACTGGCCTAAACTCGAAAAGTTGTCTGGGTTGCAAGCTTGGGGTTTATTTAAGTTGAAGAGGTTTTTTGTGGGATTTTTTATGTCTGGGGGTTTTTTGTTTGCGTGGCAGGGGGGAGGGGGTGGTGCAGGGGTTGGGGTGTTTGAGGTTTCTTTTTGTCTCATGGCTCCAGGATGCAAAGTTAGAGGATAACTAATTTTTCTCAAAAGATCAGCCACCTGTTTTTTCTCTTGTCACTACTGGGATGATTTCACTTTTCAGCCGCTCTTCCAGCAAACACAACACAGTTGCCACTCTCTCCCTTCTGCAGTATCTTTTGAGTTCTCCTGCTGCTGCATAAAAGAGTCATCTAGTTAAAACATCAACTCCAGCCTCCCCCTAAGCATCACTTAAAAAGCCAGACATGACAGACAAGCTGTTCCCAGTCCAAGCTACCCAATTTCTGTGGAACAACCCATGAAACCTCCCTTGAGCTGAACTGAAACAAGGTGAGGATCCCTCCTGGGGGAGGCACAGAGGGGAGCTGGGAAGCCCTGATGGGTGATACTCCAAGCCTTCACAGATGGCTTCTGAAGAAGGTGCAAAGACACCTTCTGATGAAAATAACAATTATGAGCAGCTTCCCTCAAAATAATAAGCAAAAACAAGTTCTATTTCCAATAGCCAGAAAAGAAAACTCTGATTGCAAAATACCCTGGTGTTGATGAGAAATGAGATTTTTGTGTGAGTTAAGTGCTGGTAAGTGAAGAAGCATTCCATTTCGTTAATCCCCCATTTTATGTAAATGAAGAATCTTGCTAAACTTTGCAGTTGTAGTTTTTTCTTTAATAAAACCTTATAAAATAAGAACACCTCCCCCCCACATACACACACCTTAATAGCAACAAGCAGATTTCGGAACTTGGTTCCACATTTGTTACCAGGGCAACTGCACAGACTTGGAGAGATTCACATGCAAATTATTTCCTAATCTGCTCTGTCATACAAACACAACCTAGCACTCAACTAGCAATATGCATTAAAATGCAAAGCCCAGGATTATCAGTGAGCTCAGTCTTAATTTTGACTCTGTTTGGATCTTACACCCACAGCTTATATCCCTGCTATGAAACTGCTGCTAAACCACTCTGATTTGGTGAAAAAAAGTCTTCTACCTGCACTGTGTAATGAAGACAGCAAGGACCAAACACGCTTTTGAGCACAGAAAAGATTCTCCTGCCTTCCGAGTCAGCCTGGGCAGTGCGTCCAGCCCTCGTGTCCCTGCACTGTATAACCAGCCCTCCTGGGCCTGGGGCTAGCACAGCTTACTCAGTTGGGATCTGAACCTACTGCTGCAAAGGTCACTACTCTATTAGCCTTAACATTTGGGTTTGCTCCACTGGAAACACACACTGGCAAAGTGCAGAGTGCTGAGGGAAACAGAAATTAAGGTTCTACAAGCCCAACATTAGCAGTGCTATTTAGTGCACTCCACTGGAGGAGAACTAGCCTTCACTCAGTTGTGAGTGAGTGTTCAGTCATTCTCACACTGCCTTAAATTAGTTAATCCATGTACTTCCAGCACCGATGGAGCTGCACAGCCAGAGCCTGCAGCTGCTGGCAGAGGCCAGAAACACCTGAAAGTTTCTTGCAGCTCTGTTGGGTCCCAGCTGCAGCAGCCTTGACTCTGCCTCATGCCCAAGCACGGCAAGATTCACCACTTTGTGTCCTCCCAAAGGCAGCAGAAGTATACATATCTTCAGGGAATGTGATATTTACATTAGAGAATGATAAAGGAAGCTTATTTCCTGTCACATAAACATCGCAGAAACCTGTCTGCTCCTAACTCCTTCCGCCCACTTGAGAGAGGATGTGTTATCAGCCTAAACTCCCGGGTAAGTGATACCCCAACTTTGCTTTGATAGAAACTCATCAGAACCTGACAATGTGCATTTAAGCATTTGATTACATCACCCATTTGGTCATTAAGGAAACCACAGTTGCATCTTCCTGTTACAGCCTATTTGATTAAGTTATATGATACATCCTCCGGCATTATTCATGCCCCTGTGCACTAGCAGCTAATTTCCTTTGGTGCGTGTCATCCGGTTTTTATTAATGTCTCCTCCAAAATGAACTTTTGGAGTTATATTTTTTTCTCTTTTCATACCTTCTCACAGCTCAGTCTAGTCCTCACAGATGTATTTTAACTAATTTACCTGAAGAATATACCATTATTTAAGTATATTACTAAATTTTATTTCCCACCTTTTTATAAGTAGGTTTAGTCTGGGTTTAACTGCTGGTTTTCCTTTTTTGGGGATTGTCTCAAAAGTACTTCTTCTGAGCAAATTCAGCTCTAAACCATAAATGACTGATGCAACTTTTACAACATGCTAACTTGCATAAGTATAACTGCTGATATTAGAACAGGAAAGATCAGCCGACAGTTTAGAGCACTGACTAAATGTGAATTTTGTCTCTGTAACGTGCACAGGCTATGGAAAAACATAACCAATGCAGAGTTTTCACTGTAACTCTGATAGTTTAAAAACATAAAACACATACAAAGGTGGAAAACTGCTATTTCCTATTCAATTATTCTAGTTATCACGGATTTAAATGCACCTTAAAATGCTCAGAAACTTGAAACTGCATCTTCTCTTGCCAGAATTGCAGCATGGCACTAAAAAATAGATACCTCAAAGCACAATATCAACTTTTCTTGCAGTTTAATCCAATTCCTACCACAGATGTGCTGGAGCAAGATGTGCTGTCTCCCCAGGAGACACTGTATGCAGTAGCATGTTCCTGGTAAAACCCACACCCTACAGGCTGAATGATGCCTGATTAGCACTTGAGAACATGAGTGAGAGTTTTCCTCTGGAGGTGGCAGGATTATCTTGTCTCTCTCTGCTTGCAGTGTGTACTAACAATACACAAAACCACGGAGGTGTTTACAAAAATACAGGGAGAGCAATAGATAACTTTTCCCATATTTGCCCTTGCCCAAACATACACGGTGTTAAAAGTGCCTGCAAACTTCATGTTCTATCTGTACGTGAACATTTCTTCTAAACTTTGCCTCTTTTAAGTTCAGATTTGGAGCAGACTCCCTCCACTAAACTCGATAATCTGATCTCCAGATTTTTTCTTTCCACAAAAATGGTGGAGATGAGCTGTCAGGAAACACAGAATATATGGTAAAAAATTCAAAAACTTCACAGAGAAGCTAATGCATGATGTGCATTATGGTAGAAGGGAAGAGAAAAACCAAGGGAAATTCAGGAGGTTCTTGAAAAGGAACTTAATAAAAGATAAAAAATGCTTTGAAGTGATTCAAGTATTTCAGGATTATTTAAACATCGTCCTGGAAGTGAGCAAGGCTCAATTTAGTCTTCCTTCCATAAATATGCACTTGCCTTTCTAACAGAGATCTTCTTAATCCCTTTTCTATCCTGTTATTTTGGCTAATTCCAAATGTATCAAATCCACATACAAATTCTATTCCTATTTGCCAGTGAAGTTATCTTTAACAGATGCTAAAACAATAATTGGTAGCAGAAAAAAAAATCTTATCAAGTTTATATTATTGACTATATACTATTTTTAATGGATTTCACTAAATCCTGCAATACTGTGCTGTTTAAGATCATTACAGAGTTTAAAAAGTAATTTGTATAACAACAATGAAGAATTACTCTGACAGAACGGCGAGGGAATTCAGCCTTCAGTGATGAACACTGTCTGAACCTACGTCATCTCATTAGTGTTGAATTAATTAGGCTTTATTTATTCATATGACATTACTGATTATATAGAGCCTGTAACTGTCAAAGTTTCAGAAACTTTTGGTGTACTTTGATGGTGGGAGGGGTTCAGCAGCCCTGTAAGAGATAATAACCCAAAGTTTGCATTCTCACTTTAAGACACCATTTTAGTTTTTATTTTCATCCTGAACTTTTAAGATGCATAAAAGCTTCAGCCTAATTTTTCCCCCTACAATCGTAGAACATTTCCATTTTGAAGTACAAAAAGCACATCCATAATTGAAGGCTTCCATATGAATTATGTTGTATGATTCATTTCGTTCAAAACCAACAGCAGATATTATGAGGATACCATTTATTATATGATTACTATTACTGAATTCTGGGTATTTAATCTTCACACATTTAATATTCAACTTTTTATTTAGCTTCTTTCTAAAGAAATATTGCTTGCATGTTACAACAAAAAAGGACGAATTAGGGGAGGAATAAGATTAATATTTTTTGTGAATGTGTGCTATTATTTTGATTTGTGAATGCATATGAATTTAAAAAAAAACCTTCAGGTACATTAGTCTGTTGGGGATACATGCACTAGACTTTCTCCTGAAGAAGGGAATCAAAAATAAAATGAGAATTAGATAAGCTTTCAGAAAGGCTAAATTTAGAAAATATTTGTGAATTATATTTGAATACCCTTGCAAGACGTTTAAATGCCAGCTAATTCCTGAGAGGAATATTACTATTTAAGTATTAATGTTTAAACAAAACAGAGAAAAGCAAAACAGTTTTATGCATTTGCATGTCAGCACAGAACACCTGAAGATTTTCCTGATTTGCACTGAAGGAGATGCTTAAAACCTGCAAAGCTGTTTGGTAGAGGAGCAGAACCAGTAGCAGTGGAGATGTATTTCAGGAAGGGACTCATGGAACAAGGAATTTTTACTCTATCACTAAAAATGATAAAAGGAAACCCAGCAATGCTCGTCTCTTAGTGCCAGCACTTGTGAACGTGCTGCAGAACTGCAAAGTACCAGGAACACCCTACGTGTCACAGCATTACATCTCTGCCTTGCCCCTTGAAGGGGTCTGTGACAAAGGAACTGGGCAAATGGTATCAACTCCTCAGTAAAATCTCAAGTGTCAATCACATCAATCAACAAGCAGCAACAGACATTTAATTACACCTGGCAAAATGGAGCTTCCAAGTATGAGCAGGAGTTTATGTTCCCAGTCATGCAAAACCCTTTCTGGTTTTGTTTCCTGTGGGTTTCTTGTTTGTTTGGGGTTTATTTGTTTGGTTTGATTTTCAGTTTGGTTGGTTGGTTGGGTTTGGGGTGTTTTTTTTTAGTAGCTGGAAGAAGTGAAATAAAGAATGGATATTATCACCTGTACAGGATTCAAACACAAAACAAAACTACTATTATAATAATCTGTCCTGAAATACAAACAAAAACGTTAAAAAACCAACAACCTAAACCTAAAACTCCTCCTTGTAACTCTGGCAAGTGCTGCACTCAAAACACAGCACAAAACACAAGCGGGTGAATGGAACAACAAATTTAATTATTCCCATAAACCCTCTGGGCAATGTTACATATTCTCAGAGTTACCTAGCACTACATTACCATTAATCAGCAAGGTTATTCACATACACACACACAGAGAACTCTGATAACATTCCTTAACAGCTTTTCATAATGAAACAAACAACGTATGAAAATCAGACAATGAAGCTTCTTTTTCACTGCTTTGTCTTGATTCAGAGGAAAAAGAGATGATCTTAGAAGCATTTTTCAAGTAAAGACTATCAAATAACTGCCATCTAATAATTTAAATATTTCATTTAGCTTTGCTTTTTTCTTTGATTGACTTACATTCAAAATTAAGATTGTAAAAAACCCCAACTTTTTTCCAAACAGTAAGTAAAGGATTGTCACCCAAAGCATAAAATACAATGTCAACTACTCAATAATTTGAAGACTGAGGAAAACATAAAAATTTATCTTTAGATAGATATGTTTTCAGAGAATTTGAAGCTTTCTGAGAAAATGCTTCCCAGCCAGCTTAGAGCAAAACAAAACATAGCATAAGGAGTGAACTGTAAAAGTGTATCTTCTCAGCTTTGGAGGAGAGGAACAGGAAAGAAGCAGCAGTGCACAGAAGGTACTGTTTGCTCAGATTTATGGAGAAAGCTATGGACTTGTTTCTCAAAGTAATGATAAAATTGAAAAGTCTCCGCTCAAGGTAGTCTGGCTGAGTTCCTGTTAGAATAATTAATTCAACACTGTGGGGATGGAATTGTTATTGATGTGTTGAGGCACCAGGAGACTTGGACAGGCACTCTTTAATTATTTATAATCTAAGCAAATAAATATAATTAAGTAATATGTGTCTTTATGAAATTCAAATTGAATCTCAGAGGTATAGAAGATCACCTTTGCTTACAAACCAATGACTTAGATAAACTTTCAAAGATCTACTAATATTGTGTTGAAGCCAAAAAAGTCTTTAGTTGTAAGAACCTGGAAAATGCTATGACAATGTTTTGATCAGCATAAAATCACAATTTTGTCAAGAGAAAATCAGGCAAGTTCTGTGACAAAGATGACAGAGATGATAAAGGAGAGACATGAGAAAGTTAAAAATCTGGAGCTTGCATCATACATATAAAATACATGTAATTTCCTCTCCTCAAAGCTTTTGGGCATATTTTAGCAGCAAGTGAAGAGATGACTTCACCCAGACTAAAGTGCTTTACGTAAATGTATTTATCACTGCAGAGAAGCAGAGATGGTTCCAAGCTGGAAAAGGATGGCTGTCAATACATGATGAAAAGGAACAGCCTAGAGAACGTACACAGAAGTATATGCACGGCCAGGCAATTTCCATCTTTTTCCAGAATGAAGTACAAACTTTCACCAACCTGAGTCTGCTTCAGCAAAGGATGCCAGATTGACCTCAGGATCTTTATTTTTTTTCACCTGTTTAATGATTTGGGGGATTTTAATCTGTTCATACATCCACGCTCCTTTGGGTAATCTCAAGAGGAAACACTATTTTTTAAAAAAATTACAACTGATGTTCTTGCATTATATTCTGACTTTAGGACATGAAACTTTCTAAAGATCATTAAGCATTGTGAGATCTAAAATGAGTTGCCAAAATATTGCAAATCTTGAAGGTTTCTTCAGACACAGCTAAACAGCTAGAAACAGAGTATGGTAGAAAGTAAAGGCAGCTCCTTAAAGTCTAGGTGCCAACCAACAATCCACCAAGATCAAAACAAAGCTCTCCTTCAGCTTCTGGAGAACTGGAATCCAGATTCTATTGAGGCAATGGAAGAGGTTTAATACACAATATATAAAAATACTTTCTCATCTTTCTAACCATCTATATTTTGCTGTAAGCTGCCCTCCTCCTGATTTTTCATGTATCATCATTGACAGAGGAATTAAAGAAAAAAAGGGCCTGTTTAGACAGCTGCAATGGTGATAATGTCTGTCCTCTCAAGCCAACGCAATAGGATAACAACTAAACTCTGAAATGTACCTATCCAAGCTGTTTTGGGATGAGCTGAAGAAAAATGAACCGTAGAAAGACCAAACTGGAGAGGGAATTAAGGAGAAAAATTGCTCCTAAGAAATACACAAATCAATCACATTAACAGCACCGGAGATAGTCTAATTAATGGCATTCAGCCATTCCATGTGGTATTTAGTAAGAATCCTATACAATTCACTCATTCAACTAAACACCACCCCATGTAATTCCAGCTGCCTTGTTCAGGGTGCAGGGCATGGCCTTATGATGACTTATCTGTCCCCAGTCCCTCTGCTGCTCGGGGTAGCTGGGAGAGCCTGGCACTGCAGAGTACCCTGCACAGCGAGGGAGGGAGGGGACAATGACAAACAATTTGTAACAATGACAACCATAGTTGTGGCCAGTGCCACAAATGCTAACAAGAGTAATGATAGTTTATAGAGAAATAAACTGAGATCTATAATGGCGTGAAGTGAGGCATCTCTGAGAAAATAAAAGAAAATTAAGCAATTTGAAAACACTGCTGGATGCAGGTCTCAGTTCTAGAGGTGCCTCTTGCTTGCTTACCAAAAGCATCATGTACAGATGGAGTAGCTAATTTACGATATTTTCCTTGAGCAGCCCACCAACAGGACAGAAAGAGCTTCCTACCTTGGGGGTAAGGCAGCAATATAGGACACAGACATGATTCTTTCTGCTGCAAACTCTTCAAGTTGTGATAGAACACACAAGTGTGTTTCAGGGGGGTTCTGCCAATCAATAATCTGTTTTAAACTTTTGGCAGCCTAGTGGATGATGTTTCACTTTCAAGCATTTTAGCCTCACCAGAAACAAGGAAAACTCTACATATCTATCTTAGACACCACATTCTTAGTTACAAAAATATGATATTTTAATATTGATTTACAGGGCTAGATCTTCAAATCTTGCTCAGAACTAAAAATGAAAGGGCCCGTCTGTCCTGACCCTGTGGTTCCATACTGTCTAACTGACACAGCACAGGGACATGTTCTTATCTCCAGTCCACTGGAAGCCATGTGCAAGTGTGAACATCGCACACACTCACAGCACAATTTTTTGTAACACTTATCACCTCTATTACTTTTGAGGGCCATTTTGTGTGATAAAAAGGAGGTTAAGTAATGGTTCGGAGTCATTACTGGGTCTTCTTTTTCTCTCCTTATACAAGAAAGAGTGTAAAAATGCACCACCAGTCTGTCCTTCCCGAGCTTCTCCTTTTCCATTTCTATCTGTATTTTCAGTGCTTTTCTGTGTTATGTGCTCTGTCTTGAGATAGTTGCTGATCAAGTTTAAACTTTGGATGGTATAGCAGCAACATCACTACTAGGGAAATCCAGGCTCCTCAGCAAGGCCCTCGGAGTCAGCAGTTAAAGGGGAGGTGCTGTCAGCTCCGCTACCTCGCTCAGATGTCACGCCAGTTCTCCTCCAGGGCAGGCGTTCCAGCAGTGGTGCCTTCGTGCCATTGCACCAGGCAAAACCTTTTTAAAAGATTCTCTCTGATGCGTAACCAAGGGAGAGCACAGGCTCCAAGTTCAGCTAAGCATGTTGTGAACATTAGCGGGTTTAGCTCCAGAAAGCAAACACAAGTGACAGCCTGTAAGTCAAGATAGCAGTTTGGAACAGTTGCTGCAAGAAAAATACCACAATGAAGAAAGAGAGGATATTGTGGATTTTTCAAGTGAATACTGGAGCTCCTGAAAAGCACCACTACCCAAAACTTTGATTATAATGGGGAAGGTATTAAGATGTGCTTTACAGTTCCACTTTACCTGTCTCAGACACAAAGGAAAAATCAGAGAAAGAGGAGAATTTTATTTTCCTTTAGCAACAATAAATAAGATTAAATGGCATCTTCTACTTGCAGAATGCAGTCTGGACTTGCAGTATGGAATAAAATCCTCCAATCTTAGCACCACACCTTCCTCAGCCTTAGTACAAAATCTCACATCCCACCCAGGAGGGTAAGTGTCCTCCAGAGCCAGCTCCCTGAACAACACAGGTCAACCAGGGTGAGCAAACTGGTGTAAGCTGTGGTTGCCAGTTAAGCCTAAATTAATCCTCTCCATAGATCAGCATCTTGCAAATGAATTAATGGGCACACTACCTGGGAGACTGTACACAGGCTTTTTCTACCTCATTAAAGAATTCCTCCCTTAAGCAAGATATTAGTCATTCTGAAATCTGTGGGTCCTTTACTTTCAAATTTTCAAAGGGAGTTCTGAACTCAGTCTATGAAGGATTAATACATGGTTTGAAGTCCAACCAGGACTTCTTAGGTCTGTGGTAAGAACAGCAGCACAGAGCAATCACTGTTACTTTTGATTTAAATGCCTCATTTACTCCTTCCACATGAAAAGCTATTAAATAAAATTATGCTTAACTAATGACTTAACACTAAAGGAATTCTCCTTTTGCACAGAGATAGAGTCTGTTGTTGCACACTGTCCCCAAAGCAACCATTTTCTACAACTGGATCTCTGTCAATACAGTCAATGTATCATGAAACACACAAAATAAAATAAAAAACACTACGACAAATTTTTAAAAAGAAAACATTAGCATTTTCCAATGCTCTAAAATAAAAAATGAGATCAGTATGAAGGCACTGCACATTAATTACGGGTGAAGTAAACTTAAAAATCTTATTCCTGTGGTTTTAATTGCTGGTAGAAATGTGTATTTTAAATACAGGGAGAATAGAGAACAACCATATTATTATTAAATGAAAACAGGGTAAGAGGTGTATTGCAATGAACACTTTTACTCTGTTATTCAGATCTGTATGTTTTACATGTTCATCAATGTACCACTTTACATAGCTCATGTTCTACAGAACCAACAGGAGCTTTTCACACAGATTACTCATACAAAGTACTGACTGCCATTACCCTAAAAGTGCCCCGGACACTGAGATCATTGAGCAAGGGGAGCCATCTGCTCCTGCCTTATTCTTAGCTGGTATTTGCTCAGTCCCTTCTTGATCCCCTCAACCCTCCTAGGCTGTCCTGGAGCACTACACCCTGCTTATCACCAAGTTGTGATTGACATTGTGCTTTTTCCTTCATGATACCATTTTTTTTTTCCTCTTCACAGCTTGTCTTATGAGCTCTAAACAGAGAAAAAAAATTACTTTTTTCCTCTTACAGCAACCTTTCACATAACTGAAAACAGTTACACTGTCTCCTTCATTATTTTCTTCTAAAGATTATACAAACTGCAGTTCTTTCAATCACCATATTCTGGGTTGTTCTTCCTTGGCCACCAACCAATAAATCTATATCCTTCTTGAAGGAAAATCATTGTATTTTCACACAGGATCACTTAATGCATTTTTTGCAGTCTGCACTGTTTATACAGCCCAATAAAGTATTTACCCTTTTCTCAACAGCCTAACACTGTTGACTCACATTCTGCTTGGAGAGCAGGAATGGGAGTTCTGCCCCTTCATGGATGCACTGGGTACTGGGTTTACCCAGCTAATCTCATGACAGAGGTAAACAGAGGCAGAGGTAAACAGAAGACTGGAAGCTCTAAACCTACAGCTAGGCTTCCTTAGGGCTCTAGTTTTAAATTCAGCCTCTGACAGAAGAAAGGGCACTTTCTCACAAATAGAGAAGAAACAGAGGATTAGGGAATGATACAGAAGCAGAGCCCTGATAACTCTTGGTTTTCCAGTCAGTCAGTTTCTTTCCATCTGGTCTCTGCACAAACTGGAGCCCCTTTATGGGACTGTGTGCACAAGTGATGGTGTTTTTGGAGGGCAGAATTCCCAAGTGAACACATCCTACTTCAGAGTCTGCCTGTACATGCAACTGTAACAGGGGAGGCAAAACTATGAAAAAGCTAAACTTTTTTCAGTTGGGGGGGGAAAAGAAATCTGGTGGAAAACTTACTGGTGTACAAATTTGTATTTATGCAAATACACATTTTCAGAAGAGCATAAAAGAGAGAAAGGTGCCCTCAAGGTGGTACCAGTTGTCAGAGGGAATTATATGATTTATAGAAGCTCTCATAGATGGGGCAGGTGGCACAAAGATATTTATAGCCATCTCCCCAGCAGAACAGGTGTGCTTTGTGAGTAAAGATAATTTCACACAGTTTCATTAGGCAAATTTTCACACATAGGGTCATGATTCATCAGATCACTTTTTCTATGATTATATGCATTTAAATCCTTTACTGAATCAGGTTGCTGCATTCAAACTCAAGTCTGCAGTCAATGGCAACTCTGTCATTGTCTTCAACGAGAAAGAATTTCACATGATTTCTTCCAAGATCTATTCAAACATTGTCTCAATACACAGGCACATCTGTTCAAACTCTGGTCCTTAAAGAATAATCATTTTCCTTTGATTCTGGTATTTTTATTCCTCATGTGCAATGCCTAAACGAAATGTTAGGTACACAATTAAATGGAATTCTCTTCTATAAGCAACTGGGTTAATTCATTCTCTCCCAGGCAGTATTTATACTTCAGTCTGTCAGTAAGCAACACATTTTTAGCAGTTTAGGCCCTCCAAAGGAGCATGGAACTTGCTTTATGGTACCTCTGTGGTGGGTGACTCACATATTTTCTGTGTTACTACCTGTGCTCACACCTCTTGACACAGACTGCCTATATCACAGGAAGAGCTGCTCCAAAAGTGGATGAATCTCAAGGTAGATTTGGTGACCGCTTCAGGTTCACACACAGGAGGAGTGGGGATCCAAAGCATTTTGGTTCACACAATACTGCAGGCAGGCATTTTTAGGAAAAATGCGGTTCAAAAGAATAAGCACTTCATAGAGCTGCTTCTTAACCAAATTGTTTTGTCCTTGCAAACTGAGTTAAAAAACACAGACCAAACTGCCTTGACCAGATAACCCAATAACCATGTCGCAAAAATTAAAGAATGTTTTGTAGATTTCAATAATAATAATTTCTGATTCATTTAATCTTAAAATATTCCTATAAGATTTTTTCCAGCTTCTGATTTATGTGAAAAAGAATAGAGAAACTATTGTTTCTCCTACATTTTTCCACCTTCTCGCTCATCAGAATGATCTTAAATCAGTCCTGACACTTCGTTAATCTCCATGTACAGAGAGCTAATATTATAAAGAACAGCTCAAGATACGTGCCTTTGAAATTATTCTTACTTCTGACAGGCTGCACAAGACACTGAAACTGGAAAACTTACACATATAAGCTACTGGACTAATCTACTGCCCACAAAGATAAATTTAGGTATTTCACACAGAAGTAAAACTAGATCTGAGATACCAATACTGTGACGGTTTACCACCATTATTTCATTACAAGAGGATTCACAAAACTAAAAAGGTGAGCTGGCTGACACGAGCCAGTCCTCTGGCAGGACACGAGTCTGCTCTGAGTTCATCCCAGCACTGGATTCGCCTGTGCCAAACCCATGGGCTCTGTAAGAGCTACTCACCCAGCACTGATTTGTAAGACAGCTTCTCATGGTGAGACTGCATCCACAGGCTGGTTACCTCTGGATACGGAGCTTCACTGCTGCTCTCAGGGCCCTCCCTGTTGTTTATACACCTTTTTTGCACACCTTCTTTTGGACAGGCTGTGCTTCACATTTAACTGCTTAAAGCATGGTGCATAAAGTCTCTTACAGAATTTTCTTCTGAAGAGTACAGATAAGAACAACCTGTGAACATGATCATGCCTGTCTCAGTTTAATCAAGCCTGATGTGAGGCACCTTCATCTCTTCTCAGAAATGCTCCTCACTTAGAACATTTTTTATTTTTATTCCTTTCAGGCAGATGTATTTTTGCCACTATATAAAATTCCATCCTTTTTCTCAACAAGGAACAAGATAAATGTTCAGCAAGCCAGCGAGTCGTGGAAAGATAATCAGCACATAAGGATTCTCAGAGATAGTGAAAGCTGGGGCCACACTCTGACATTAATGTCACAACAAATGGCAGAGTTTTATGGCTCAGAGTAGAGGTGACACGTGGTTACATTTACAGCTCCAATACAAACATATTCCACTAACAGTCTGACGTTTGACAAAAAGTCAAGTGTATTGCACGGGATCCCAATCAAGTTTGTGGTTACAAATTATCGAATACAAGACTTAAGAGTCTTTTCAGTTGCTCAATTAACACAGACTTCAATTATTTCCGTGTGAATACAGATTTTACAAAACCAGTGTATCTCAAAAGGGTTTAGGAAGGAGTTAAATCATTCTCTTAACTAAAACAAAAGAGAAAAGTGATACAGTCATACAGCTAATGGAAGAGCCACCAAAAAAAAAAATCTATCTCTCTCTCTATATATATCATATATATTCCAAGATTTAGATAGCTAAGTAACCTCCTAAAAATACATTGTAGATTTTTAAACTCAATAATTCCCCTGAGGTACAGATACTTTTGAGACTACTTCTGAAGATACTGTCAGTTTTCCTGATAAATCAAACTTCTAAAGATGAGAGGTCAGGGACAGTTCACAAGATATATCTCTGCAATATATAAAACTTGGACAGGGATACAGCTAAGTTGGAAAAAGTTTGAGTCATTTAAAAAAAGTAAATTACTATCAAATACATAAAACAAGCTAAAACCTAACCAAAGGCTGCAGAAATACTGCTCCCAGAGCTTTTGTTCAGTAGCATGTCTACTTTACCTAAACAAAGGCATTAAACCAAATTGCTGAATGTTTTAAGTATTGGTTAGTTTTGACATATTCATATACAGGAAGTGCAACAGAACTGATAAAATTATGAGCTTCTGAAATTCTTGTTTCATTGCAAATCATTTTTGACATACATGTATTCTCACTAACATTTAAGTGCTTCATCACATCTGCGCGAGCAGGTTGTTGCTTTTACACTGATGGCATGTTTTTTGTATGCAACATACATTCCAGGTGGATATGGCACACGACAATCAGAGCACTCTGTGTTTACAGACAAGGATGGCCAAAGTGTCTTTTCACTACACAGTACGAGTGGACAGAGGAATTTCATCCACAGCCTTTTGCTATTATCGTCAAAAGGCAGTCTTTGCAAGTGAAAAATTGCTCTTGTCTATTGAAACCCTGTTTCTCACTCACTCCGCAGACGAAGGCTAAAGCTGAAATTTCATCTTGCTGCGTAATGAAGACACAATAAAAACGTGAAGCCCTAAAAGAGAAGGAGGCGATTACAAGCACTGTAATAGACGCCCTGTTTACTCTGCAGACTGCGTTACACCATGCAAAGCCGAGCTGTGACCATGCCACTGCTACCTACAACAGATACTTTTGACATCCCTTGGGAAATGATACCTTCAAGTGTATTATATTTATCAACAACACAGTGCCAGGACTGGCTGCTGGCCTGAAAAAGCTCCTCACAGTGTTGAAGATAAAATTGTTCTCTCTGTTACCATAAAAGGATTTGATGAAAACAACTTACAGTGGAAATCAGCCAAAGACTTATAGACAGTCTATCCTTGTAGTTTGCTACAGGAGAAAAAGGACAGTACTCTGGCCTCAGTGAAAATGGAACACTGACAGAAAAATATAAGAAAGGCAGCAGTACCCATGTGAAACTGATGGGTTAGAGTACAGAGGAACAGAGCATTAAGCAAAAAAGGTCAAAAAAGAATTATTTAATTTCATCAAAGTTTTAGTAGGTTTAAACTACTAAAGCTGTATTAGAGTGGGATGAATTTTCAAACCATTTGTATGTATATCTTCAGGTACAGATGATACGATGTACCTTTGTGTGTACATTCAGTCAGCATGGGAAAATTGGAGGCAGCTTTGTAGAAATTCAGAAGTCTTCAGTTCCACAGAGCAACCATGCACTCCAAGCCTTAGACACACCCCAGAACAACAGTTTTTAGCACCTTCAAAGGGGGCTGAATGCCATTTCAGTATGAAAAATCCCCAAACAACTAGACACAAATACTGCATATCAACTTTTTTTTTTCCTCAAGTAGGGAAGATATCTGAAAAAAAGGACAATTTCACAGCACAGCCTGAGTTTTTTCATCTCTCCTTACTGGTTTTGACTTCACACCATTCATGATTAGACCTCTTCCCTGATTTGCCTGCTGTATGGAGTGTTTATTTTATACAAACGTGCAGGTAGTCAATTCTCATAGATGATTCTACTGACTGGAATTGCTTGGGCAGTGGGAAATTTCAGCAGTGAGCCATCCCTGAGGCAATGTTTTTGGTAGTGTTTCATTGTATGCAAGCAGGTGCCTAATATTTGAATTCTGGTCCATCAGCAAGACACTATCACCAGAGCATTGGTATTTCATATACAAGTTTGACTTTTAAATAGGAAATAAAGTGTGCTCACACACTAATATTTGACTTTGTAATCTTGCCTAATCTCCTTGCCTCCTTCCCCAAATTCAAAAACAAACAAAAAAAAATCCCCCCAAAACACCAAACAACCAAAAGAAAAGGCAAGAGGACACACAATTACAAATACACAGAATGATTTGTGGCAGGACAAAAGAAAGGCTTGTCCACCCTAATGTGACTCACCCAATCCACTGTGTGCACATTCAACCCAGTAAGAGATTCCCACCCTCTGTCCCAGCCTATTCACAGGTTTGGGAGTTTGGTTTTGAGTTTGGTTTAAGCAATAACATGACCTCCTTCACTAAAAATCATTTTATGACAGACCCTGTCTTTCTCCTAGCTTCAGAAATCAAACTCATCCCGTAATTCCCCACAGAGTCCCTTTTGTGAGAGTGGCAGGGAATTCCAGTGGCTCCCTGCCAGCCCTGCAGCACTGTGACTGTTTGCCATGGTCAGGTGGAAGCTTTGGCAGCCTCTCTGCAATTTCCCATTGGAGTTTCTCTCAGGTTAATATGCCACCTGACCTGGTGAGTTGCTGACAGCTAATACATCTGTTTGTTTCGGTGAATATACTTGCTGCATATTTACACAAACCCACTGAGTTCATCTGACCTCTACCCTGTTTACTAGAAAGCCTGGCTTAGGTGTAGAAACATTCCTGACGCCTTCAAAGGGCAATGAAAGGAATTGACTGAACCTCTCTGTTAGGACTTTCTAATTCCAGAGTCCTTCCTTACAGTTTGGTCATTAAGTGGTCCCACTTATGCCCTACCTGACTTCCTGCTTTTGATTTAAGAACCTTTAACCAGAAGCTTGAGCACCACTTGCAAGGTGCTCTGCAAGTTTTTAGTACTCTATTTCCTGTCTACATTTGACCTGCTATGATTTATGGCCTTTCTAGTTCTCATTTGGACAAGCTTTGTACTTTTTAAAGAAATTTTTTAAGCCTTCCCTTATGATAGCCTCCTTGCAGTCATGGTCCCAGGAGCTGGAGCCCTTTGATGGCCTTTCTTAGTTTGGTTTGCCTTTTTCGCCTCTTTTTTTCTTTTATAAATGTGATGGTTTACCTGGGCTTCTAATAAAACACTTTCCAAAACTGGAGGTCATTTTGTAGGCATCTTGCTTTTCACACAATTAGTCCAGTTACTTTACTAATTTCCTTATTAAAGTACATGTATACACAGTTCTGCTTCTTTACATTAATTATTTGTCTACTGGATTTATTCAGCTTGCTACATAAAACAATAATGCAACATAAAACAATTATATTAAGAACACTACTATGGATGCGTCTTTCTTTAATTCAACTTGAAGCAGACCTTGTGTATAACTTACAGCAAAATTAAAAATGGCTTTTTTTCCCCCTAAGGTCTTAACACTACAGTTCAGTCCAAAAATTTTATCTCTATACCTCATTTAGACGAAACATTGACTGTACATATCTGTGCTATTATCAATGTAATAATGCACAACTTTTGATTTAACTTCATATTCGCTGATCAGTGTCATGGTCCTGAGCAAGAGTTTGCAGTACATTCCTAGTTATTTTGATTTTTATCTTTCACTTTTTGAACGGGCAGAAATCCTGTGCAAGCAAGGCCGCCACAGAGCTTCTCGCCTTTTGCGGTATTTCTAATGCTGCACCTTCCATGCTGTGACACTCTCCTGCCTGCACATATTATGCTCTCATCTTTGCAAAGCTGGTAGCCTCGCAACTCTGTAGCCCATTGATCACTATCCCATTGATCACTATCCCACTGATCATTCTCCTTCTGCCACAGCTGAGATGTGTTATCATAGCCAGCTGTCATCAGCCAGCCAGCATTCCTGCTATCAAACGTCCCAGGCTTCCAACACTGGCACAGAAGTACTTGCTGGTTCCTCCCTTCCCCTGGTGCTCAATATTGCATGTGGCAGCTCACTGAAGGCCCTTCTCAGTACTGCTGCTTCGTTTCTTCCTCCCCACCTGCCTTTTGGCCTTTTCAGAGAAACTGCTGGCTGCATCCACTCGGCAGTTTGCATCAGCAAGAGCTAGGTTTCTCCTTCCCTGTGCTGATTTCCTTAATGTGTTTATCTAGGACATCCCTACTAGGAAAACACAGCTTTACCAACACAGCAAAGAGCTACCAGTTCTCCCTGCTCTTCCCAGTAAGCTCTGTAGGGCCTGACCTCCTGTCCCCAAAATTCCCTCATGCAGCAGGAACAGCCTCAGAACAAGACAGCTCTAGGATACCCTAGGGAATATCTTTGACTCTCGTTGTTGCAGGCGAACATCCATGTTTTAGCAACACTTGGAGCCTCTCGCACTGCACAGCCACACCAACCCGCCCAGGCAGGCCCCACACGTGCTGTGCACGCACAGGGCTCCCGGCAGCTTCAGCTCTCTCTTGCTGGGCCCCACAGCATCAGAGGCAGAACACTGCTTGGTCTTTGGAGTATTTTAGACACGCTGCAGTTAAACAATACCTTCCTCACTGTAAGCTAGCCTGGTAAGTATGCAAAGCTGTAGAAAAACTACCCCTTGCAGGGAGAAAAGCCTCAGACCATAGACACAACCCAAAACCAAAGCAGCAAGCCGAGCCAGGGATCTCCAGGAGGTGTCCCTAGCAGGGCCTCCGCTGGCCCCACACTCTCAGAGACAGGTGCCTGGTGCTCTCCTGAGCCTGGAGCAGCTCCACAGCCCGCATGAAGGCCCGGTGTGCAGCCCAGGCAGCCACGCGCTGGGAGCAGCCCCCTGAGGGGCCGTGGCTCCTGTCTGCCTAGGGCACACACGGCTTTCCCAGAAGCAAGAAGTTACACGCTCCAGCTGGAGGCTGACTACCAGTGTTCCTGATGAGTTTAAAGATCGTTACAGTGGCTGCACAACCAGGAGAACACAAGTGTCAGTACTGCAGTTCAGCTGGTGCTGCAGCTCCTTACTAAACCAACACCTCTCTCTTATGTTTTCAGCTGCAGTCAAGCAGAGCACTCTCCCTCAGGAGTTTAAGAGGAACCAACCAAAAGCGAGAAGGCAGCAGAGATGTCTTGTTTGCACCGCCATAAATTCAGAGCGTGGCACTGAATAGAGAGCTTGGTTTGCTTTTATGCTTGAATATTTAACGCAAATTTTTAGGACCATATTCTTTTACCCCGTGCCTTCTCCTCAGAGCTTATTCAAAACTAATAATTGTCTCTGCCCTTTTGCAACAGCATGGCATTTTTTACTCACGTTTTTCATCATATGCCATAACCCACAAACTGAGTATCTTTTTATGATTATTTTATCATCTTAAAGACACTAAAAGAAATGACATGCACTACCTGTAAGTGAGTATCATTAGCATTTACTTTCAAGTACGCCACTGACAGAAAAAGTAGCATTTTCATCTTGCTTTTTTTTTCTTCCAGACTCTTACTTCATACTTTGCAACTATTAGAACTTAAACTTTAAGGCTCTGCATGCTTACCAGTACTGCTAGTACTTGAGCTACATTCACCATCACTCTTCCTCAATTTTGTATTTCAATCATCATTATACAGGCTTTGTTGATTCAATATTGTCTTTTATGCACTATGTTCGTAAAGCCTTATTAAAGTTTAATGAAGACATGGAATCAGATAATATTTGCATGTAAAATAAAGCTGTAGTCTAAGCAATACAAAGTATCTATAATCATCAAAACAAATCACTCAACACAAGAGACAATAAAATGAGAATGGAAGCCAGGGAAGGAGAATTTATACAGAATCTCGTCCCAGAAATCAGCTACCAAAGGTTCACGAGACATAGTAATTTAACACAAATCTTTGTTTATCAGGCAGAATTATAATGTCTATAGTTTGGGGTTTTTTACCTTTAAAACCACAAATATCTGTAAAAACTCAAATACAGAAAGTAGTTGTCCTAATTTTTAATTATTTTTAAGAATGCAACTGTGGAATAAATCAGTAAAGGATAAAGTATGATGTGCGTGGGCTAAGTGACAGATGAAAGAGCCCTTTACTGAAATGCTACCCATAATACAGGATAACAGAAAGGGAAAAATCAGTTTCAATATACCTCAAAAAACTAGAAAAGGTAATGAAAATCAAGATGAAGGTGCATATTCTTGGCTCTCATACTATCTGCAAAAGATCTAAGCAATTTGAGACATAATTTATTCTAAGATCAAAGTTGTCCTAGTTCAAGTCTCTCTGCTGGCAGAAATGATTTCACATTAGCAAATTATTTTACTGTTTTTGTAGTGATTCTCAGATGTGTTCTTATGTTCTCTGACTGCAGTAGGCGATTACTGAAGACCGGGGAAATATTTTGGCTGAGTCAAAGATAGATCAGAAGTCTGCTTCACCTTAAACAGAAGTAAAACAGCACTGGTTGTTATTAACCATTGTAAACACAAATGAAGCTTCCAGTAGCTAAGGCAGGAGAAAACAACCTCCCCCAATGAACTGCCACTGAATTGAACCAATACTGCAAAATCTTATCTACGAATATTTATCTGAATTTTAAAGCTCTTTTTTTTTTTAGCTTCAATTTTGCATCCCTTTTGTGTTTGCTTTTGGCATGCTCTAGTACATTAATTACTAGCAGAAATGCTTGCTGAAGCTGTAGATTTTCAGCAAATACTACAAAATATTTACTGAAACTGGCCTTAAAATTTACAGTTGTGGTAATAGCCAGCAGAAATCTGATTTTGGAGGTTAATTTAGACCTGTCAATGGAGAATAAAACAGCAGGTGACCCCATCTTTAAATGCCTTCTATTAAAATCAGCAAGAACCAATTCATGAGCCATAGCGACTTAATTGCATAGCTACAAGAAACAATTTTGGATAATAAATACTTCAGATCGTGTAAAGAGTCCAAAATTGTACCGCAAGGGAAAGACGTTCGTGTCACTTCCAAAGTTATGCACAAGGCTTGACAACATCCCTGATGCTGGAGCTGCTGCAGGAATGGCATCTTCTGCCACAGCAAAGCAGACACTGCTGTTGGCAATTTTTTGTGACTCATTGCCCACCAAAATCAGAAGCTTTCATTTTATACATTCATGGTAACATGACTGACAAAACCCACACTTGGATGTAACCCATACCTCTCAGCATTATCCACAATAGCTCAACGTGCCATCCTGAAGTAAGAGGGTAAATCCACCCTTCCTTGTAAAATCAGGATATACTCTGCTTCCTAGAAACATCCACAAGTTTTACAGAAATTCCTTCCTGTAATGGATGGAATGCCTGGGATTTCAACTCAGCATGCTGCACCTGTTGACATCGTTTGGGTTTTTCACTTGCAGCATGTGCAACAGCCTTGTTTTTCTAAGCTGGACCACTTTGGAATGCTAACTGCTGGCAGGAGGGAGGGAATGTATCCCAGCCATATCCAGTGATCCCTGGGTCTGGATCAGGCCCACATTCTCTCATACTCTAACAAGAACATTGGAACTCTTTCTGGCCAACCCCAAATAACCTCAGCCTTTTAGTCTAGGTTAAAATGTACCTTCCCATCTCCAAAAACATGTGCCATAAAGTAATTAAGGTAATGAAATAGATATTTATAGGAACACATGTGCCTGTGCCAATACATGCTAGAGAGCCATTCCAGCTGAGTGCAGTCTCTCCCTGCTCAGGGAGTTGCCTCTCTAACTTACCAGCAATATTAGATTCTTCAGATTCCATTTCTTCTGCAGCCGTCAAAGGTTTTGACCTGGCAACATGATTATTGTCAAAGCAGGGGACAAAGGACAGACTGTCAAAGCAGAGGACACCAGTGCAGCTCTTTAGGAGAGGGTCAGGTTTGCAGAGAGTCATCCTCAAATACTGTCTGCTCTAAACAAGAATGTTTCAAAAACCAGTACACCACCCCCCTTCTCAAATTAAAGAAAACCAGTACAAGTTTGCACTGGAGTATCCATAAAATGAAAATGAGGAAATGACCTTTGAAGATTCAGTCTTTGATCAACACAAAGCAGTATGAGAAACAGGCACTTGCAACAGATCAAGCACAGGGAATTATATTAATCTCCTTGAAACTGGACGACTTTGGGAACGAGAAGACATTAAAAAAAAAACAGAGAGACTCCCTCCAGAAAAACATTCAGAGTTGTAAGAAAATAGTTGGAAAATAAAAACATGTTTGTCTTAACTATTTCTCCAGTAAAGGTGGTCAGAAATTTGAAATATCGAAGGACATTCAGCTGAAAAGTTCAGCAAACAGAAAGGGTTCTGCCATGTCTCTATGCAGGGGCATGTAACACTGAAGAAAAATCATGAGGCAAATAATGAAACTTCTTGGGACTATATATGAAGTTATTTTTACATTTCAGGTTACAGCGGTTTTTGGCTTCCCTTGTCTAAAGCTATTTTATCCCTCTAAATGAAAATTTATATTTTTATCAGGATGATTACACAAGCAAGAAATTAAACTCTCTTCAACTTTGGCAAATAAGCCTCAGAGGAACTCGTCAAAATCTTATGGATTTCTGTCTACCAGAAGATTGTGACAAACAACACTTCAAACGGAGTAATTAAAAAAGTAATAAAGATAGTTCAAAAAAACCCAACCATACTTCAGGAAGATGTCTTCCACATTTTCAGCTTTTGAATATTAAACAACATAGCTACACATTTCTGTGAAAAAAATAAAGAAAGAAATACGCTTGCACCGGTGTTTAAACACATGAGAAAACATTTAAGACTTACCATTTTGAGTCCATTTTTATAAGGAGCAAAGTGTGCCCTACACAGTAAGGAAGGGAGTCAAGACTGGGTGCAAAGGTTACAAGTGGAAGGGCAGATTTTAGCAGGATGAAGACCAGCAGCTTTAGTCCTTCTCCAGTGCTGCTGCCCTGTCCACGCACACTTCCCCAGGATGGCCCGCGTGCTCCACATGGACCCTGGGCCATGCTTGCTCCCCCTCAGCCAGCCAGGAGCTCTCACCTGCCACCCTGGCCAGTCATGCCAGGACTCCAGAGCAAACTGGCCTGGCCAAGAGCTTCCTCCCTGTAAGTGGAGTCTGCATCCCATGAGTGCAGAGAATTCTACTGGGATGCTGAGATATGGCATTCCCTTTCAGATGTAAAACCCAGCCTAGCTTGTAACCATAGTGTTGCTATTTTCCTGCATTCCAAAATGTATGTGGGAAAATTGTGATACACTTCAAAGATTTCACATCATTTTACTTAGTCCTACTACGTATATTTCATAGCTTTTCCAGACTGGGTTTGAGTGGATTTCAAGTAAAATGGTGGACAGAGCCCCAACTTCTTAAATCTTGGGTAATTGGGCCACTCATTTCAAACAGAAGCTATCCTGGAAAAGAATTCCAGTCCAAACAGAATAACAACAACAGCTTAACTCCTCTTATCAAGTACTTCTATTATATTACCTGAATAGCTGGTAATTAAAGAAAGCTTGTAGTCATTACTAACAGCTCTGGATTCTCTTAACATATAATCTTACCTCAGCTGGATCAGTCTTCATTTCTTCAGTAATGAGATACTCTTAAACAAGAGTAATTAGAAATAAATGGTATAGAACATAACCTTATTCGCTATATCTAGTCACAGATTGCCCAGAAATTCTTTTAAAATTTCCCCTATCTAAAGGACAAAGTAGATCAATAACTAAATGAGATATGAAGCACGTTGCTTCATTCAGACCGAGTGTCTTTGATCCTTTTAATTTCTCAAAAATTCCGTCATGACCTCTGTCCACCACCTTACTTGAATGGCAAGATCAGAAGTACAGGCAAGAAACCTTCTGGTCATTATTAAGGAGTGCTAAAGTATAGTTGTCTGTATTCACAGAGAGCTTACAAATATTTCTTTTTCTGTTTCACAGATTTTGCTGGTCCAGATTTTGCTGTTCCTCCAATAAATTAATAAACTTAGCAGTAGCTGAAAGCAATTATACCCTTGACATTAATATTTTTCCTTTTTTACTAAATTCCCCGAAATAGGTCTATTAACCCATCACTCAAGAACATTTTGAGGTTTCATTTTCAACACTGACAAACATTTTAAATTGTTCAAAAATTTAAATGAAATTAAAATTTTTAAATTAAATGTTTAAATTGTTTAAATTAAACACTGATGAACATTTCAATTGTTTTTGTTTTTTTTTTAATTCTGCATTCCATATAAAAACTTTTGTGGAAGCATTATTGAATATGTTAAAGATTTAACTCCCTATAATGAGTGGTGATGCGTATACCATCAGACATTAGAAATAACACCCGACCCAACAATTTACAGGTAATCTACAAACAAAACTATAAGAATACAGCATTTAGTAACATCTCCTGTTCACCTTCCCCTTCTAATTTCCCAACTCAAAGTAAACACTAGCTGGATAAATACACACAATGCCTTAGTAAATAGTTTTGCTCAAGCAGTTTTGCTTTCAGAATTCCTTCAAAGCTATAACGTGAAAATAATCAAAAAACCCCTTAAGAAAAACACTCTAAGAAAAGGAAGACATAAAGGAGAACCTGCAGTTATTGAATAAGGACCTGAAGGAATGGCTTGTTCTCTAAGCGTGCATGACAACACTAAAAGGTGCCATGGACATTTACTTCAAGTTGAATGTACACTCAACTCTTTCCAAATATGAGAGAGATCTTGTCTACAAGATCTAGGATGTTGACAAAGAGATGGCACAATCCATCATGGAAAACAGTTATAAAGCTTAAGGGTTTGAAAAAAAACAGGACTTGATCTTTCATTTTTTGCAAAACAGCAAAACTGAGCTCAAATCATGAAAGTAAAGTTGTGACCACAAATGAAATCACACTGCTAAATCATATAAAATCAATGTAGGAATTACAATATAAAGACAAACGACTCCCAGCTTACTGAATATTTAAAATGAACATCCTCAAGTATTGACATATTTCTTAAAAATGGCTAACTTGTCACAGCATTTTCTTGGAAGCATATGGAAAACTGTACTCTCTTTTTTCCTGCTAAAATTAAAGTGTCTGCTCCAGTAGGGGAGCACAAAGAATCACTGTGCAGCCCACATGGAAAGAGCGACTGTCTGGGCAAGATACTCCATGAAAAGATGTGAAGTAAATTAATAACTCCCTGGAACAAGCCTTGCAAGGAGATGCAGTCATGTGCACACAGGGAAGATGGAGAAAAATAGAAATAAGCTCAAATATATTTCAACTATTCCTTACTAACAGAAAAAGTATCAACATTTCTTGAAACTGGTCATGACAGCAGAGCCTAGAGGATACCAACCCCTCTGAATGTAAGCTTGACTTAGAAGAGCTGGAGATACCAGTTATCAGTATTGAGTACCAACCGCCCACCCCTATGACAGTGGCAAGTCTTGGGTACAATTTCCCTTAGGTGAGTGCACAATTTCCCTTTCAGAGTTTCTCTGGTTCCATTTAATCCTCACCATCTAATTAAAAAAAATATTAATTGGTGACATGGGAGTAGGCCTGTAACATACAGTAGTGTTTGGCCAAGAGGTTGTTCCCCTGGAGAGAGATAAATGTCTTTTTCCTTAACAAGGACTAAAGATCATTCTTAGATAGAAATAATATTGTCAAAGAAAAAGCCAATGCCAATTACTACACCAATTAGTGTCCATTATGCTCAGTGTTGTTTAAGAATGTCCATGAGATTCAGCTACAGGAATTCATCAGTACAAAGCAAACAAAAATCCCAAAACCAACAAACAACAACAAAAAAATTGAACTTAAAAAAAAACAACAGCAAAAAAAAAACCCAACCAACCAACTAAAAATTGCTCAGATAAACACAAGCTAGAAATAAAAAAAAATCTCTGAATATTTTTATTCACTTTTTAAAAAAATACATTTATGCAAACCAAACATATAGATGAAAAATTGCTACAAATAAAAAAAGCTGATTATTGCTAACCACAATAATCACAAAATTCTTAGTCTGCACTCTGGAATATGCATGTGCAAATATTTATAAAATAAAAAACCCCACAGTTAATGTGGAAAAAACGTGGCAGGATATTGGGTGAGGTGCATATTTCCTTTAGAATGTATTTCCATGCAGACCAACATTATAATTGAGCCTTCACCTATGCAAGATTTAAGAAAAATTGCTGTAAATAAAGCAGAATTTTTCTATTTTTTATTCCATTTTTAAAACTTAATAATCAAACATAGGTCACAGGTACCGTCTCAAATCTACCTTAATTTCCCTGAGTGTAGTCAGGTATGATCTCAGAGGACACATAAAACTGAGAAAAGGGAAACTGAGTGTATTCTGCAATAGAAAACTGTGTATGTCAGCAAATGCCAGGGTAAAGTTACAATATTGTGACCATACAAGATTAATAGAAAGAAATCCAACACTGAGATTAAAACTCTCTACCTTGGCAAACAAAAATGTCTTCTACTTCCTGCTTACAATTTTTGTCACTTTTTCTGCCTTTTTGAACATCCACAAAATCAAAAACCATAGGTGAAGATAATCCAGTACCACTGGAGAGCAGCGCAGCTGTAGCACACAAAACCCCTTCAGTTCTGTTTTTTCTTGGGCTTTTATTTTTGTTTTCTTTTGGGGGGTTTGGTTTTTCTAAAAAAAAAGAAAAAATCTTTCCAAATGGATTCACACCTGCATAGAAAGTATTTTCTACACCATTTGTCTGGTTTGTCATAAACAGATATTACAATATAATGTTTTGCAGAAAGGCCTCCCTCTGGATCAAAATTATACACAATTATCAGACCTTGTAAGTCTCCCAAGTTCAACTGCTTCTCCTCACAGAATTTCTAGAAGATAAAGAACAGTATTTTAAAATATAGCACAACACTGACTTTGTAGAATTTACTTCTGCCTCTCAGCTGATATCCCCTCATTCTAACAGGACTGCACACCAAATAACATCAACAGGGAGCAATGCACTGCACCTGTGAAGCTCTTAATGCGAATAACCATGTTCATTTTTGTGCTATTATTCATCACAATCAGAGCACATCTTTTTTCCCTATGGTTAGACATACAGATTCACAAAAAAATTATATCTCACAATGGCGGAAAAAAAGGTATCAGAGACAAGTGTATCAACTTACAGATCTTACCTATGAGATTATACCTCTGTTGTGAATACAAAAGAGACCTACCAATAAGTAGGAAGGAAATGAAAATAACCCACTAGAAGACAAATTATGGAAAATTCTGGGTTTTTTCAACTGGAAAAAGGATCCTCATATTGTCTGATCATGTGGTCTCCACAGTTGTCTAAGCCACATCAATGTCAGAATGAGACACTTCTCCAAAGCTGATTCAAAATACATAAATTACAGCACACTTATTTTCTCCTCACAGCTTAGGCTGACTGCTAAAGTGCTGTTTATGCATGGAATAAGATATTGGTGCTCTAAATTAAACTGCAGGTTCTCCCCCTCTCTACTGACTGACTGCATCCAGGACCTAGAGACACTCCCTGCTATTCTATTTTTTTCTTGGCCACAGCATGGGTAAAACCTTTGTCTACTAAAGAGAAGTCTTTCCAGTGATTCATTTTTCATTTGCTTTAATAGGAACATATACATAAAAATAATAATAAAAAAGGGCAGCAAAATAAAATACTACAAAGATGATGCAATTATCACCTTGGGAATAGGAGAAGGAATGAGCCAGACACGACAGATGTGAGCTGCATCAGTTAGTGTCTAGCTGCCAGGCTCCTGGATACTGAAATGGTGAAAGAAGACTAACAGAATATGACTGGAAAGGTAATGGAAAGCAGACAGGAACCTTTGATTGATGGTTAGCTACAGTACTAAACTCAGACTTCAGAAAGGATGAAGAATATCTAATTCTTCATTAAAATCATGCTGAAAGAATGGTGTCAAACTCAATTCACAGTTAGTATTTTAGCTAATTACAGTCACACATTTAAAATTACTACAACTGTGAGAGAAAAATTGAAATTAAATTTGTGTAGGGAAGCACAGCAGTTAAACAGTGATTATCAAGGAAAATTATGTGGCTTCTGGGAAGTACTGAAAGCACTGATCCCAAATAACTTACCATTCATGGGTAAAAGACTATGCACATTTGATAGTTCCATGGAGTATTACTTTGTCTTCAGTGAGAAGAGAGGAACGTCCCTTAGCATTCCAGAGCAAAGCCCACACATCCTGCTCCAAGCAACAGATTACTGGGAGTGAACGCAACAGAAGCTTGAGCCTGTTCTGCAGACTATGCTTTTATGCAAAACTATTCAGAGTGACTCTTACAACCTCCATTGAGACAAGAGAAATCTTCTCTCCCTGTTCTGCTGGCAGTGGCTGTGTCTGCACAGGCAGACAGTGCAGCGCAGCAGGAGCAGAGCTGCAGAGAAAAACACTCGCTGCTGAGGACTCAATTCTGACATGACATGCATTTTCAAAGATTTTACTTCAAGTTCTCTACTCCCTGCATCTGACTGGACGATTGCTGGGGTCAGATGCAGCAGACAGACTCATGGAATAGTTTTCCTACTTTGAGCCTATTTGCATTTAAGCCCAGGTCAGAAGCGAGTCTTCCAGCTGCTTCTTCTCACTGTGCTTCAGTTCACCCTGCAAATGGCCATGGGATTTAAAGAGTGGATGTGGATCAAGTTAAACCCATCAAACATTCAGTCCAGGAGGGTATCTGATGAGTCCCAAACACCGACGACTATTCAGGTCTATAAGAGCTATAAAAGAAAAGATGAAATCAAGACAAATAAGAACTGAACTGCAACAGGCTGTGTTTCTGGATGAAAAGCTGGTTCTGCAGATCACATCCACTCTGATGTTTGAAGCAATGTTATGCAGCGTGCAAGAAAGACACAGCCTGTGGCAAACAATGTCGACATGATGAGCAGCTTAAAAAAAACCCCAAAGATGAAACTTTTTTAGCTAATAATTTCTGGGGTAGAAAGCAGACATTTTTTCAGCTGTGCTGTTTAATTGCAGAACCAACTTGATGGCAAAGGTTTTCAAGGGAAACTATAATTAGCACTGATTCAAAAGGCAAATAACTTCTGTTTCCCTCCCACCAAGTAGGCAATAGCTTTAAAGCTATATTTAGGCTTTCATAAAGCCATTTCCCAATCTGAATTTTATAGTGAAAAAAACACCAGTGTTTAAGTTAGGGAATAATGTGCTCTTGATCACAAGCTGGAAATCTGATTGAATCTAACAAACCCCTGCTAAACGTTGTTCAATTGTCTTTTCACAGTGGACAGTTACATTCTTCAAGTTCTTTGCTGAGTTCCATCTTTTCCAAATCCACAATAAATTTGTGAGAAGAGATATATCACCCTCCCATCAGGCCCATGGCACCTGTGAGTTTTTCAGGAATCTTTCTACTGTTAACTTTCTACTCCCATGCCTAGTCCTCTTCTCACTTGTGAATTAATAGGAATAAACCCAGCCAAAGGCAACTCCCTTTTTCTTTCAGCAAGAGCTCCATTATTAATTCATATTTTAGTATCAAAAACCTAATCACGTTGGACAAACAGGTGTCATATCCTCTGTCCCAATGTTTAATATCCTTATCAAGGATCTGGACAAAGGAATCATTGAGCACTTGAGACTGCATCTTGAGTAGTAAGCCCCTCACTCCAAAAAGACATCGAGGTGCTGGAGTGAGTCCAGAGAAGGGCAACAGAGCTGGTGAAGGGTCTGGAGCACAGATCTGATGAGAAGGAAGCAATAGAGTCACCATGCCTGGAGGTATTTAAAAGACATGTAGGGACCTGTGTAGAAGATGTGTAGGTGTGGCACTCAAGCATGGTTTAGTGGTGGACTTGGCAGTGTCAGCTTAATGGTTGAACCTGAGGATAGAAAAGGCCTTTTCCAACTTAAATGATTCACTGTTTGTGTGAACGTCACCAAGCAAGCAGTGGAGCCGAAGGTCTCCCTTAAGTGAAACAACAATGCTGCAATTACTATCAGCTACAATTTGGTGCAATCACTGACTACTTAGAATCAAGTCCTTCTGAAAATGTACAGTCTCACACAATAATTAAAGCTATTTACTTCAGAACATTCATCCTAATTCTCCCTTTCCTCAGGTATTCAAGAAAATGCCTGGGCATTTGAATATCCTCAAGAAGTATATTGATGAAAGGAGTATATTGATACAAATGAGAGCCCCTTGATGGCCAAAACAAATTGTTACAAAGCACCAAAAATAAATATCAGTTTTTTTACTATCTTTCAGTTCTACTAAGATCCCAATGCTGAGAAATAAAGAACAACCTTTTTCAGTAGATGAAGAAGATAACACAGCAGTCATGTTTATTAAGAAATACTTCCTGGGAAAATGAGTCTTTCAGGAGAACATACATTTTCATTTTTTCAGTAAAATGCAGGAACAGAACCACTTTTGTTCTGTTTACTGGTATTTTGGTTGGTTTTTTATTTGGGATTTTTTTTTTTCTTTATTGCTGACTAATTCTTGGCAGACAGTGAAAGTACATTTTTAGTGACATTCTGAATTACTTAAGTGAAAATTTTAAACATCCATAATTCAGAAACATCAATTCCCTACACATACATTTCAACACCAAAATATTTACCCTATGTTATTTTAAAATAACTTTCAAACTTCATTTTCATCATTAATCTATTTTTTCTGTAAAGAAAGATTGCATAAAAGCTACTTTTTAAATGAACTTTAATGAACTAGGAGAATACAGAATGCAGAATAACGCAAGCTCATGGAAAGGCTTCTGAGATTAATCAGAGTCTTTGGGAACCTGAAGTTCTTACATTCAAGATAAATGTACTGGTTTTAGAAAAACAAGATTCTACAGTTCCCTGTCCCCTGGCACCTTGTAACTATAACTGGACTGAGCAAATTAAGTTTGACCACCACTGAGCAAAGATGTGCATCTTCTAATTAGATAGCATGGGGGTGATGGCTACAGGCCTTGTGGATAAAGCACAGTTATTGTGCCATTCAGCCTTTGGAATATTGAACAGTGCTGTGAAACAGAAAAGGGTCTGAAAATCACCTCACAATTAGAAAAGGCATTTTATCCTAAAGGTTACTGTAGTGTTTAAGGGACTTCACAGTGAAAATGAATAATCATCTGAAAGAGAAGAACCAGTGGACTCATCAAAATGCAAATAAAAAATGAGAGGAAAGTACAAAATAAGGCAGTTCTGTTTCCACATTTCCTGAAACTGTACCAGATGGCCCAGTGCTTGCCTTTCATTAACTAGTGTGCTGAGATAAAGCTGTGTTAATTAAATCACTAAACTACCACTAATTCTCTGTTATTTACTAATTCAACAAATTTAATTTTATTTTTGTTTCGTTCAATACAGCAAATTCTAATTAAGTCTTGTAAAGTTGAAAGGATCAATAATTAAATAAAATAGATGAATAATGATATGTGGTTGTCTGTTATAGCATTAGCCATAAAATACAAGTTCAAGGCACACACTGGCTTACATGGAAGGAATGTTTTGCACTAAAGAGACCCCATGGAACAAAATGTTGAAGGAAGAACTTTCTAATATACTTGCTAGAGCATTACAAATGCTGCCAACACTCTAATCGAGATGCAGGCTGCTTGGCATGGAGCTGTGCAGCTTTTCCCTGAGCTAACCTTGGATCAGGACAGGCTTCCCAGAACCTGGCTTTGGGGCCACCAAGGTTCAGAGCTTCAGCTCCCCTGTACCAGGCAGAGGTAAATACACAGTGCTCCAAGCTGTGGAGAGCAGATCTTGTCTCTGCTCAGGTTTCCTTCACCTCAGTGTCCAAGTCTTGTCTGAAAAGCAGCTCGAGTGCCCAGTTATCCTTTCCTTCCACGTGACCTTTTGGGAAAAGCAGCCATTTGAGTGCACCAGAACAAGCCACCAGCTGTCTTAATTACTTCTAGCAGGACTGGCAATTCAAGGGCTTATTTGAGTGTTTCCCTCTATTTTGCCCTCTGCTTACAACAAGCAGTCCTGGGAGATTTGTTAGGAGCTGTTGCTTTACTCAACCACAGCCAGTTAAGAAGTTCTGTCTTTTTAAGATGCTAAAATCTGAGAGCCAGGAGAAAATAAAATAAATCTGTTGATTCCCATGCAAGGACTCAGCCACTTTCTGGGTCCCTGCTGAGGAGGCATGGCAGCACTAGGACACTGTCCCAGCCCAGCAGGCGCACAAAACCCTAGAGCCTAAAGAGTGAGGAGCAGGAAGCAGAGGACTGCTCTTATTCCAGAAGGGCTAGCTCACAGTGCCTAAAGAGTAATACAGCATAGCTCAGTGTCCATGTTTATCCAGCATATTTGAATTCCTCAAACAAACAAAAACCTTCTTGCAGCTGGGGTGCCAGCCTACTTCATAGCAAAAGTAAACTCCTCAGAAAATATTTGAAGAATCACAGGAAATACTGGCAATTTTTTTGTCATTTTACATGTCGTTGGAAGAAGAGAATCGTGTAGAAAACTGACACTTCAAGGAAAAAGAAACAGAATCAAAACTATTATAATGATTACAACTGACACTCAGTGTTTGCATTTCAGCTCCATCCGTAGCCACTACCCTTTTCTTATTCTACTATACAAGGGAAAACCTCCTGCCACTAAAATCTCTTTAAGACTGTCTAATACATGGAACCAGTGGAAATTTACCCACCAATACAGGAGAATCTGTCAGGAGACAGAAAACATTGTTAAGGAAGGAATCCTACTCAAAAACCTGTTTTCCTAAAAGACAAGGTTGCACTGGATACTGTTGAGTGGACAGTGGAAATAGCACCCAGGGTTAATTACCAATGTTTCTCTAGAGAAGAAAGATTATCAACAGCACAGAGAATGGATAACTACTTCCTTTGGTAACAGCTGTGGCATTAATACTCTTTGAAGGCTGGCAAACAACCCTCCATCAAATATTCGTGCCAAATGCTCATCTGTGCGTATGACAGGTGTAACTAACACGTCCAGCTTTTAATTCTTCCCATATTTGTATTTATGATTCTCAATTAAGTAGTTTCTTGAAACACTCCCCTGTGAATTAAGCCACTGCCAAAGAACTGGAAGCTACACTTGTTCTCTTGCATAGCATTAACAAATTATTATTTGATTCCTAAGAAATAGTGAGATTCTAGAGGTATTTTGCTCATATCTGTTAACTGGGGCTTTTCTTAATGTAGTACACATGTACAGGACACATGAACACCATTTTTCTGCTGAAGCATTAGTGAAAAGAAAAGCAAGAGTAAGCATCTGAATTACACAAAAGGATGATTTCTTTGGACAGCTTCTCATGTGGCTGGTTCAAGAATCTGAGTTTAGAGGAACCTGTGTGACCCAGATCCTGCTCAGGCAGATGAACAGACTGCTGAACTGTCCAGCCCTTGGATAAAGCACGTGGCATTTCTTCTTCCATCCTTCTGAAATCCTGCTTAGAAAGCACACTTCAGGTACAGGCTGAGCAACGACTCATGGCTGAAACACTGATTAAATCTCTAGTGCCACCCCTTTTGCCTTTGAGGGCAACACACCAGCCTATCCTTCCCTTTCAACCCTGAACCAGTTCAGTCTCTAGCTCACGCTCCTGCCCCCAGCAGTACCAGGGCTGAGTGGGTCAGTCAGGCTCACTGTCCCCAAAACTCACAGAACTACCTAAAATTTACTTTGTGGCTGGATGCCGTGCTGATAAAAACATTGCAGAGCATCCATTCTCAGAGTTGATGAATAAATCTGTTTTTAACACACAGATATTTTCAGAATGATTAAGAGGCAAATACACCACAAAACAGGAACCGTGACAGCTTTTATTTTGGATTTAACTGAGATAAATAAAAGTTGTAGCCAATTTCAGTGCTATTAACTTGTGCTTCTTAGTTTTGTTCTGGGTTTTTTTGGTTTTTTTTTTTTTATATTTACCTAATTAGGCATAAAGTCTTCATCAGAAATTTTTGTATGGTTGGGTTTTTTAATCATTCCTTTTTAGAAAGGATTGTTTAGCAAATGCATACAGGCAAAGCAAGAAGTTCAGTGGTCAAACTCCATTCGCCGTCAGATGGTTCTTGTTTTAAGAGAGCACAGCTGACAGAGCAGACTATAAACAGATAACACATACAAGCAGTCATACACACAGAAGCAGAAAATCTTAACTGAGGCCTGTATTCAATTCAGAGCACCCAAAGTAAGAGCAATTTAAGTGTGCTACTTTTCCATCAGCCAACAAACAGTGACGAAGCAAGGCTGATTCCGTTGCTTTCTGACTGGTGACATTTTTGTTCAGAGTTTCCTTTGGAAACATGACTAGCATGGATGTGTTCCTGTCTTGGGAAGAAATCATGGAAGTAGGTAAAAGATCTGTAATTACACTTTCTTCTAATTGTTTCTGATGCTCAAGCTGAACTCCTCTTCAAGGAGCTTAGGTGGTTCATAGTCTTCAAGGGATTATGCTCTACTGAATATCGAATAGCAAGTCTAAAACATTCCTCACCTGTTCCAGGGCCTCAGCAGACAAGCTTAAAAAGGCCAAAAACCCTATTTTTGAAAAAGGGCTTCTTTCTAGGTTGGTGGATAGGTTTATTTCACCTGTTTATCTTTGGGGTTTTCTTTGTGCAAGAAAAAAGAGGAGTATATTTCATGTATTTATTTCTTACTACTGTTCTGGAATTGAGAACATCAAGAAGCTAAGCTTGAGTGATTGGAGAATACTTGCACCAAGTTTCGTCTGAGAGAAAAAGCATTTGTTCTTGTACAAAAAAAAATAGGTCAAGTCAAAAACATTTCAGAAGGACAGCAGCAGGCATTTGGAAAGAAAAGCACTTTACATTTCTTGTAGATGATGTGTGGAAGAGGAGAATGAAAAATCAAATAAATACTATTAAATAAATACTATTGTTGACATGCCCTGATAGAAGGAAGAACAAGCCAGAGACACAATGAACTCAATCAAAAATAATTCAATTATTGAGAAAATAATTGCAGTGAACTTGCATAGTATGTACTCAAGGTGCCATAATACAAAGTCTAACACATTCCTGGATAAATTAAATGGTCATCATATATCATAAATTTTGGGGGTTTTAATCTTTAAAGTATTTGCAATTCTTTTAAATTTGAATCCTTTAAATTTACAGTAACTTGTCTGAAGACATTACACTATCTGTTACTACACCAGTTAATTGGTTACCATATATTATCAGGTATTAAATTTGATCTGTGCAGAACTACAGAATTCTGTTCTTCCTTTGAAAAACATGTGGAACACTTTGTCCACAATTATCAATAGCACTCCTCAAGAGCAGAAATTGCATCTGGACCCTAAATTGCCTGGTTTCTTATTTCTTGATCTTAGACATAGCATTTCAACTTGATCATCTCTAGAGAACAGGTAAACAAATTAAAGGCCTAAGTAAGTTATTTAAATCCTACAATTTAAATGTCCAAACACTCCAGTTTATCAGGGTCAGTAAAGCAATAATGAATAAATCTGCCTTAATCACAAAGTAGTCAACTCTTACTTAGCCTGGCATTTCCTGCTGTCTTTTTGCCATGAGCTTTTTGAAAGGAATAATTAGGCTTTTGTACTGCTATCAGAAAACTGGCAGCATGTAAAACTTCCCTGTATGCACCAGAGTCCAGGAATTTCACAGGCACAAAGCACTGGGGGTGAGCTAACTGTCCTTGTATTCCACATCTCTTTTAGAAATATAAGTTCCAATTAAAACCAAGGTTTTTTCTACCCTATAACAATCTGGTTTATTAATCTTTGACCCTACACACCCAAACTGTCACTTGCTGAGCAAGCTGCCTGCAGTACCATTGTGATCAGATTTTAATGCATATGGTGGCTCTTGGCTCCTTTGCAGTCTCAAATAGTTGCTCTGACTTTTTTCCCAAACAACGAAGTGCAATTTTGAACTTTGGATAGCTTGCTAATAGGTCCCCAGACATGTAAAGCTCATTGGTAGTCCAGAAATAACATGTTATATTCATTAAAAGATCCAAAATTTTTCACAATAAATTTTACATCATGTACTATTTCAACACACTGAGCAGCAAGTAAAAATTCAAACCTAAGGGATGAACCCACCCTTGTTACCTTTTGCTTATTCAGTCACAATTCTCATCCATAAATTATCTCCTTCCTTCAAATATTAAATGAATGTACACAACCTTCTCTTACATATCTTTCTTTGCCAGTTCATCGATACCCACTGGTGCTATTTACAGACCAAGGAAGAAACTAAATCCATATCCATCCTCCAGTAATTCTGCCACAACAAAGCAGATGAGAAACAGATTCTAAGAGCACCGTGCACAATAAATTAAGATATTTATTTTGAGGAGATTCATTTTAAAGATGGATCCCACACAAACACAAAAAATAGGTACCTCGGGATATGCAACACATAACGTAAAGTTTACTTCTCATAAATTGTCCATTTCCTAAGTTTGTCAGATTTGTTGCTGAAAATCTACTTTCCTTGAGAAATTGTAAGTTCTCAGAAATGAAGAAACTTCCCAGACTAGTAAAACCACATTCGTTGCAGAAAGACTGCAATTTCATAATGGCAGCTGATCCAAAATTTTACCTGCTCTCCCCATCCCTAATTTCTTAGAAGAATTACAGAAGATACTTGAGTTTGCTAAAGTTTCACCCAATAATACGCAATAAAAAATTAACTATATTTACAAAGGGAAATGAAACAATCTTGTTCTAAAAGCACAGTTCTGCAAACAACAGGAAAAATTAACAGTAGATGTTACAGGACAATTTTTTTTTTCCTTCCAAAGAAAAATATGATAGGACAGACATTTAAAAGCCTAATGCAAGTCTAAATCCAAAACTCTAACCTAAACAATTTTATTATAGTTTCTAATTAAACTATCCCCTCATGAACCTACTGGTAACAAAGAATTTTTAACGCGAAACTGCTGATTTTAAGAAAAAAAAATTATCACTTATATTTGTTCTTCACAGGTGGAGTCAACCACCAAACTGCACTGCTAGCTGTTTATAAACAGCTTTTGTTAAAAACAAGCTAGTGCTGCAAATATTTTAATCGCAGGTTGTAAAAGCAGAGAGAAAAAGCAAGTTTTGTGGTGAACAAAGCAGCCTGTCACGCTATTGTGCCCCGAGGGCGAACAGAACGTGAGATGCTCTATCAAATAAAATAAAAACAGCTTGTACCTTTTTCACGTTAATTGGCTCATGATTGAACTTTAATAAACCCACAAACTCTCTTTAAAAGTTTCCTTCCAATTTTTAAACTTTATCTCTTTATTTAGAATTTCCTTAGTTAAATGAATTCCAGAACCAACGCAGTGCAGTGGCAGGCTTTTATTGCCATTCAGTTCTTTATTCTATTCTAAGCATTTCAAGCCAGCATGCACATTCTTGCTCAAAATATTTTGTTATCATTTTCTTCATGCTTCTTATTTATCTTTTCAACTAGCTCTTAGGTATGTTTCTACTTTCACAGCTTGATCATCCACAGGTGTATTATTTAAACGTCCTCCAAGACAGGCGTAGCACAATTTTGAACACAATACAGAAGGAAAACAAGAAACCAGTGCAGAGTACGCATTTAAAAACACCCTTGCTCCAAAATTGCCTGTTTCTTGTCAACAGCTGGCACATTTAGACAACCAAAGATACCCAGTGTATAAACTCCTAAAGCTATGTCAGTCGCACCGCCTAATTTCTGTTTAGCTTCGGGTTCATCCATTATGAGGAAAAAAAAAAAAAATTTTTCCCCCCTATCTGCCTCTCACTAAGTGAATTTCCTGGACTAAACAGCTGGGAAAGGAACATACAGGTAGTCAAAACAGAGCAAGTAAGAGAAACTGACTTCCACATGAACTTTAGAAAAGCAATAAGCTTATTCAGCATGGTCACAATTAGTGAAAGGGCTGAGGAAAGAAGGGGTTTTGCAAAAAATTCACATATTTCTGAAAGATTATATTGTAGCACCTGTGAATAACAAAAGTTATATTTAATCTCAGCAGATATATTGCATTAATGCTATTGAATCTTGTCTTTAACTCAATGCACAAAGAAATTTTATGGAGCTTCCAATTTAATTCTATCACTGTTGACAAGACCAGCCACCACAATTACAGCGTCTTTAAAATAAACTATTAGAAACTATTTATTCAGTGAGAGACCAGGTAAAAATGCATCTCCTATGTAGAGAAATGCATTCTAGACTACACCCAAATTACATGCCTATTACCACAATATTTTTCTTTTTTGTTTTTGCAGAATTTCAGAAGGGTCACCAGGAGTGAGGAGAGATTATGGAAGAGTCTGGGAACTGCTTTCCTCAAGCCTCAAAAGATTCAGCATCCTACCCTGTTTTTTGCACTGGGTAATATTTGCCTGGCTTCTATGCAGCTTCACTACTATCCATTTTATGAGGCAATCCACAGTTGGGTGAATTACCCCTTCATTTTTACAGTTTGGGTATGTACTTAGCAAAATTAGATGCCATTAGGTTTATAGCACCACAATATACTTAGTCTGCAGATTGTAACTCTTACTATTGATTTCAGTGAACAAGGAAAACAAGCTTGCTTGGAGGCCCAGGACTTGGTATTTCCTTATCTCAAAATTCTTATACGCCTACCAGAAGCCAAATCATTTTTTAAAAATAGGTGTGATGGTCTGAAAAAATCCAGCCTCAGAAATTCTCATGTTCCTGTGATGGGATGTGTGGCTACTGCAGAATTAAATCCAGCAAGCTCATACAGCCCTGGATTATTTTAAGATAGAGATAATGAGACAATAAAAGACCTTAGTTAGTTATGTTGTTTGTTGAACAATCATTTAAAATTAGGTAAGACTGGCACCATATGAGTTAATAGGAACATTTTCTACCCATTTGAGTGCTGATTTTCCTGTTCAGGGTATGAAGCCATTGTTTTCCCATGGCTTAATATTGGGAGAAAAATACACACTTTTTGGTCTATGTAATTGTTCTTTCTTATACATCTTCTTTATACTTTGAAGAAAAAAAAGACACTTTCTGAAGGTAGCATTTAATGTCAGTAATCAGCAACCACTGATGTTTCCAAGACTAGCAATTCAAACTCTCCTGAAATAAACAAAATAGCTCTGCTACAGAAATGCTTAAAATAGCTTTTCCTCTAATTTTAAACCAATGCAAGCCTTACATTGGTGTGAGTTTGGATCATCACAATTTGAACATATTCAGCTGCACTCCACAATTACCAAGGCAAATATGTAACAACTCAAATTAACAAAATACTTAATCACAAAAATAAAACAACTGCTTTTCAAATACCACCTTGTGTAAAAAATGGTCTGCACCTTCATAGATTTTTTTTTTGCTCTGAAATACATGCAGTGACAATACTCCATTCTAAACCCATTGTTTAATAGTCAACAAAGGAACTTATATAAAGGAATTCATCACAATGACCACTCAGGAATTGCATGTTGGTTAATTACAACCTTATGGTAGTGCGTTTATGAAAAACCCCATCCAAAATAATTTGTAAATAATGGTCACAATACCACTGGCCATATGTTTGGTTGTGCTCATTCTTCATTCTGTATCTGGTCCCTCAGTGCTATTTGAATTTCCCTGTTAATCTGCAACTGAATAGTGGGTGAGCACACTTTGAAGAACCAATTTATAAGGTGATATAACTTACTAATTTCTTCATTTTGGGCTTATGACTATAACTGCTTTAAAAACATTTCTGTGCTCGTTCTCTCTAAGGAAGTTTATGTCATCTTGTTCATAAAATGACTCTTATATCAAAAAGCTTGCTGGCATTAGTTAATTTTTCTTCCATTAAAATTGCTTCCAAACTTCATTAGAGTGATATTTGTTGTGCACATCAACAGCAAATTATTTGATTAATTCAGTTAAGATTTTGAATTGTCTATTTAAATTCTTCAATACTTCCTCAATATTAAAGAAAGAAGTTTCAATGCTGTCATTACTCTGTCTATCCTGGAATGGTTTGCACTCGAATGCTTAGTCAGCCCAGAGAGAGATTTACTGAGTTCAGCTAAACTGGAGACTATTAAATCTCCAAACATTAATCCTCTTTATTCAACAACAGATTTAGAATGAAACATAAATACTCTGGTTCAAAAAACTGCGTATGGAGTCCAAGTATAACAGAGCACATCAAAGATCATTAGAGTAATTATTTAAAAGGCAAAAATAAAAGTTAAATGGTGAAGCTTTATCTGCCTGGGCCACTGCACAGCACAGAATGATCAGGTAAAGAGAGATGTCCAATGGTTTGTGTATTAAGGTCCAGCTAGAGCAGACTACCAGGGATTCTGCCCAGGGGATACTCTGCAAGGATGGATATTCCACCACCTCTCTGGGAAGCCTGTTCCAGTTTTAATCACCCTTGAGGTTAAAAGAATTTTTAGGGTATTGTGGTGGGATTTCCCATTTTTTTTGATGAATGGAAGTCGCCTGTAAGACCCTGGCTCAGTTCTCTCTCTATCCTCCAATGTTTGCCTTAGTCTCAGGAAACTGCTCCCACCTCCAGACATTCTGAAGACCATAGTGGCCTTCCAGGAACATTATCCACCTCTCAGCACTCTCAAATGGCTGTAACTCAGCCTTACCATTTCTGCATCTCTTGGCAAACCCCTTGGCTCTCCTCTGGGCGGCAGGCACAGCTGCATTGCCCAAAGAGTCAGTGTCCATCCATGGCAGCGCTGCAGCCCGGCAAGCCGTAGCTCCAGGTTTTTGTAATCAGAGCTCTGCAACTGGGGAGATTCCCAGATCCTTTTGTTTGCTCCTCTCATTGCATGTATTTGTGTGCAAACATTTGAGATGCCTTCCTGTCGCCAATGCTTTCTCAAGGGAAGCTCCACAAGCTTCCCTCTCAGGCTGTCTCCCAGCTGTGTCTCTTCTCCTACCATGCCAGTGGCATGGCTGACTTTATTCTGGTCTCTAAATCAGGAAGTCTGTTTCCCTTCTCTTTCCAAGATGTATAAAGCTTCTAAATTAACGAGTTGTATGAGGTACTTTGGAGGAGTGTGCTAAAGAAGCAGGACTTCAGTGATGCTTCATTTGAAAATGCCTACTTAATCTTAATATTGGATTATATTTCCACTGCCCTAAAGTGTTCCTAACAAACCATCCTAGTATTTCCAGACTGAAGCAACAGAGAGTTCTTGGTCACATGTCAAAGCAAAAAATAGTGAATAACTAATTCATTAGTTCAAGAAAGAATATGACAGTATGTTTAAGCTATTCAAGAAAGAGTGATCAATTAAAAAAAAAAAGATAGGTTCATTAACGTGCAAAACCATGAGAAAATGGAAGTATATCCTTGACTTACAAAGAGTCAAATGCAAGTCAAGTTACACTTGACCTGTAGTGATTTATAGCTACACACATATAGAGGAAAAAGAAATAATCTGAGAAAGGAAGAAACTGGTTTAGCAAACGGAATGATTTTAGCGATTGCTGATAAATCTCTATCTGAAACTGATAGAAAACCTGTCCAGTAAAAAACTGAAGTCAGTGGAGCTATGCTGATATATACCTCAGAAAGGTCAGATTTTCCCCACTGTTACCCACCCCTCACCAAGATGCTTCTTTCTTTTGCCACCATGCCTGGAAATGATTCAGTTCCCTTAATTACCTATCTGAGCTTGACAACAATCATTTAAAGAGCTTGTTTAACAACTGAACCCATAGTCTCCAATATTTATTAACAGAACCAGGGCAGAGTCTTATTCTGTCTGATCAATAACAGTTTGAAACAATTAGAGCTCAACGAACCACAGCACCACATACCTTGCTTACTGCTATACTGTAGCCTGGCAAACCCCTAAGATCATATTTAATGCATTTTAAGCATATATTTAACATATGTATTCTGTTAGCCTTTAGGTCTCTGGAATGGCACACAGCAAAAAACAAATGTAAATAAAGCTCATTGATTGAAAGTACATTGTTACCACTCTCTCCTAATGGTAACATCCCACAGACAAATCCTTTTTCTTAACATCACTATTCAAATTATAAATACTATAAAGATAAAGCATTGAAAACCATACTTAGTGTTACCAAAAAAAAAAAGAAAAATCCATTTGAAACTGAAGGATCTTATGCAGCTGCAAGTTTCACAGCTAAAGACCAAATTCAGCTTTTCAAAATGCAAGTTTGTTGCTGCTAGTAAGGATTATTGACAGCCACCTGAAGTTTGGAAACTAAGAGTGTTTTGCTCCTAGAAGCAGTTTATCAGTTACTCTATTGTATTTGTTCCAAAACATGATATATTATCGGATTACATTGCTGCATTTCCTTTCCAGCTCTCTGGGGGAAAAGCCAGGCCCTTTTGAAAGGGAGATGTGAGAGACAGTGAAGAGCTGCTTCAAGAATATTTTGCTAGGTGACATCCCTGACACTTACTGGAGTAGTGTGTAACTTTATTGTGCAACCATTGCTTTAGTGAGGTGTGACCAAGGCCTGGGAGCATTTGGTTATGAATACACATTAGCAAAGTTCCAAGGCACGATGATTCTTATATCCTATTTTATACTCCCAGCAGTTCTTGATAGCAGGAATGAAATAAAGTTGAATTGTCTTAGCTTTGGCTTCTAACTTGAAAGATTAAAGAATAGGAGTTAAATTTGAACTAAGTATAGTGGAAGCTTATAAATACACAACATAACACTTCACAGGACTATACACAGAACTTTACCTATGGTCCACTTGCCTAAAATTTAAACTGGGTTTGTGTCATATATTCACAAGCCAAAATAACATAATTTATCCATTTGGTAAAAAAGCGAAGTTATTACTAGAAACATGATTCTTGAATTCTCTTCTTAATCCAGCTCCTAAACTCCTTTCCAACTTTCTGTTTGGATATGAGCTTCCATTCCCTAATTTCTAGGTGAGTCTTTTTTTCCTCTCTTCCCCTATTGAACTCTGAGTATGTTTCACAGATGGTATGGTATTACCATTGCTTGAAAATGAATATGCTGCTCACGAGAGACAGCCAACAGCCCAGAAATCAAACCTTCAACCATTGGATGGAGCAACTGGGCAATGGTTGTACTGCTGTCTGTGCCCTTTGTCTTTTCAAGCCTGTTCGGGATTTATGAATTGTTTTCTATCTATTCTCTGAGGTTTTCTGCATGCTGTGCTCTGTGTCTTTATTCCACAGAAGGAACCTATGAACTTCAAAGATATGTCAAGTGAGCAATCCTGCAGAAACTAGTGAAAAATGCTTGTGCATCTAAAAATTCACATATTGAAATCCTTTATTTCATCTTCTGAGATTTGTAGTAAGACATCAAGTTGCAGCCAATAGGTTTTTTTCCTTATCTTAGCATTTCTGGCAAATTAGGATGCTAACTCCCATTTCCACAGGAAACACCAAGCCATTGGCATCTACCTTTCTCCAACATATCTGAATCTAAAAAGATACTTCTAGGGGATTCTAAGTCAAAAGTTTCCTCTATTGCTCAGCTATTGTTTCCTGTCATGCGACTGCTACTTGGAGAATATATCAACCCTAGTTTGGCTGCACAGGAGTTATTTCTGTCACGTGTTCCTTCCATTTAATCACTGGTTCCCCATTTTTATCCCATTAGGGTTTGGAGAATATAATCAAATTTCCAAAAGCAAATGGGATTAATATTCAGTCTCCCTTCCCTTTCAATAAGCATAATATCACGGGATGGGGGTGCAGCAGATCATGCCAGAAAGGTGCACATTTATTACAACTGGATGTTTACAAACCATTGCTACTCACAGTGCAAGAAGGTGAAGCCCTGACTTGCCCCGACAAAGGGCTATTTTGGAGCAGCATGGTGAGAGTGACTTGCTGAATCACAAACATTTGCTCCTAGAGCTCATTTTTTTGAGAGAAGCATAAACTCAATGCCAAACACCTGCTTCACTATAACTTTCAGTCTTTTTACTCAGCATACCCTCCCCTACATCCTTTGTTTTCCACAATATTTTTCCTGAGATATCTCATATCCCTTTCTCCTGCATCTACCGTGACAATTTTCAGACGTCACTTTTGCTGTCACATATCACACAATCCTTCTGCTTACGTTTTCAAAGAAAAATAAGGTTTGATCCAGGCTGTCCTTAAGACAAGCTGCAAAAATTTTCTTCCCTGTCTTATTTGTGAGTATCACATAATAGCTATGCACAGCAGGATGCAGTGTCTCTAAAGAACAGGTATAAAAATAAATGATTGCTCCTCCTTAACAAAGCTACTTAGAGAAATCTCAGGCTTGAATTCCAAGGTCTGAGATTTTGTCTCTTTTGATTCTATTTCTGTTACTGCTAACAGCCTATTTTATGAAAATACATGGTGTTAAAGAACAAAAGCAACTGGTCAAACAGACAAAATCCTCTGATGGCTTGAGTAGTAAGTAAAAAAAATCTTCTATTCATGTAGTTTGAAATAAGGAACTTGGCCACTGGCAGTGCAGATCCCGGTGAAGAAGGCTGCAGCCAGCCAGCTGCTTTTTTTCCAGCACTGGGTAAAAAAGCAGACAGCTGGAGAGCTGGCTGAAACCTATTGCTTCCCAAAGCAAAGTACCTTCATGGAAAAAATAAGGAGTCTATAAAGGAAAACAGGGACTCCCCGAGGCAATGAGTGGGTGAGTAACCTGGGCATGTTTGACAGGAAAAGACTATTTTCACAGATGGAGATGACAGTGAAGGATGAAATCTCAATGGGGCTGAACCCAAAGCAAAGATCATGAAAAATAAGAACTGATCAGGTATCAGACAAAACCCCAAGTACTCACTAGCCCTTGATGAGCACATGTAAGTCAGACAAGTGGCCAGCAAGCTCACACACCCAGAAATGTAACGCACCATAAGGCATTAGAAGTGCAGTAGGAGGTAGCAAAGCCACCCATGCAGCAGTTGCTCAGAAACTGTACATTACAGGACATAAAAATAGTGCTGTATGCTAAGAAATGGAAGCAAGCAAGCTTTTACCACAACATCTAATGGCTGAATAAAAATATGGTGATAAATGGCACAACTCCGAAACCTTTCACATTAAGGGAGACATTGTTATCTGGAGGCAGGGTGATCAGGCACAAAAAAAAACCCCTAGCCAGGCTGTGGCTATATGATTTTTTTTTCTTTTTAAATGGCACTGCCTAAATCAGAGATTTTTAAATCACGCCTGATTAAAAAAAGGCTTACTTTTTTTTGTCTTACTTTTATGCCTGTGACACATAAAAGAAAGACAATGATATCATCTGCAGCCTGAAGGAATCTTTCAAGCCACTCCTTGTGTGCAAGAAATCTGTGAGACTGCTGGAACCAGAATAAGCACAGCTACCAAATGAAATGGCTGTAGCTGTAATTACAGCAGCTATATTCATTAAAGCCAGGAGAAAAAGAAATTCAAAAAAGAATGGAAGAAAAAAGAAATCACAGTAAGTTATAATACCATTATTAAAGCAGGAATCTTACTAATGACAATTCCAAACATTTTTTTTTTTATTATTAGCACGGTGCTTTGGTCAGACTTGTTCTCCAGGCCATTGGGCTTTGATCACTTTTTAGGGATGTGCTGATCTGTGGTGCTGATAGCAAGACCGGTGAAAAGCCTTTTTAATAATGATAATGGCAATGAAAAGCAGCTTCATTTACTTTATCCCACATGAATCTCCATTACTGTGAGCAACCTAAGCCATGACAATACTGGTGCTAAGTAGCCAAGCAAAAGCATGAGCCATTTTCTAACAAACCTATTAAGAAAGGAAAATTAATAAGATCACATCTCAGTACCACAGTGCTCACGCTTTTCATGCAGCTGTACAATATATACATATCAGTTTCTGCACTCCTGCGTTAATAAAGAAGCTGCAGGTTTAACCTGGATACCCTTATCTCTGCTCACATCTGCAGTGCTGCTCTTCTTCCCCCGCTGTTTTCTCTTAAAGGATGCCAAGAAAGCAGCATTTAAGTCTTTTGTCTTCTCTTTTGCAAATCCTGCGCTATTATCAGCTCCTGAGCAGAGAGAGTTTCCTGCCAGGCACCATGCCAAAGCCTTGGCAGTCAGAAAGGTTTTAACTCATTCCAGGACAGATCTGAGCACTTTGCACTGAACGGAAACAAGACTGGTCACAGGCTCAAACAACTTGAGAAGTTTAGAACTTACTGAAATAAATATCAAGCTCTCATTTTCAATGGCCTCTTCTACTGATTTCATCTCTCGTCATATAAACCCTTTTTCCTCACAGCACCTTCTGGGCAACTTGACTTAACCTTTGGCCATCAAACTTCCAGGGGAACTAGGGCAAACACCCCCGGGTAGCTGAAGGGCCAGTCATCTCCCCATCGGCACCCCCAGGCAGCACCAGCAAGGCTCGGATGCCTCACCATGCACGCCCTCCTCTCCAGGGGCCCCACCCCGTGCCCGCAGCCCTGTGTTGGCTTTTGTGCCCTGGCAGAGCACGGCCTTGGCACTGCCAGCCCACCCCAGCCATGACTCGCTGAAGCGCTCGGTGCCCCACCCCTTCCAACCAAACCGAGCCGTGCAGTGCCGGGCTGCCTTTGATGGTTCAGCCATCATTTACAGCCGGCCTGAATTAGCATATACTGTGAAATAGGCGTTTAGCTAAGGCTTTAATGGTTTTCCGAAAAAAATAAAACAAACATACAATGTGGATTCAGATTAAAATGGTGTAAATAGAAGTTAATGAATATTATTACTTGAGTTATTAGAACTTTCTGCTTGAAAAAATTTAATCTAATATTCCCATTTTTAGTATTGCCAACAGCACTGGGGCATGCAGTTCAATAGTTCAAAGTTACCAGCTTTATAATTGCTTTCTACAGACCTTAAAAAAAGCATTTAAGTTTCAGGCTGTAACTGAATGGAATGAATTACCCATAGTCACTTCAAATGCAAGGAAAAAGTGTTATTGCTGTGCTTAGGTATTTACATACCTTTTCCTTTAAGAAACATGAGGAAGAACTAAAAAACATGGTAAACAAATGAGAGAAAATTCTGTAATCAAAGAATTAGGAAGCCTTGGGCATTTCCAGCTCAACCAGTATTTTTAAATAAGAGAGATTAAGTTGATATTTTAAATGATATCACAGGTTTTCTTCAAGACACAATGTTATAAAGACTGAATTGCACTTTATTTACTCTTATCTATACTTTGTGTACTCAGTAGAATATAAGCTGGGTTCATCTCTTAATGCAGCTCACTCAGGACAAAAGGTGTGGCTAGCATGCTATCTTCAGGTTAAATGGTTTTACAATTTGTTGACAAATCTGTTTTAACACCACCAGTTAACGCTGCATGTGGAGACTGTGCCACTGGAAAGAAGAATTATTTTGTCCTGGTACTGACAGCTGCCTTGCTGATAACACCATCAGATTTACCATTTCACTGGCAGCAGTACCTGAGTGGCCACCTGTAAGGACACATTGTTTTCTGAACCACTATAATGACTGCTTAAGTTTTAAACATTTAAAAATACAATTAAAACAACAGATGCAAATATCAGTTATGGGAGGAAAAACCCCTAGGAAAGTAGTCTAAGTACTATTTAAAATATCACACATGGTTTTCCAGCCTGAATCATTCACCATTTTACACTTGGATAGATGAAAGAATCAGAGAACTAGTTATAACTCGGATATGTAGGAGCAGATTGACACAAATTACTATGACAATCAGCCCAAGTTATTTCAAAGGCCTTGTTTTAGGCAGAGTAATTTGGCCCCAAATCCTAAAGGTTTATTTGAGATTTACAGAATTCCTAGGAGGTGGGAGTAGATAAGAAATGAAAGATCATCCTTGTCCTAATACTGCTTTGGATGTTCTTACTTCGCTCACCTACGTCTGTACTGAAAGTTACATTTATAAAAGGAAAACCCCATGATTTTCACTGAGGCTGTTACTGAGATAATTGCCTCATAATTCTATGTTCAAGTGCCATGATCAATGGCTCTGCAAGCTTTTACCAAGGAGGAGCAATAGTTCCAGAGATAGCAAGCCTTTCTTTCCTGCATCTGCCATAAGAAAAACCCCAAACCAAACCCTGAATTGAAGGGCTTCTGCAATTTGTAAAGTTCCGAAGTAGAATAGGGACCACAGACTGAGGTTCAGATGGAGTTCCCGGTTTGTACATTATATAGCAGAAAGGAACATGATTCAGTGTAGCCCCAGAACTGTTTGCTTTTCAAATTCAGCCTGCTTCCCTGCAATATAGCAGAAATGTCAAGCCCAGCTAAACTTAGACTAAGTGTTTAACCTGCAAGCCTTTCTCACTGTACAGAGCAATAAAACTTGCAATGACTTCAATGGGCACTTGTACCAAAGAGCCCCTTTGAAGTTATCTTTGATGACAAACTCAGATTTTTTTGAAGTTAACTCTAAGATCTGAAAGAAAATAACATTTAGGAGGCATTTAACCTCTTTTTTGGTTTTGAAGGCTCAATGGTAGAGATCAACAGGATCAGCACTTACAGAACATGAACCACTCCTGAGAAAATGCTTTAAGGTCTTTGTTTATAATGAAATATCCAAGTATTACTTCTTTCCTTTTAGACCATTGCGCATCATGAGAGGAGAACTTGCACATCTGCTTTTCAGTCAAGAGACTCGAGATCAGAAAAGTCCAAGAAAATCTTTTTGTTTAGGTACATTTCTGACATCAGCAGGTGAGATCTTGCCCGAACACATCGAAATCCAGACAGCTGAGACAAGCGTAGAACTTAATTACATGCTCAGTATTCACTGAGTGCTCAGTTTGAATAGCAAAGCCTTCCAGGGACTGGTTTTCCATTTCACTAATACCAGTGAAACTGGTAAACTCCAGTACGTACTGTGATTTTTAAAATTTTTTTAGGTTGTTTCTAAGTCACACGGATGCTACTGACATGCATAGCACATGTAGTTGAATGCTTCTGAGACAGTGCACTTGAGTATGGCCAGTGCACACAGTCTGGTCATATCCATAGGAATGGTTCTGTTTCAGAAGCACCATATAAGTGTCCATAATACCTAGAAACTTTTAAGCATCTTCTGCCAAATGTGCACAGAAAAATAATGAAATATGCTTTGTAAAAACTAAGAAAAATCTACAGATAAAAAACTTGCTATATTTTATATATTCTAATACAGAAATTTTACCTTTTTTTCCTTTTCTCTACAAGGCTACTGCAGAGCAATTTTGGCCAACTTACAGATATTTAAACAGATTTTATTATTTAAGCATGTGATGGAAGCATGTGAGCATAGATTACCATTTAATGTGTTAAAACATTCCTGCACCAGAGAATTACTAAGAGGACAATGATGAAAGATGCATTTGATTCTAACAGATTGAACCATATCACCTGGAGGAAAGCTGTGGGCTGCCCAAACTGCACAGAAAGTGCAGCTCCACGGGTTTTGTACATACAAATGCTCCTGCACATGAAGTTTCCAGTGCAGAAGTGAGCTCCAGAAGCGCCAAGGGATGAGGCACTGCTGCAAACCCCCACCCAGGCTCCTGTATCCTAACAGCTGGATTCATGTTAGGGGCAAAAATTCCCCTATGTCACATAGCACAGTATCAGTGCCATAAAAGCCTGAGGCTAAGCTTCCTGAGGGAGAGAGCTCAAAAGTGAATAGACTGGAAAAGAATGTAATCCTAAATAAGCTTCCTGTGCCTCATGTACAGACACAACAGAAGTTCTTTTAAGGAGAAGTACTGAGGGGTTTTGGGGTTTGGTTTGGGGCTTTCCATGGTTTTTTTGTTGTTGTCTTTTTTTTTGTCATTAATAACGGAGAAAAAAATACGAAAGGTCTTGCACTTTCCTGAAATTATGAGAAAGAAATATAAAAAGGGGAACAAAAGTTAACAAGAACTCAAAAGCACTGAAATTAATCTACCTTCAAATACAGTTTCTTTTGGATTTCTCTATTCTAATGAGGAATTTTTCATAAATTCTTTTCAGAGCAACTGGACTTGCATGTTATCCTCTTTTCCTCCAAATGGTCTGCAGAATAAAAAAAATAAGTACTGAGACGAGCAGTTTAAGTCAGCTCAAGGGACAAAGTCCAGTGAGGAAGCACATAAAGTTTGAGTTCATCATCATTTAAATCTGAAAACCCAGGAAATACACAAGTGACCACCCCTTCCAAAATAACTAGGATTTATTGCTTCTTCAACATAATACTGAATTTTGTGCCTTTTCCCTTGTTATACAGATTCTCATCACAGTCACCACGCTAAAGGACTGATCTTTTCCCAAGAAACTCCATTTCAGAAGCATAAAAGGGCTACAAGAGATTCAGACGGCCTGGTAAGTTTGAATTTCATCTCTAGCAAGGTAACATCTACGATAACATAAAATAACCAAGTAAACTCATAAATACAGTTTATTATGAAAGTGCAGGATGGTTTCTGTGAGGGGGAACCCTCCTAGTCCCGAACAATCTACGGCAATGTCTGACAACATGTGAGTGAAGGGATTCCATGAACATAGCACAGCTGCAGTCTCAAAATTTAGAGTTATTAAAAAAGTCAAGTTCCACTAGACTGGAGGAAACAGCCATTTCTGGACTGAGTGCTAATCCAAAGAAAAAAAAAGTAAAAAATATGGCTTAACCCCTGCTGTACAGGGTGAGGCCAAGTCAGAGACATTCCCTAGGTACTGGTCTCTCTCAGCATCTTCATCCATGGAATAAAAAGGAAACTGGAAGAGGATTCCAAACCCTCCCAACCCACAAGCAGCAGCTAAACAGGAAGAACTCCAGAAACATCCCCCCACAAAGGTGAAAAAGCAGGCAAAAAGATGACAAAGAAGCTTCAGTGGAAATAATGCACATTCCTGTTCCTAGGTACCATAACATCACTCTGCCCACTGCAACTACAGAAAATTCCATTTTTAAAAATAAATTTTAATTATTGACAAGAGTTAACAATACAGCTTAGATATCCTCAGTGGTTTTTTAAAGTAGCTTTTTCACAGAAGAAAAAAACCACCATAACACGAGTCCATCTACTTGAATGTCAACAAAATAAAAACTAAAGCAGAAAATAAATGTTAGAAGACAGTGACAAATCAAGCTTTTAATTTAAAAAAATAGCCATAAATACTTCTGACATTAAAACAAGCCCTACAAGTGTGTTAACTTTAATGATTACTGAAGAAAAACCAAAACAATTGGACTGAATTATCCTATAAATTCAGCTTTATGGTACTTTGTCTGAGGAAACTCTGATCTAAGCAGAGAAATAACACACTCCTAAAATCTCTAAGGAAGACGTACAAGCAATCTTCATTAAAACGACACAGTCCCTATTCCTCCTCAAGAGATTTAATTTGTGGTGGGAAACCTGTATGGTAAACTGGGCACCAGCTCCCTTTGATACTTTTTATTCTTTTCAAAACCACTGAAGTCTACTTTTGGTGGTTGTAGATGCACATAGATAACACTTTCAGGGATGAGCTCCAAGGCAGGAAAAACACTCATGAAAAGAAATCAACAAAATTCTGCACAGTTTAAATGCAGGTGCAGCATGTAATAACAGGTTTGTGGGCCTTACAGAACAAAAGCAGTACTGAACTGTAGGTGCCTCTCAGCAAAGGTGAGAGGGCTCTTACAGAACAAATGCTGTTTAGCACATTAAGGGTGTTAATAAAAAACACAAACTACTGTGTGTAAACTGCGTGATTTCTAAAGGCTTTTCAGAACCTAGGATAAAACTTAAATCTACATCGGAATGAAGAAAGGAACTGACAAAGAAAAATCTTAATGCTCAGCAATACTTCAGTGTTGGAGTGAGAGCTCCTCTGGACCCAGGCCCAGAGGAAAACCAAAGCACAAGAATTGAATTAAAACCTTGGGATAAGCTGAGATACATGAAATCACAACAAAGTGAAATAGAAATACAGATTTTTAACTCTTAGTATAAATATATGCTAAGTGCCTTAAACATTGAAAAGCTGCAGCAAAGAGACCTTAAACACAGTTTGTAGTGCAGCAGTTTTACCTTTTTACAGAATTTCCTTACTCTAGACAAAACATAGATAGAACTATATTGTTCACATTTTTTCGATAGAGTGTTCACATAAACAATAAGAGTTGATAAAAACTATATATGCAAATTCGTGTAATACCTATGTGAGACTTGTGTAGGATTTACGATCATTAGAATTAGACCAGGATAGGTTAAGAAAACTAGAATTGTGTGTTAATTTTATTGGTTAATTAACAAATATAATCCTCTAACTGTAAGTTAGTTGGAACTGCAACATCTCCAACATCATCAAGCTTAGCCTGCTGCCACTGTCGCTGCTGCTTTGCCTTATCGTGTATCCCCTTCAAACTCTACCTTCAGAAACTCTGGAACTGCAAAATAAAGGACTTTAGCGAAGCAGCAGCCTCCTCTGCTCTTTCACCCTCGCCAGAAAAGGGAGGGCGTCCCGTCACAGCTCAACACCTCAAGACTGTGTCAGTGTTTAACTGGTACCTGTATGAGAGGCTTGACCACACCCGCGCTGCCCTGCACTGCACGCAGCTCCAGCGTGAGCCATCCTGCTTCCCAGGCCACTCAGCTCCAGGCAGAAACTTCCCTCTGCTGGCAGCTAAACACCCACAGGAGGTCAGATGACCCCCATCTCGTCCTTGCACAAAGAAGCTGCCAAGGAGCATCTCTATACCCGGGAGCCAGAGGAAACACCTGGGACATGGATTAGAGGCAGCCAGTGCGTGGCATAACACCACAGCACAGCAAATTCCACTTACCCAAGTGACACCCCTTAAGTGGACTTGCACATCTGGAACAAGCCTGGGTGCAACATCGCAGTAGTTTAACTCTGCTGTGTTTGTTCTGAAGGCAGTTTGGTGGGCTTTGTTTTTAAGGAAAGGAGGAAATAGAAGCTGAAAGAGCTGAAAGCCTGACAGAGCTCACTACAAGGAACTGAAATCGAGCTGCAGGATGAGTTGCACATCTATAGGGGATGAAGCTTTTATTGTCCTAACTAAATATACACTTGTTATTTATCTATTTGGTTCCACAGGGGTCAGGTGATGGAACCAATGATGAGCAATGACCCCAGAACAAAAATAAGTACTTGCCATCATTCAGGTTAAGACAAGATGGCAAAGAGTACATTTACTCTAGTCATTCTAAGAATAGAAGCTCATAATCTATCTTAACTGCTAGATATTTTAATGGCCTGCAGAATATATCTAACTAGGTAGAACAGAAGCCTTAAAGGAAATGAAATTCTCAGGGAAAAATATGATCTAATTAAAGCGTCTACAAACACGTTTCAGAAATGGGAAGGAATATTTAATTTTGTCAGCAACATCTGCAAAATGTTTTAATATGAGATATCTATAACCCTTCTGACTTCCAGATTTTCAGAGCATGTCAGAATGTTTTACAAAACACATTACTTGGTATAGCAATAGTTTGAAGCAGTGCACACCATTTCACTGGAAGAAGACTGTCAAGAAGTCATGGCTGGTTTTATTTCACATCACTGTCCCTGAACTCTGCCTCAAACTCCTCTATCTTATCCCAATGGTACTAATATTTGTAATTATAAAGATACCATAAATTGTGAAGACGTTATAAGGTATACAGGTATCAGATTTTCAAATGAAATGTTGGCAGCTTTAATTTCAGCAGCAGTATCTTGCATTTGTGATTTGTTCTAAGTTGTTTTTTTTTCTCCTTCAGTGAAAGGTATTTCTTTTGCTTGAGACTTTCCCTCTTATTTCATATTTTTTTCCTGAGGGCAGTACATCAACTCAAAGAAAACACTAGGCTACAAGTATACACGTAGTTGAAACTTCTCCCTTTTTCATTATTAATTGCTGTAACTTTGGGCAAAACCAGAGGTAGCAAGACAGGTAACACAAACATACCGCTCCATATTGGCAACCTGAAACAGGGAAAGGAGTTTCATTGCCCAGTGCAAATCCACACCAAGCACATTCTGAAAAATGGGAGTGCTTTAGCTACAAGCAACATTTTGGCAAGATCATTTTCTCCAAACCTTCACTCCGGAAACATGCAAAATGCGAGCTTCATCACACCTCTGTTTAGTTTTCCAGTGTCCAACAGCAATTCAGGACACTGTTTTCACAGTTCTGCCTGGGGGACACAGAGTCTGGGTGAGGACTATCACACCGCATGCAGATGCAGTCAGTCGTTCCTACAGAAGCAAATGGAAAATGTGCTGAGAGGTTAAGGGAACACCCAATCCATGGCCACCTGCTTAGAGCAATCCATAATGTCCTTTATGATGCTTTAGGAGCCAAAAGGGTGGGTCAAAATCCTGCCAACACAGCTCCTTCAAGCAACTCTTTTGCAATCCCTCTACCTACGTATGGTGGGCGATTTTAGAGGAAAGCATTGTTTTGTGCTCAGGGTATAGTAGGATTTATCATTACAGGACTGTTATTAATTTCTTCTGCAAATTTTCATTTGCCAACAGCCCAACTTCAATTAGACGTTTACTGCGCTAATTATCTTCTCTTCATAGGCCTGTAATTCAAGACATGTTACATTGGTTCATCCTCATACTCTGTATTCCTATATCTTCTTCTTTCCAAATGCTCAGAGTAAGGAAAATATTTAGCTATCTAATCAAACAGTTCTCACTGTGGAAGTTATTGACCTCTTTTTTTGCCCTGGCTATTTGAGAAAAATTATGATTCTGAAGCTGCCAACAAAGCTGCATATGTCAGTCCTAAATCACTGTGAAATCCCTCAGATTAATACAGAACAATTCCAAGAACAGAATACAAAATTTGAACTGACACTATGTCTAAAAACAGTGGCTCCAAACTAAGCCAGCTGAATATTATATACATGCAGAGAAACATCCATGAGATTAGTTTATATGACTCTTTTTTAATTCCAAAAAGCAAAAGAGAGCAGAAAGGCACACCCAAAGTGCATTCCTGGTTACTCATAAACAGAAATCAGGGGAGAAAAAAAACCTGTGGAGGACAATTCATTCCCACAGATGGGATCTTCTCCAGTTTGCAATGAGGAACATTGAGACACTTGATAAACAGAAGTGTTTTGTTTTCAGAGCTGTCAGCCTGGTATCCTCTGTGATCATTACATCAACTTCCATTTCACGTTCAAAAGGAAAAAAAAAAAAAGAAAGAAATCACCTGGAATAAATAGAAGTAAAATGTAAATTTATCCTGCTTCCTGCAAGGTGACCACTTGTCACATAGCCCATTGAGATTCCCTACAGGCCTGAAAATAAACTTCCCAAGCCTGAAAGTAAACTTCAGCTGTATGTAAGGCTGAGAGCTTAATGTGTGAGCATCTGTTCCCGCAGTTATTCCATTTACAGTGCACTCATTTCCAAACTGCAGTACAGGTGTCCTATGCCACCAGCCTTAACCAGAAGCTCCCTATGTATAGAAATATTTTCTTCCTCCTGTTACTTTTAATTGCATCATGTGGAATTAAACTGAATAAAATATTGATTTCTAAGATTTATGTAGTTTAAGCAATAATGCAGTTGGTAACACCTCTTGCTATATTTTCTCTCATCCTCTATGGCAATTTTCTAAGCTTAAATATGTTAGCTCCTGGCATATGGCATGTTAATATGCATGTTGTGGGAGTAATGCTCTCAATTTATCAACCAATAGCTGGCAGTGTTCATTCAATTCTCTACAGCGTGACAGCAATTCCAGAGGATAGCCAAAAGTGACACACTGTCTGGGCCAGGGTTATATGCTAAACTTCACTGTTTTATCTGGGCACAATAAGTCACTCCATGAAAATGAATTTTTAGTTAAAAACCTGTAAGGATATGAAACTTCCATTCTGCTCCCTTATCTTTGTAATGGTTCAGGCTTAAGACATTATCTCATTCAGCTCAAGAACACCTCAGTACTCCTGGTGGTATCTTTTTTTTATCATATTTTCCCTTTTTTCTTTACTATTCTTTCTAATTTAGATTCCCATTAATATCATACCTCCTAAATATTAAAAAGGTAGCAGTGATACTCTAGACTACTTGCCTTACTCTACCCTGCCTTTAATGGGCTTGCCCTGACAGAAGCCTGAGAACCTCCCACTTCAATATTGACATCGTTGAAGGCTTTATTATCCTGGTTTGTGTAAATTTAAACAATCTGCTTTTCTTTCATTCTGAATCCATGAGGACAATATATAGATATTTTCAAGGACAAAGATCTGTTGGCACTAGCTGATCTTGAAAAAAGGTCAACCCTCAAAGTCTTCCCTGTTAGCAGATGGCTTTGTGAGCCAGTTACAAGCTTCAGTTCACATCTTCCCTCTCTCAGTGCTTTGCAGAAATACATCCATCGATATATTTGTGCTTCTATATATAGCTCAATAAGTATTTCTATAATATTTTTTTGCATTTCATTCTTTTGGCTAAATATATAATTCCATATTTCTCTCCACTTGCTAATTTTACTTTGACAAGCCTTGACAGATGACAAGAAATCTTCTCTTGTGGCTTTCCCACATTCCTTCGGGCCTGATTGCATATCCACAAACAAAGCTGTCAGAGAAGCCACCTGCTTACTGACAAAGCAATGTGTGAAAAATAAACTATGTGGTTTTTCAGATTGCATCCGAAGAACAACAGACAATCCAGAGCCATGAACCAGGACTTTCTTCAAACCAGAGACGTGCTAACTTTGTTACCAAAAGCATGGACTATCACTAAACAAGTCTTTTTTTTCTTTTTTCCTCAAAACTAGAGATAGGGAAAAGGAAAGAGAAGATGTCTTCATTCTAATCGCTCTCCAAAATTCTTTCCCATGAAAAAAGTAAAATGCTCCAGATTAACATCTACTGTGTGAGCACAGGAAGTTAAATCAGATGATACAGAGCTGGTCCCACCACAAGGATAAATGCACAGGAAACACCACCAAAATATGATGGTTAGTACTAATTAGTAAAACCCAAGCAACAGCACAGGCTGGGGACTGACTGGCTGCTAGCCTAAAGGGCTGCAGAAACCTTAATATCAAAATGGACAAGGAAAGAGGAATAAAGGAAGGACTGTCTGCATTTATATAGTCATACAACACCTATAATATTTCCCACATACTCTTACATTTCCTCATCTTTTAACATTAGGATAGAAATACTTGGGTGAATACATTTCCTTCCATTTCCTTACATAAACCCAATGTGTTTCACTTTTATGACATACACTGAAGTTGTCCTCATGCTACTTTCATCTCCATTCCCTGTTCTTTTTCCATTGTCTATTAGACACACACATTTTTATTAACACTACAGTTTTATATTTGCCACCATTTCCAAAAGAGTGAGAAGACATACTGATTGTAAATCAAGCTAAAACAACCTCCAGACTGCTCTACTTTGGACCAGGGCAGCAGCCGAATGCTGAAGCAAAATGTGTTTCTGCATATCACTGAAGTATGAAATGCAGACAACTGCCCAATTCTATCCCCAGACATTTCCTAATAAGTGAGTCAATTAACTGTCCTTTCTTGCTCTGCTTTGCTCAACATGGGACCCATCAAGACCAGATATGAATGTATTTTTACAGACAGTCTAGCCTGCCTCTAAGCTTCAGGGCAGGCATCTCTGCAGTCCCTGCTTCCCAAACATCCAGTGAGGGGCACCTCTGGCTTCTCACCCCTAGCCAGCATGGCTTTCCTTGCACGAAAAAGCAAAGGAAGGAGTTGAAAACCAGCACATTTACATTGAGTTCTAAGGTGCACAGGAAGTGATTCTTGTACCTCTGCAGTGGAGATACCTGCTACCTGTATCGTTCTCTGCCAACTGGTGTTCTAACAATGACAATTTCACCCATGAAATTTGGAGGGCTTACAAAATAGAATTGCATTTGTCCCTGATATTACCCTAAATTAGAACACTTGCTCCTGAAAGCATACCTCTAGCAATGCATATTTTTAGGATACACAACCAAAGCTCCCTAGCATTCTTACCTGATCAAATAAGAGCTTTTCTTTTCATGTTATATCATCACAAGCTAATCCCCAAATATTCCTCTCCAGAACTATAACTAAACTGGCAATTCATTTCAAGGCTTATGATGTATAGCAAAGCAAAAATCTGAAGTGGTAACATTCTTATAATTGAGAGCATAAGTTATTTTAAACATCTGTAAAGATCCATCACAAGGGATCATGGGAACAGTAAATGAGCCATACTGTACTTGTAAAGAAACATTAAGGGTTTGACACCATAAATTAGTAGCAATGACAATGAGACTTTACCTATAACAGCTTGCACTAAAATTTAATTGTAGCTATAAGGAGGTATGTTGTTTGAAAAGCAAGGAAGAGCATGCAGTAGACACAGGACTGGTAAGCTGTTTATATTCGATTTTGCACTTTTTTCAACACTTTCATTAGAAAAAACCTTACAATTTCTTTTAGTTTGTCATATAGACTTATTGGTATAAACTCTTAGCATACATATAACGAAGAATTTATATAAAGCTTTTTTTTTTGTTTCTGCTCTCAGTTATACAATGCCACAGAGAAATTTAAAGAAAACCAAAAATATTGACAATAAATTCCCAAGGTGGTGTTACCTAGAAGAGTCATATATATATAATATAATAAATCTAAATTAGTTACTTGAGACATGCAAATGGTGGCCCTTCACAGAGTCTTAGTAAATGAGAGATGGCTTCCAGGAACCAGGTCCATAGTCAAATTCAGGAAATAAACCAGTTAGAATATTAAAGTGTTGTTTCAGTTAGGAAAAATAGAAAAGTGGAACAGCTCATTTAAACATAAAATACCCACGAAACTATTTCCATTCAGGAACTTATAATAGTGCTCCTGTTACAAGTCAGTATTCCACCAGCTTGGATTTGACAAGGTAAAAACCTCACAGATAAAACCAGGAGCTTTTTTCTCTTAAGAGAGAGGTAGTTAATTTGAGTTCAATAATCATTAAACAAGCACAGAGGGACATACATTTTCTCATAGTTCTGTCTCTGAATGCATTTGGTAGCAAATGAGTCCTTCAAATTGGACTCATCATTATTTAGAGTTTTACAAGACAAGTATTGCACCGAGCTAATTGTGCACAGCCACCCAGCTTTACCTTTAAGCACAAGCTCTCTCATTACTTCCTTGGGATTTCAATAGATTTTCTGTCTCTAAACAAGAGCTGCACAAATAAACAATTACATTAAAGATACATAAGAAAAAGCCTGAAGTTTGGTCATAGCCTTGTGCTGCAGGTAAACAAAGTCAACAGATCTGACTAGAGACACCACAAGGGGCTGAGCAGACTCAGAGCACACACGTGAACAAGGAGGAGGAGTCGGTGCAGGTGCCTGAGCACTTCCCCTGGGCACCCTTGAGTGCTGCAGATGGGCACCGAAAGCCAAGGGACACGATGCCCTGAGCTATGGACAGAGCTGCATCATCAGCACTGGGTATTCACACAAACAGTGGAGTTATACATGCCAAGGCAGGGCCAGAATTTACATCCTTCTTACCTAAAGATGTACTTGCTTCAGCCTAAGACCCAGTTAATTTCTGACTAAAAACCACCTTGCCTCTCTGGGAGGGACCTGCCCACTCTGACATTTCTATAGCTTTTTTTCCTTCCTCAAGATTTATGAAGCCCTCAAGAAGACAACAACATGCAATTACGTGGAGTATAAACATCTGAGTAGCCAAAGGAAAATAAATCCTCACCTTCATTAGGACATGCACAACAGATACCAACACATCTCCACCTCATCCAGCAGATCCTGGTTATCCCACTTCATGTGTTTTACTCCAGAAGTGAGTTAGCTCTTATATCTCTGCAAAATCTATCCAAAAGTACCTGCATCTGAAATGTTAACCAGATGTGATTTTTTCCTTACACTCTAAACTATTATGGCACTGGAGCTGGGGTTCTCATTCCCTACTGAATCTACACCACCCTCACAAGCAGCATATGCTTCCGCTGCCTCTGGAACATCTGGGAGTTGTATCGGTTCACAAGGTATGAAATTCAGTCAGGTGAGTGCAAGACATGTAACAAGTTCGTAAAGGACTCCGAGGACAAAATGTGTCTTAAGCCAAAAGCCACATCTAGTCTGAAGCTGAGCAATAGATTTGATGGTGCAGATTTGGGGCAACTGTGCCAACACCACCCTATGCCCCCCCCACCCCATCTTGGAAAGCTCCTCCCTTTTGTGGTGGACTAGACTATAAATTAAAGAGAAAAGCTTAATCTCTACAAGAGATTTGAGCATACTGAGTATCCACCCAACTCTTATTACTTCAGTAGCCTTCAGCTTTCGAAGATGGAAATACCGCATCTATCTCAAGACTTTGCAAACTTTGTTTTCATATCATGACCCTAGTTCACAATCACTAGGTCATCTTAGATGCTAATGGCAGGTAGGATATTCTCTAAACAGTGGATATTGGTTTTTTTTCATCCCCATCCTCAGTTATTTCAAGAATATAAACTTTAATAAACACATCAGAGCCCGAAGTTTTGCACTCTTTTACATATCACTGCAAAGTGACTTCTTTCCATACAAAGAAGACAGAAACACAATGTCACTTGACACACAACAAAGAAATTGGGCAGCTTTGACAGCTCAGTAAAAGACTCTTCTTCAGCTTTAAAGGAAAAAATGGCTAGCAGAAAAAAAAAAGTTTTAGTGACAACAGTGAAGAGTCAAGAGATCAGGGTCTGAATGACATTGGACATTAAAGGCATTTATCCATGATACGAATTTTTAAATGACCATGCACTTTTCTGTGTAATGTCATAATACTTTCATTCAGATAAATCTACCCTTGACCCTTTAAACCCCATACAAATAGTACCTAAAAAATTCTAAAAACAATCTTCAGCTTGCATTAAAGCACAGTTCACTGTTGCAGTGAGTGAGCTGTGTTCTGTGTGTGCTGCACTTATCCCATGAAATAACTGAGGGCATTTCAGGAATGTAACCAAACTTACTGAGCTCTGCAGTACTTCTGGCAGCAGTCATCTACAAGTTGCTGTAAAGACTCTAAAAAGACCTTGCAGAAGTACCTTCCAGTTCAGAAGTCAAAAAGGAGGATGAGAACAAAACAAAACCTGCACAGTGAGCTGACTCACCCTCCCCATGGCATTAAAGAAGAGGTGCTTCCTGGTACATTCCAAAGGACAACACCTACTGCATCAGAGGTTAAAAGCAAGTACATGGATTGACTTTCCCCTCTAACATGATGTATCGTGTACTTTAGACCATCTGGTGCAGAAGAACTCTTACTTATCACACAGTTTAAATGCATGGAAGAGGCACAACCACCAAATTATTGTTAGAATTATAAATAACTAGCATGTTATCTTTCCTTATGCAACACTACTAATTTATACACTCTCAAGTCCATTACTCTCTGCTGTCCTCAAAATACGGTGCTACCATTCCCTAAAGAGAGATTTCCCCTCAGAATTCAGGGTTGGTTATTGAGCATGTTTCCTACATCTGGGAGATTTGTTATCTGTGTGACCAGTATGAAACTTGCTGTTAACAGACTCCTTTTCCTTATTTCTCCTTTGGAAAGGGAAAAGGTGTGGGGAAACATGGAAATCTCATACAAGTACTCAGACTAACTCCAGAGCTAGTCCCCTTCTGGGGAAGGAATGGATCCCACTTGAAGGCAAAGAACATCTGTTCTTCAGCAGCCACCATCTTCTGCAGATAGGAAGTTGTGAAGGAGAGAGCACTGTTACCATCCACTCCACCCAAAGCCCACCATCAGAGAGAAGTTGAGTAGTCTTTGATGCAGAGAAATGCTGCAAACCTGCTTGTTACATCTATTGACCAGTGGTGGTTGTTACCTCAGCCACTCTTGGTGGTTTCCTAAAAATCAGGGCCAGTAAGATGCAATTCTCTTTCACTTCCACACATACAAATAATCTGAGATAGAACCTTCACAAATTCTGATCTTGGCTGTGCAGAAATAAAGTAAAATCCAGGGGACTTAAGACAAGGTGGAAAGATCGACCAACATCATGAAATTCAATGATGAATGCCAAGTCCTTCCCTTGGGTGAGACTAACCACAAGAGTACAGGCTGAGGAAAGATTGGCTGGAGAACAGCTCTACTGAAAAGGAAAGGATTGGAGGGGCATGGTGGACAGCATAATACACACATGGACAGCACGTCCTGGCAGCAATGAAGCCTGACACCACCCTGGCTGTGTCAGCAGAAGCACAGCCAGTTGTTCAAGGGAAGCAATTATTCTTCTTTACTCTAGTCAGACTGTGTGTACCTACTGCAGCCAATACTAGACCCTCCAGAACAAGCAAATTAATGATTATTAATAAAGTAAAAATAGTCAGTGCATAAAACCACATGTTCTTTGAAAAAAACAAAAAACCAAGGCAACTTGGCTTGCTGGATTTAAAAAAAAAAAGAAAGCAAGCTTTGTGAGGGACCTAACAGCAGCTCTCCAGTACTATCCAGTACTAGGGGACTGTCAAGAAGATTAAGTCTGTGATGATGCACAACAGGAAAATGAGAGACAGCAGGCACTAACTGAAAAAAATTATTCTGATGGCACATGGGGAAAAGAGTCACTACAAAAATAATTAAGCAGAGAAGCAGGGGCCCAAAGAGGTTGCACAACCTCCATCCTTGGCAGCTTTCAAAACCCAACTGGACAAAGCTCAGATGATCCTCATAGCTGACCTACTTTGAGCAGGATGTTGGCAAGGTCCCTTCCAGCCAGAATGACTCTGTGACTTTCCTCTCTGTTGGCTCTTCAGCTAGAAGCTTACAAAGCCACTTTAATGTCTCAGTTTCCTTGCTATTCAGTAATATCGAGCTCTATGAGATGCAAAATATAGCATCATTCCAGTTGGACATTCCTTTTTTTATTTAGCTTTCTGACAATAGGCAAATTTCAGCAGAAAATGTTGGCACTAAACAAGGTTTGTAACTGAAAAATAAGAAATACAGTCAAATATTAAAAGCGACCAAGTCTTAGTTATCAGTTTTAAAACTAAATTTTTAAATCTCGTCAAAGAATTTAAAACATATACATGTTCTAAAGTTTCATGTGCAAGGGGCATTGACTAGCTCTCAGCAAGTTTTTTTAATCTACTTACGTAGTGCAATTTGCCATAGCATTCACCCTAACACATGAAAATATCCTGTTCCTCCTAGGCTGAGCAGTAGCCTGGCCACTACAAAAAAAAACCATCAGTAATATTCCTCTCTTGTCACAGACCCAGGTGTCATTGCCCAGGAAAGTAGACTTCTGTTCTTCCTTCCTAACTCTGACCCTTGAAAAAAGAGTATTTCATTGCCTTATTTGTAAAATTGGAAGTTATACAGAGCAACACCAGAAATATTTCATCTTTTGCCAACAGACACGTTAATAAAGAGATAATCCTCTCATGTTTATATCAAAGCTGAGGCAATCCACAGCACTAATGCAAAATCTCTCACTCATCTTCTTCCATTTATGCTCTGTTAATCATATAACATTATTACAAACAATACAGTAAACTAATTACTGTTCAGTCACTTTTTTCTTCCACACTATAAACGAAATTACTTACTCATGGACAAATTCTTTCTGCGTAGATGAACTGTTTGTTTGTTCTCTTTCCTTCCAGGCTGTTTAATACTACTTCAATTTGCAGATACAAAAACCTTAAGGAGGCCATCCCTCATACCTGAGGTGAGGGTTCTTGGGCTGTGATGGCTTCTGGGTTTGGGTTGGAGTTTGGTTCTTTGTTTGATGTGTTTGAGGAGTGTGTTTTTGGTTTGTGATTGTGGTTGTTTGGCAGGTTTATTTTGCTGAGGGTGGGGAGGAAGGATAGGGCAGCAGTGGGAGGAAGGACTATGTGTAAAATGGCTTTAACGAATTTCTCCTTGGTTGTCAGAGCCACTTTTGAATGCTGTATGTAAAGCATTCTACAAAACCTGGAAAAGTCCACCTGATTCATTACCCTGTAGCCTTGTGAGATTAAATTGGTGCAGATATTCAGCAGCAGCAAGCACAAAGCGAATTGCACCTATTACTTCCTCACATTCGTTACAAATGCCTTTGGGCATGTCAGCATTCTGCTGGACTATTGCAAATAAAGTATCATGTCTGAGGCATAGTATAAAGAAGGGGGTTCTAGCCTATGAAAACAGAAAGACTTTCAGGAAAAGATTTTAAAACAATGCTCTACAGAAAAATAAGAAAATAGAATCAACATAAGCTTCCGAAGCAGACAGCAGGGCAAAAACATGCTAGCATTTAATGGTTTGGATTACTGAATACTGAATATGGAGTTCACAACAATAGAATAAATATTGAATACATTTCAAAATATTATTGTGTTGGAGAAGCTGCATATACTCACCATATTCAATGCTATTTATGAAAGCAAATCAGAATTTGTTCTGAAAATGGGTATATTCTGAAACCAAACCTGAAGACATGTATTCATGCATTATTCCTCTCCTGTTTGACAGGAAAGTACAAAAGGCATTAATATATGAATCAGTGTACCACTATCATTCTTCATAGCTTGATACCAAACCTTGCCATCCATTTTTGAGAACAATAAAAAGCTTTTTCACTTGGAAGGTAAGAAATGTAGCATGGAATCCATTTCAAGCTTCTAAGGTCATTTAAAACAATCCATGTTTTGAAATTGAAGTGTTTTACATAAATGAAAAATTCTCTTGGTACTATAAAGAACATTGGAAGTCTACTCTGTTGATTTACGAATAAAAATAGACCACAAACACAACTATATGTCATATTTGCACATAAAGCTCATGTTTCAATGAAACTCTACAGACACTCACCAGAGAGACCAAGAGAGAATTTAAAGACAGCAACAAATTTAATTCATGTCAGATAGGATACATTTGCTCCAACAAAACCAAACAGGACTTTAAAAAAGCTCAAAATCTAGGGAAAAAAGCCCTCAATATTGAATTGTGGATCACAAGAAAGACAAGTAGGGGGCAAAAAAACCTGTGACAGGACTCCTCTGGTGTTTCTAGCATGTTTCTCTCATTTGGGATATCCAAATTCGACTTCCATATGGAAGTCATATGGCCAGCCCTTAAAATAATTTGCACTTCATGAATAACCCTGTATTTCTTCATTAGGGATAAGCTGCTTTCCAGCTTTCATCTTGCTGGGAAATACCAAGGCAGTACTTTGCCATTTCCTTGTGCCAAATAAGTACTACACGTCACTTCACATTAGATTTTACACCAATTGAGAAAAGTGCACTGCTCACTTTGGAAGCACTAAAGGCTTATCTCTCTCTACTACCAATGATTTACTCACTCTCTCATCTTAAAAATGAGGTTGAGCTTTGAGTTATGTTTTCTACACTTCAACATTGACCCCTTGTTTTCATCCTAAGCCTGTGGAAGAAATGGCCTTTCGTGAATGCCTCTTATGAGCTCTGCTTTTCAAAACCCAGGAGTACTTGTCCTACTGTGGTCATGTTCTGGTGTTCAAAAAGTACCATTCTATCTGCCATTCTATCGTGCACAAGGGAAACTGCTTATTAAAGAATTGAGGTGTTTTCTATTAGTAATAAACTAGAACAAAATTATTGTTTTGTTTCAAGTATATGCTCCAAATACCATAGGGTCCACCTTGGTGAGCACTTCAAGAAATCATTAAAGGTCTCTGTTTCAAATACTTTGGTACCAAATACATGGCCCTGAATAATCAAATGAAATCAAATTTCCTTAAAGATACTATGCACAAAAATGGCTCAAAAGGCAAAAAAACCTTCCACAAAGAACTTGTCCTGAGACAAGTGAAATCATTAAATCTCCTATGGCTTTCAATGCAAAGGGCTTTCTGATTTAAATTTTCTTTATTAAGCTTTCATTATTATTCTACTTATTTCTATTTTTTCCATCAGCAGATTGCATTGAAATAAATATTTGTATACATATTTGAAAGATACTAAGTTGTATTACATTTAAGAATAACTGGGATAAATTAATCTGAACTGTGAATTAATTGAACTGAATTAATTGCACTGTGTTCAGTCAATAAGCTTTCCCTGGCAATTGTCACAGGACACACCAGTAAGACTCAAAAGCACAAGAGACTGTTTACCACATAGCAGACACGTCCAACAGGTCACGTTTAAGCTGCTCAAGGATTGCTTTCCACTGGCTTTCTTGCTTTCCTTACGCTTTACTTTAGTTGCTGCCCCCTCAGTTCATTAAGAACATATTTATACTAATGAGTGATTACTCAGTTTTCATTTCCTCGCTCAACATAAGTACATATTACCATATGATATTTTATTCACATAAAAATTTTGAGTTTTTAGTCAGTGCAGCAAGGGTCTCCAATATCACATTCCTTCCTCGCCTTCTGCTAGACACCAAGCCAACAACGTGAAAAAAAACCCAATTAAAACTGAAAACGTGGACCATAGGCAGTTTATGGCAAGCATAGAATTGATTTTTTTTTTGCTACTTTGATTAATTCCAAGAGTTGAGCTCTATTTTTTTTACTTTTTCTTCGAGAAGGTATCAAGCCAACATAAAAACAAACTTGCATGTTTATTCATGTTGCAACTCTTAAGAGCTCCATTTCCTTTTGCGACTTTAGCACTGTAGCACTCTATCCTACCAGGGGAAATAACCATAGGGGTTTTGTTTGGTTTCCATTTTATGCTAATACTCAGTCATAAATGCCACATATAGGCTTGAAGTTTAAAATTATGTTGATTTTGCAAAGTAGTCATCACCTCTATATTTGGGCCGGATGACTTTTTCCCCAAAATGCTAAGTTGCTATTTCAGGTGGAAAAAGAGTTTGAAAAAGGCTGGGTACTCTGACAGCCAGGCCATTAGCAGCAAAAAAATAAATAAAATTTACAAATCCTACAGAAGCATCACATTTTAATGGTGTAAAATATTTTTTCAGTGCTGCCTAGCGATATGAATCCCTGAAACATTTAATCATTCTCTGTCCTATTCCTGAAGTCGAGGTGAGCTGATCTACTCTCACCAACAGCCCTAAATACAGAGCCCAGTAGCTAGGTTTTCTCAAACTCCCTCACCCCATCAGTCTGGCAGAGTCCACACTCACAAGCCTTCAGGGCATGCTGCAGGGCTTATCTATTTATTCAGGCTTTTGCCTGAGGGAAGGCTGCAGAAGCAAAGGGAAGCTTGGCAAATTCTCTTTATTTGCAACGAGGTCATTTTTATGTATTAATTTATGTACATGTGCCTAGAGATTATGATAGGCACATTTCATACAATAGCACACAACTTTAGCCATAACCTAATTAACTTTGACCAAATAGGAAAAGAATTCTCCAGGTCTCCATTACAGATAAATTCCTGTAAATGCTTGCCATGATCACACATGCTACAAAATAAAAGTTGGTCTGATCTAAAAGGAAAAGGGAAAAGAACGTGCCTTTTCACACACTGAGGGATACACATGAAAATCAAAAGCCAATTTGTAAGTTTCATGTAAGTTGTGATACTATCAAAGCCTTTCCTTCAATGTCCTTTGAATTACTGTTTAGCAACAAAAGAAAAAATTTTCTGCCCTCTGTATAAATCTGGGCATAATTTTGCAAGTGTTCAAAACTTTTAGAAATATTGTAGTTCACTAGACTTGGGGAAAAAAAGCAGCTTCTAAGAAAGCAGCTTCCCCTGAAAAGGAGCACAAAGTGGTAGATTCATGATGTTATACTGAAATAACACAATCAATACAAGAAATCAACTGGAAAGCGAAACTGATTGCTGAATACTTTGTGACAAATCTAAAGAGACTTCCTTGCAGGTGTTGGTTTGACCTATTCTCTGAAGAAACAAGAGAAGCACATTAGTTTGGCAAGCTGAGGGTACAGCTTGGATATAACATTGTTTTAAGGGGAAAAAAAACTCACGAAGTTTTTAAAGTGACACATCAGTTCTACAAATGGATTTGAAAAAAATGCAGTGAGTCTTGTGGCACCTGCTGTTGTGGTTAAATTATTTAGACTTTAGTTTTTATGTTACTTAGCAATGCCAAGTATCAGTAAACAATACGTTGCTTCAGTGACAAACTCACCCTAAACTGGGACAAGACATGTCCCAGACCAATGAATTAAGCTACAACAACACTCAGCAGAGCCAATAAAAGGCTCCATGGAGGTTTTTAGAGAGGCCAAGAGAAGATTCAACCCTTTAAAGTGTCTGTTCTACATTTGCAGTTCATCAGGAGGTGTTAAAATGAGTCATTGTGGTTTGGGTGGATGGATAGATCAGTTTAAGAATTGCTTTGCACGGATGGAGACGCAAAACGAGGATCCTAACAAAAGCTATAAAGTGACCAAGTACCAAGGGCTTCTAAAAAAGTTAAGAGAATTTGGAGTTGTAAAAGGAGGGCTCACATGGTGTTTAGAGACTTATTCAAACCAACAGAATAACTCATCCACAACTGCTGTTCTTACCAAAGGGAGTGCACGGCAGGGTTGCCGTTCTGTTGGGGAAATGAGATAGAGTACAGGTGAAAATCAGAATATTCCAAGTATGAAATCACACATATGCCTCAATGATGAGCACGTTCCAAATATCTCCAAGAAACACTCGTGGCAAGTAAACAGAAAACAGTGTGCACCAAGAATATGGCAAGTAGGGCAGACATCAGGAACAGAACTCATTTTACAAGGAGAGAAGTAGATGCTGCATGGTCACAAACACGAAAGTAAGGTGAAAGTGGATAATATGCTCAGCAGGTCACATTTGCAAGCTTTCTCTTCCAATATCTAAATTACAGCGACATTGTTAATGACCCATCTTTTTACAGAGGGTATTGAAAATATCATGGGATCTTTATATTTCATTAGCAAATGAAAGTTTTTAAGCTTTACTAATCTGTGCATGGCTGCAAATTTGTGGTTTATGCCAGAAAAATCAAACATGTGTTTTATATAACATGCAACCCATTCAGTAATTTTCACCAGTTTCAGGCATCCACTTCCCTTCCCTTGATAACACAAAATGTGTTCAGAAGCAGCAGAGTAATAAGAACTGGGAGCTGGAAGACTTAGAGTGAAAACCTGTGGGGACTTTCCCATTTGTCACCTTTGGGCTCTGCTGGTGACTTATGGAGAATGTCATGTTTCTCTACAGACTGTAAAATTAAGTTCTTAAGCACAAACTGAAACTCAGGATGAAGAGTACAAAAATGACTTGAAATTTCAAACCTATCTTCTACCTCCACGGCGAGCTAAAGCTGCACAACCTGCCCTGTGCCTGATTCCCGGTGCACATAGGGGAACATGTGGATTAAAGCTGCATTTCTGGCTTGGCTACAAGTCCTGTGGAAATGCCACATAATATTTCCTTACCTGAGCAATCATCCCGTCAGAGTTGGGGTCAGTTGCTCTGTTTGTAATGTAGTGATTCTGAGGAGAAAGATGAGGTTAATGACGCAAACTCAAACTTTCCAAATAAACCCAAAAGCTTGCCACAGCAATTTCAAAATAACATGAATTTTTCTTTTTGACAAATGAAAACCTTTTTTTTTTAACACTAAGTAAAGACTTAAGTGTTTGTTTAAAGTGTTAAAGCTTCATTTAACAGTAACAAAAGACTGAAATGCAAAACCCCCACGAGTATCACTTGCACTGATAAAAAAATATTTTTTCAGACAGAAATTGGAAAGTACACCTGTTCTTGCATGTAACTGGTGAAGTTGCTAAAGCCATAAAGCTGGTTGCAGAAGAGTTGTTTACTGTGAAAACTCTCCTGCCTCACTTCAAACACCCTTCACTTTACCCAGAAAAGTCACTACATCACGAAGACTTGAACTATGAGTATCTAATATCATGAGGCTGGGGGTTTTGATCATCACACACTCTATTTACTCAGAACTTCTGACATAATTGTCACGATTACTGAAATGTTAAAAGTGATTATGTTATCCAGCCAACACGTTTGGAATGGAAAGAAAGGAAAAAGCTGTTTTTTCCAAGGTTTAAGAACATAAAGTCCTTAAACCACTTGTTTATCATGAGACCACTCTGTCTTTGTTGGGGACTGATACCAAATATAACAGATGGTCTGCCAAAACCATATCACGTTTGCTTCAATTATTTGTGAAAGACTGCAGAGGGGGAGGAAAGAACTAAGATGATACATTAAAATCTAAAAGGAACACAAAGCCAGGTACTAAACAATAGAAAGAATGATAGGCTGAAGAAAATAGACATTCATGCACAAGTTGCCCTGAAACTGCTCCAGGATATTTCACTTCAACAGAAATGAGGAAAGTACTGAGTCAAACAAGCATGACACCAAAAAAGAAGACAGTTTCATTGTTAATTCAGCCTGCTTAATTTTTTCAACACTCCAAAGGCACATACAGATGATTTTGCATAGTATTTCCATAGAATTACTAATTTAATATTATGAGAACATATGTAAAAGATAAAGAAACACCACTATGTGTAACAATTAACTCTGATTGCAAAAGGGCAAACTTGTAATGTGAAAGGAGACCAGACGACCTTTTAAATACAAGACTAAGCTCAGCAGAAAGCAGTGTGCTTTTTGATTCTCCTAAGCCCTTAAGAATGCTTTCTCATTGGCCAAGGTGTTTAAAAGACATGTATATATGGTATTTAAGAGACCTAGTTTAGTGATGGACCTTTTAGGGTATTGATTGTGCTCAGTCTTTTCCAACCCAAATGATTCTATGCAGGAGAATGTGTAGAGCAGACTTACCAAACCCTCATGTGGTGCCATGTGTCTCAGGAGTTTGCCACCAGCACTCCATCAAAACACAAATGACAACACTGCAGTACTACATCAAACATTCAAATATTAAAGATAAAGGAAATAGATCAGAAAAAAATATGGCAGAGCATACAACAGCATGCTTGCACACGATTTTATTTTTTTTTTCTGAGCTAAATTGTTTGACCTCAGAGCTGCAGAAATTTAGGGCATTTCAAATGAGATAATTTCATTATGTAATCTGATTTCCTGTGTATTACCAACCATTACACTTTCACTTAGCTACCTCTCCCTCACTAGATCCAGTAAGTTACATTTGTCAAGATTATCTTCCTCAAGATGCCAGTACTCCTTGTGAAGACACCAAAGACACAAAAACAACCAATTACTTTTGACAATATGTTCCCAAGTTTATTCTCTCACTTATGGACAGAGTCCAGACACTGATTTTCAGTTTCTTTCTTGTCATTGTCCATCAGCAAATGCTCCTCTTACAAAATTCTTCAATACAGAGTGCTTTCCTTGTCAGAAAACACTGGAAAATCAATTGTCATTTTTCACATACTAAATAAGCTACAGACACAAAAATATAACTATATTAGATAAATAGATATGTAACAGATGACCTACAAAATCTTAAGAAAAAAGTTATGTTCAAGTAAAACACAGTTTTTGTGAAACTCATCACCACAGATTTGCAGTCTTATGGGAAGCAGAGAGAAAAGCTAAATACTTTTCATTATACTTCAGTATAAGCAATTAACAAAACTGAGTCCCCAAATTTACTGGGGTAAACAGAAGAGATGCGAGAAGTAATTTTTTACTTCCTTTATATATAGGAATTTTACTACCTTTATATATAGGCACTATCCTGAACAAGTCTTTTCATATACAAAGGAGACAATAAATTACATGACCAAAAAAATAAGATTACTAGAAAGAACTGTAGTGTTTACTACCAGATTTCTCTGATAACTAAGTTATGTTCTTGGAGGTTTTGGGATTTATTCCACAGATAGTTGAGTCTTTCCTAAATGCATTAGAAGTTCTTCCTGAAGCCTTAAGGCCCTGTTTTGAAATGCCTAGATCTTGCATTTAGGGTAAAGCATGCCTGAAATCTGGAGTTCACTCTAATAATTCACTCTCCAAGGATGAAGGGTTATATACACTAACACCTTTAGAAGTTACTACAAGGTGCTGCATTCCTGCACTGTATTGTGTGGCTCATACAAATGAAGCTTTCATCTCTACAGGTGGAAAGGGTGGTTTAAAACCAGGTTGCAACATGGAGACCTCCCTCACAGTACCTGTTCCATCGGCCCCAAAAAACCTCACCCTAAACGAATCACAGCTTTCAAGTTCTGAAACAAAGGTTAACATCCATGGAAGGCTTGAGCCACCTTCCCTTCTCACCACACACATCTCTTGCTTTGCCCTGACACCTAACACTCATCACTCCAACACTCCTCACTGTCTGAGGTGATCCATGACGGTGTGAGTGCTCCAGGAGCACACACCAATTGTCACCACCCCACCCCACGACACCTTGAAACATAATGATCAGTTTACTGTCCATTAACTCTATTGCAACCTCTCCAGATCAGACCTTCCCCTAGAAGGGACATGAAGAAAACTTGAGTTTTACTGATATTTTTTGATAAGAATAAAGTGGATGAAGTTGCAGGAGATGTAGTGTTCCCTGCAAAAGATTCTGGAAAGCAGTGGTACAAGGCAGTGTAGGAATTGGAGACTGTGATGAAAATAATTTAAACCATCACATGATATATGAATAATCCAAATTCCACACCTCTTGAACAGTGGGAGAAAGGTGATAACCTCAGCTTTTACCAACACACACATGTTGGGCATGAGCTCAGATATCTTGGGAGCTGTCATGAAACGTTTCATCCTGCTCATTTGCCCGACAGTGAAATCTCTGACCATTAACAGGTAATTCCTTTGCAAGAGCCAGGAACAGTTCAGCTCAGCAACCATCTAATTTCTTAATAAAGAAAGATAAGTCAAGGTTACCTGTGAAGAGGATGAAGCCAGTGTCTCTGCAATTTACAATTGTCACAATTGCCACTCTTATAAAATCAGTCTTTTCAGGGTCTAGCTCAAAACAAATACCTTTTCTCACGTGTCATTGCAGATAACTGCATTCAATCCTATTTTTGAGTCTTTATTGTAGGAGGTAAACAAAATAGCATCTGCACTTCGGTTATTTTTTACTTGTACATGTGAAGAGATAACTGCAAAGAGTGTTAATGTTCAAGTTTATGTTAATCATGTCTATGTCTAATACTGCACAAAAAGGAGCATTCAGCATTTTTCACTCTATTTCAGAATAAAAAGAATAAAAGTAAACACAAGAGCCATGTAACATCAGATTTCTTTACAGCTGCCCTATTTCAGTTGTATATGTGCAGTATTCTTGTCTGTCTAGCCTTATGGAGGCTGTGCCTACTTTATAAACAGTATGAAATTCAGTAATTTCAAAGAAAATTTAACTATAACAGCAGCACAAGCCATTTCGTTCCAGCAATCCATCATTTTCAGAGAAAAAATATGTATTTTCTTCACAATGAGCAATTTATGGATTCAGAGAGTACATCTGGGATTTCTATTTGAAGTCTATTATTTCACCAAAAAAAAAGTTCTAGTAAGAATAAGGCTAGATAAACATTAGACGAGATTGACATTTTGTGTAGATTATTTCTAAGATCTGAAAATAATTTGGTAAGCATTGTACCAAACAGTGAATAGAAAAATCTGCAGCTCATAAGTCAACATATTAATTTGAAATAATGGCTATATTCCCAAGGGTAAAAAGACAAGCAAACTCCCCACCCCAAACAACTGTGAAATACAAATTATTTATACTATTTACTTTTAGCCTCAAGAGTACAACCTCTTATAATCACTAAATGTGCAGGACAGTTTCCTGGTGATTCCCACTGTGTCAGCTGCTCACGCATGGCACAAAACCCAATCCATAGTAAACACCTCTAGGAATATCTACCATTTCTGCCTGTCAGTTATCAGAGCATAACTGATCTACTGCCTCAACATTCCTGCCTCACACCCCCCCACACACCCTCGGCAGCCCTGCAGCCAGGGAAGGTCTGGACCAAAGTTATCCCGCTCCATCACAGGGAAGGCAGGTGGCCAATGAAAGGATCTCACACCTCCTTTAAAGCCAGTTCCAGTGTCTCCATAGCACCCACGCTATTAGGGAGAATTAAGAGACTTCCTCCCAAAGACTTTGGGATTTGGGAGGAATTTTTGATGTTGATTTATGGTTGGTTTGGGTTTTTGTTTGTTCTTGGTTTGTTTTTGTTTTTTTTTTTTTACGTTTTTTTTTTCTTAGCAATTAAATGAGGTTCTGTGGGCTGACTTGCCTGAGCTCAAAAAAAAAAATTTAAAGCATTATTCCCATGTTTTAAAAATATTATGATTTCTAAGCAATTTGATACTAACTAACTAGTTCAGGCAGAAAAAAGGCCTCCCTTCATTCTAAAACTTCCCTCCATTCTGGAAGCAGATTGGGGGGTTGTTTTATTTTTTGGAAGATATTAGGATGTTGTAACAAGACACACGAACAAATCTAACTATTTATAGGAAACAATAGACTAAACTTTGTCTTCAGAATCCACAATATTTTGTTAGATCATGAATGTATAAAGCCCAAAACTACAGGTGCAAAGAGTTGATTTTTTGTGGTTTGTTGCTGTTTGTTTGGGGTTTTTTTTTTAACTCTAGTCAATCCTTTATTAGAGTATGACACTAAGTGCACTTAATTTCAACACTGTATATTACACTAATCATGGTAAGTATATGCCAAATACAGAAACAACATATATATGGACCTAGGTGAACAGTAAAGGTGGGTTTTCTCAAATAAACAAGTTCAAACTGTAAGTCTTCTTATGTCTTCAGTATGCCAACTATAATTCTAATTTCCTTATTCTATGAAATAATCTATGCATATTGAAAAATATAAGAATCAAATAATTCAAAATTTATGTACTTGTAAGGGGTGTTTTCAGGTGTCTTTTCCTCTGTGCCTATGGATAACTAAAGCTTTTTAAATGGGGAAAAGAGCGGAGGAAACCAATCTGCATATGGCTTCAATATTATTCTTCCCTCCTGACACACAACCTCACCTCTTCACCTGTCATAGTTTCCTAATTTATTAAAATTGATTCCACACTATAAACATAGCATGTGCAATCCCAATATTGCCTCTTGATTCAAACAGTGAAATAAATGTCAGTGGTTCAGTTTTCCTTCCCGCTTTACCCCTGGGCTTCTGCTTTCATGTGGGCCTAGAGATGAAAAGTTGTTCATTCTCCCACCAAGCACGCCTCAAAGAGAACTTTGTGCAAAAACCTGTGGGCTTTGGCATGGCTCTCGCTCACAAGGGCTTATTTAAGAGAAGCTTTGAGAACTTTTCTGAAAAAGCCTGTATCAACTTTCCTAGTTAAAACTCCTCACTTTTCAAAGCTGAATTACTTGTGTGAATGATGCAGTTGTCATCAACGCATCAGTACTGTGCAGAAGCAGCAGTGTTTAGTTTGTACAGTCTCTAGTAAAACACTACACTGCTTCCATTTCCCACAAATTTGCCATTAGAAAAATGCATCTTCACTACTCTCCCAGTAACTCTGGTCCAGTGTTCCAGTGGCAAAGGTGTCTGCACACCAGCTGCCCAGTGTTAGATGTGCAGTAGTACTGGCTTATTCCAAGCAGCAATCCACTTACAGAGCAGGAACCAATTTCATTTTTTGTACAACTATCACATCAGGGTGACTGTTATGTTTGTAGGGATTACATCAGGTCTGTTTAGAGTATGCAAAGGATGCAGTGGAATATTAAAGTTTTACACACAGGTGCTTTTGGCTCAATTGTAATTTCATTAGCAAAACACAGTAGAGAACTATGTCGGTCACTACTGAACAACACTGGGATGCATGATGACACAACAGCAGATGACAATCAGAGGCCATCCCCTCAGTGACAAAAGCCAAAATAACTTTGAAGGCTTCAGATTAAAAACTCCCAATTACCCGTGAAGTACTATTAAACTCTCCTTCCCATTTAGATTCAAGTAACATGGTGGATTTGGTCTCAGTGCTTACCATTGTTTAAGGATGCAGCAAGCTTGAATCCTGTCAGACTATTGGTATGCTTATACTTGAGTACAAATATTGTTTAGGATCTTAATTCTTATTTCTCCTCAGTAGAGGACAAGCACAGGGAAAAAAAAAGAAAAGTAAAATACAGTAAGCCAGCAGCTGTTTCATTTTGTTCTCCATCACACTAAATCATTTTGGTGCCCATAAGCATTTGGGCATTTTGGTTTTTGATCCTGTTGGGTTTTTCACAATTCTTTTATGATCTCACTGCATGATCTTTCCCTGTATCTACAAAGCCATTTGGTTACAGGCTAAAGACAGCACAGCTTCCAGGCACCACTCTGCCTAAATAACAGGAAAGGGAAAAGAGGGCTGAACATAATTTATTATGGGTTTAATTTTCTATTTCCTTAATAATTGGTTGATAAATGAAAAAGGGAACATTCTATTGATATTCAATCTCTTCATCCTTCTATAAAACAGTAACTCAAAAGTTTTACATAAAAAAGCCCCCAGGAAAGTGCTACTACTTATGTCAATAAAATATTGAAGGAAAAATTCAAGTTCTACTTCCACTTGCCTGTTCTTGGGCCACTGTAACACATGGTCGAGAACTACAGTAAACCAGAGCAAGTTTCCCTAAAGGCTGGGGAACAATTTCATTATAATTATTTCTTTAAAAATTGATCTCCCAAAGCTTGTTGATTAGGTGGTTATGCTTGCAAACCTTGTACTTTATTCAGGAATTAGCTTGGCTGGACCAGCTAATGAACAACAAAAGGACTAAAAATTCCTTATACTTAGCCCAGAATAAGAAAGCCAGAGCTACCTAATTCCTAGACAGATGGCAATCAAAACTTGGCAAATGCATATGAATTTTTAGAATTCCAATGTTGGCAACACAGGGAAAGCCTCCTAAGCTCAAGTGCCTGCAGCACACATCCCCCTAAGCTTGGCCTGTCAGGCAAACCAGGACACATGGGCTAAAAATAAAAGCAAAATTGTGGTTCGCTTGCACCCTCACAAGCAGCAGAGCAAACAGAATGATTGCCAAGACTTTCCTCTCTCCGTTTCAGGCACATGCAGCTGGCACCAGTGCACTGTTCTCATGCACCAAAGGCAGCAGATGGAAAGAATTACATATTTCAACAGCCTTTGACATCACATCAAACACCTTGGCTTTTAGTTTGAGAAGAGTAACTCCTGGGACACTTTTTTTCCCAGTTTTCACCATCCAAATAAAAGTTGTACAGTTATTTCCTCCTTTATAGGACAATATAGCCATGCCATATGCTGCTGACTTGCAAGTCTTGCAGAGTGAAAGGGTGCAGCAATTGCAAAATAAAAGGTTCTGAGTTTGGCTTTGTAGCTAAGGCACTACTCACCCAGCAATGAGTTACAGACAACAAAGAAAGAGCTTCAAATCACAGAACCAGGGCAGCTTGGGTTGGAAAGGGCCTTAAAAATCACCTGCTTCCAAAATTCCCATTCTCCACCACAGCTAAGAACATCTAACAACGCCCACTGCATTGTAGAAATTATGGGGTATTCAGTACTTTTCTAAACCAAAGAAATTTCAAGTCTCTAATTGTTCACAACTTGGCAAAACTGATCAGCTGTATTTAAGAAACATTATCAATTGCTTTCAGATTAAGTTTAGGTTTTTTCCTTCAATTTCCTAGTTTTAGCTATCAAGTATGCAAGTGCACTGCCCAAGGATGTGGGGACCTTTCCTGCTGACCAACAGGCTGGGAGCAGTGACAGCTGCCGGGAGCAGCACAGCTAAACGTGCCCCACAGTGCACTGCTTTCATCCTGGAGAAGAAAAATCTCCTCTAGGCACCACATTCAGCTGAAAGGCTGTTCCCAAATTGCATCAGAGGAAGTCTGGGTGCTCACATATGCACTGTGACTCCAAGGAGGGGCTGGACCATAAGCCTACTCCAATACCTCACTTCCATCACTTGCTTGCTTTCCTCTCTCTCCCAGAGCAGCTGTCAGACTGACCTAGACACGTCTGAAATATCTTCCCCTTCCCCTGGGCCTTTTCTCCTCTCCACCGCACAGAATTGTACCTCTGCCAGACCCAGAGACCATCCAGAGGCTGCTTCAGCAGGGCAGAAGCCTCAGCAGAGGGCAGAGTGAGAGCCCATTCTGAGGAGAGCCAAGCTGGGAGGCACCATGTCTGCTCAGGGCCAGGAGATCACCTCACCTGATTCATCTGAAAACCTCAAAGTGAGTAAGCTGATAAAAGTCCTCCTACCCTTAGATGCTTACGACAGGTCTCCTGTTTTCCTGGAGCAAGTTGCCAAGTGCCTCTCTGCTTTTATGTTATCAATCACGTCTTCCAGACTCAGGTTTTGAGCAGATCAAGTGAACACACCTTGTTACGACCTTGGTTCCTTCCACCTCTGCTGAAGTAGGATCAATGCTGGCTATTCTGCCTCTTTCAGATAACGAAGGCTATTCTGCCTTTTTCAGACTGTATCAGACCCATATCCTCCCACAGCTTCTTAGCTGGAAACTCTGCATGTACAAGTGACTTTGATCCTGGCCAGCTCAATACTTCTTTGAAATACAGTGCCTGGTAGCACCAATACTGATGAAAATCTCTTTAGTCTTATTAATATATTAAATGAGGAAAGGACACCAAGTATGATATTCTCACTCTCCAACTTCTTCCCCATTAGTTTATTTGTATTCAACAATTTTAACTTTTAATAACTCTGAAGTGGAGCTTAAACCATCCTTTTTTTTAAATCCCAGTTTAGCAAAGAGAAATATTTGAGCTACATTACAGATCTTTCTCTTCTCTGCACATTTTTTCTCCAAATTTTTTTGTTATTTCTGTTGGGGAAGAACATTGTTCTCTCATCAACTGAAAAAAAGTTTGACATATCCCTAAGAATTTTCTCTCTCAAAATCTGCTATGTTAATGGATTCAGAGTAAATTGATAGTCTGCTGTAGTTCCATATGGAATTAGGAGCTTCCATGTACCTAATTCGGTCCAAACGGTGACCATTTTTTCTAGCTTTTTTCAAGACAATTTCTCACTTTGCTTCTTCCTAATTATTGTGTGCCTCTGAAGTTTAGCTCTCTGCCCAGTGTCTCCTCTTTCTTGCAAGAGGGGCAGCTGAGAGAGACAGGATTTTTCTGACAAAGATGAACTACTTCAATTCATCTCAGTTGTCTGCTATCCTAATCTCTCAATTTCCTTAAATCAGCCACTCAAAGTGAAGAGACTAAAATGCTTACAGAGACAGAATAAGGGAAAAAAGAGCCCAGCACACATAACAATGGTACAAAGAAAATAGACTGCTATGTTAAAGAAAAGTAAAGCATCAACTCTGCCTATAGAGCCAGGCAGAAATCAGCAAGATGTAAACAAACTGTATTTCAGAACTCAAATGACAACAAGACAGAGCAAGATGTGGTTCTCAATCTGTACATTCAAAGCACTTTTACTTACATGTTCCAAGAAAAGTACTTATTTGTCATCATCACTGTGTCAGAATAAATTGATCTTAGCCTTCATGTTCAGCACCACATTAATCTAAGATATTTGCTAATTCCTGTGTAGTACATAACACGTGATGCAGTTTAAGATGCCATAGAAATAGAAAACTCAGCTACCACACAGTTTTTAATTTAAATTGTGGGTGTGACAGTGTATCCTGTTCCTTTTGTGGGAGTCAAGCACCAGGATGCACTTTTTTTCTTTGCCATTGTTCAACTAAAATCACCAGCTGTTTATGCAGAACTGCTGGCAACCCTGGAAGTGTCATTTCTCTTCCTAAGTTTCATGAACTTGATTCACCCATTTGTTTAAGAGCACAACAAGCAAGCAATGTGAATGTTTTCATTATAAGTACATAAAAATGCTCAAGAAACAGCCCCTACTCATGCAAAACTTCTACTGCAAAGAGTGATACACCTGCAAAAGAACTACAGCATCAAGCTGTACAAGCTGAAGGGAGCATAAACCCTTGTGATAGTCTTTAATTGCTAGAACAATCTAAATCTCTCAGCTCTCTGATTAGTTTGACTCACACTAAGGTGCAACACCTGGGGCTTATTATAGGCAAATTTTAAAGTTGTATCAAGTCTGTACAGGTGCACAAACAAGCAGTACAGTTGTGCTGTTTTCCACCACAGTTAGGAAATTTTTTTTAGCACATTTTTTTGTTATCCACTTTTGATCCTTAACTTAAAATGGTTGCCCTTGCTCTTAACTGCAGCTTTCCAGAGATGTTGAGGTCATTGTCAGGTGTATAAAGCACTCTGATTCTTAGGTTAAAAAACCATCATTAACCCGGTCTTTTAAATAATATTGACAGAACAGGGAGAAGTGCAGTATGATGGAGGTCACACATCAATTCAGACTGGTGAACCCATATGCAGCCTGCATATTCTAATTTTTGGTACTTATGACAAGAACACATTAGCTATTTAGAAGCCTCATCCTTCTTTCACAGGTGGAGCTCTGATTCTTAATGAATAGTTCATGATAGGTACTCAATCCCTTTTCTTTTCCTAACCTTGCATTAGAAATATATAAATACTGTTCTAAGAATACTTTCAGAAAGCCACAGAGGAATGACTATCCCATTTCATATGCCCTGAGATCCTCACTATTATTCAGAACATTTAAGGCAATCAAAACAAAAAAAAAATGTTTAAAAGCTATGAAAAGTTGCTATAATTTGCAGTCGTGGTCTAGCACAGCCAAGCGATACTATCAATTCATTCAAGTCATACACATGCTCATATGCAACAACCCGTGGCACAGGCATCACAGTTACTACTTCCCCATTATTAAGGGGAATATTTCTTTGATTTTTGAAATGCATAACAACTTAGTTTTCCAAGTCACCACACAAAAATCATCCACTGTGTTCCATCATCTTTTGGTAAGAGTCCATTGTCATCATTCACTTCGAAACTTTTTAACTGAGCATATGCTGGCCACACATTTGCTGTTTACTGCCAGGTGCTAGCTGGAAGCCAATTTTGCTCCATTCAAAGCAGACAGGCAGGCTTAGCTTAACATCTCCCATCCCCATACACAACCCTCACTAGCAGCAGTTGTTCTGCTGCACTCGGATCAACCCCGACAGCCTGGCCAGATGAAGTTGAACAGCCATGACCCACACACCAAGTTCAAAATCCTCCTACTTCATGGCTATGTGACACACGTGCTGCCTGTGACAGACCTTCAGTGAGCCATTACAGAGCAGATAGCAGCCCTGTCTCACAGTTGCATGTACGTGGCAGGGAAGATGCACATGCACCAAGAGCCGAGCACATGGTACCTGTCTTTCTCAGAGCTGATTATTCTGATGTGGTCTGACAGGAGCTACGTGGAAGCTGTATCATTTTCAAAGGCTCCCTTGCTGCGTGAAAGTCAACAGATGTGGCAGTGGAACAGCATTTGGAAAGACTGAGAAGCGAGGCATGAAGACTATTCTCTCCCTGCTCTGAAACAAGCACACAGTAGTCACCAAGTGGAGCCTCCTGTAAGCCCAGTTCTTTGGAGAAAAGAGTTGAGCAGCAGGGAAAGGCAGAAAGGGAGTGGCAGGAATACATCATTCTGTCTATAACATAAACTGGGAACGAAGCATACGGCAGCAGCAGCAACCTATCATGAGCTAGGTGATGGAAAACAGACAACAGCAGGAAAAGATGACATTATAAAGACACTTTCAAAGATAATTTACAGTTACAATAGTGATCCACAGCACTGAGAAGTTATACCTGTCAGATGACTAATTGGTGATGAGCACTACATGATGGAGTGAAGCTGTTTGACAATAACTGTCAGCATGATCACAAACAAAAACAACCAGCTACATCCACAGCAGTCCCATCCAGCATATTAATGAGGGAGCTGGGACGATCCTTCAAAATATTCTGCAAGACTGAGGTCAAGTGACAAGTGATTTCATTTCAGGCTGAAAACCTTTATTTATGGCATATATTATATATGCCTATACATATGACATAGTATATGCATAGACATATGCATATATATATGACATATATATGCCCTATATATGACATACTTATGGCAATAGTTTATTAGCCAGTACCTTCTTGTTGCACTCAGAGATAGAAAAAAAAATCAGTTTCTTTCTAAGAACAGCAATCTAATCTAACCATACATAGCACTTTGGTCCGAACTTGGACAAATATCCTCCTCCTCAGATCATAAAGGAAAATAATTTGTACATGGGATAGAGGGCTTTTTTGGCCTTAACCTCAAAGTCTGCTTTAGAAATCCACTTTTATTATTTTAATCAAATTCATTCACCCCCACATACTGCAACATGAATCTAATCACTTGCTTTGCAAGTTTAGTACCCAGAGACACTACAGAAGTTTTAACAGCTGTTGGAAAAATGTTGCAGCCTCTGACGTTTTTTACTGGAGTTGCTGCAGCCAAGCTTTGCCATAAATTGATGATTTAGCTGGATTAGATGTTAATATGCAGCTTGATATATTATTCATGAGAATGAGTCACAGACCTAATTAGAAACATGACAAGAAAAGCTTTTGAGTCCACAATCTGGATTCTCCCTGACATGAACGATTTGACATGTGAATACATTTTCACCTACTGAGAGAAAAGAGACAAATGACCTTTCACATCTAAGCACAAAAAAGTCATGTTGGAGATGCAGAATTTGCCTTCCTGAGAGTTTGGGGGAGAAACCAGTAGAAATATCCAGTCTGATATAAAAGAAGGCCTTCAGAAACACAAAGTATTTACCCCTTGATGGAGCATCTATCTGCTTATAAAACATCCATTCCATGTACCTTTCCAGTCACAAACATTTAATAGAGGCTTTATAATCCTCAGCCAGGTGATCGTGTCTGAGGCTCCAATAAGGTGGTCCAGGAACGTGTCCCATCAAGGCATTTAGGCCTGATAAGTATAATTTTGAGAGAAATCACTGCTGTTACTTTTTATTTTTTGCACATTTGGGTAAATTATTCCTTATCTTATTACCTAAAAATTGGATGATCTAATTCCTGCATCTATTTAAATCTTACAGTCATATTCCAGGCCTAGATGAGGGTACATTTCATATATAAAAAGATGAAGGTATCGCTGGATAAATTTGAAATAAATATGGTTTGTCAGGCGAAGAAAGAACATTATGAGAAACATTTTCTTCAGTTTACAAAACAAACCACCACAATATCCTAATGAGCTGTCAGGATGGAAGAAAGCACTTCAAACAAACTATTTTGAGTTAGATGGCAATTAGTGTGAACCTTACAGTACACATGGAAAAAAAACCCTAAAAGACTCACATTCCTACCCAGTATTGATCCACCCCTGGTAAAACCGAAGGCTACCCCAGTGTAAGCAAGGCTTCCAAGGAAGACAAACTGAAGTGGCACAGAAGCAACTGGGAGTTTTTCCAGCCTTTAAAAAACTGAGCAAGAAAAGTCATTACTAATAAACAGCCAACAGCTTGCACTCAGATGTCTTCGTATGAGGGCAACACTGAAGGAGATAGAAAGGAAGAGGTCAGGATGTACTAGCTTCCAAAATTAATAATTCATTAAAAATTTCACTTGAGAGAGCTGTTATAAAAAAAAACAACTTGAGAAGAACAGTGTAACACCTCAGAATCAATGATCCCCGTGTCCTTACTTGTACAGGACCAGCTCCTGAGCTCTCTGTAAAGTACACAGTCACACACACATTTCACTTTACCCCAAGCTGCTTTTGTTCCCTGCAAGCTGAAAAAACATAAGCCCTGTGACAAGGATAAGAAGCTATTTCATTCTGAGGTATTTTTGAGCAGCATTATTTGTCAATAGGTCAAAACCATCTACTGGTACTGCCAGTCATTCCACCTGAAAGCACCAAGGAACAAACAAGTGCTAATTGGATGAAAGCTACAAGCAATTAAGCATTGCCTCAAACTAAAACTGTGATACCTGGCCTTGGAATATTTTTAACTGTTTCAAAATAAAAAATTAATTACAGCCTCTTATAATCTGCCGTTGTTCAGGGATATGGTTATTTTCATTCTTAGTGAAAACAGGCTTTCTTAAAACCAATGAAATTCATATTTTAGAGGAAAATGTGGAAGATATTAAAGGTCACTGATTTTTCAAATTTGTAAATCAAGACATTTTACATCTCCAGCCACTGCTGTAGAGATGGCTGGTATGTTCATGGTCCAGAGGTAGATTTTGAACAAATTGAAAACCCATAATTTAATGATAAAAGGCTCAACTAAAGAAAGATCATGAAACAAAAGAGAAAAAAACCCCACAAAATGAATCAGAAAAGTACATCAAGACTTGACAACTTAAACCCTATGAGCTCAGTTTCAAAGTCTTTGTCATCAAGCGGAAACATTCACCAAACACAACTCCCCCAAAGGATGTAACTCTTCACAGGTCTTATTGAAGATGAAAGCAGCAGCTCACACCCTTGACATTGCCAGCAATAGAAAATAGACCTCAGTCTGCCACTACTCAGAGATGCATTCAGTCTAGAGAGGGAGCTCTTCTCTTACCATACATGAAAGCGTTGCTTGTTTATATTCTTCTCAGCTCAGCTGAAACTCCAGTTAATAGCTAGGGAAAAAAAAAAACCAAAAAAAACCAGAAAACCCAGAAAAAACAACACATCATTCTAGGAAAGGGATTTTTACAAGTTTGCAGTGCTAGTATATTTACACAGAATTTACTTCAAAGAATCGTAAGATTAAGGTTTCAAAGAACCAGTGTTCTGCTGAGGAGGTTGTTTGTTATGGTCATTTTCAAACTAGGTATTAAAAAACCCTCCTAGCTCATGGCCATGTACTAGAAGTTACACTAGAGGAGTATGGCAAAGCTGTTGCAGAGTATGGTGCTCCTCCATTTCCTTCTCCCAGCAGTCCATCGTTTCCCTTCCTTTCCTGACTGCCTCAAGAGCCCTAAGAAGGGCAGACAGACAGTACAATGAGCCTATGATATCTTAAAATGAAAAAAGTTTTAAAATCTTCTCTCTCTCCTCCTATCCAATTGCTTCATTTCTTTTATCTCCACACCCCTCCAGGTTTCTGGGCTTGAATGGTACAAAGGAGTCAAACCTCGAGAGGGAAAATTGGCACCAGAGCACCCATTAGAGGCACACTGTTGATTCTGTGATTTTGTGCCTACAGTAGTCAAACAAGAATTCCTGCTTATCCCAAGAGAAGGGTGAACACAACTCTGCAACAAAAACTTGGGAGTTCTTATGCTAGGGGGTTTGGGGTTTTTGATTTTTGTGTTGAGTTTGCATTTTTTTGCTACTAACAACAACACCACAATTTAAAGGGAAGATTCCTACAATATTCTTAGATTCATCAAGCTACTGGAGTGCTAAGCACCAGTAAAATAGCTCTGTCTTGCTTAAGTATGGAAGTGTACCAGGATGTCTAAGTGAATATGAACCTCAGCTTATTCTTAACTATATGGAGTAATTTTTTCCTCCAAAATTCCCCCTTCCCCAGGAAACATTCCAGTCTATCTTTGAAAGGCAGAAAAACTGAACATAGATCATTGTACAAATATTACTTCACTGGTTCTCGAGCATGAATGTTTACAGCATAAACCACTGGGTTTTGCTTGAAACAAATAAAAGAATTATTTTTACTAGATTTCATAAAAACATGTTTGAGGAAGGAAACAAGAATAAGACAAAGAAACAGGCAGAAGGAATGTAACTGCCTTATACTTTCATAGTGTCTCTTGATTTAAATAAAGGATAGACCTAAACACAAAGTATACTATTGCTCTCTTTAAAAACGCTAGGACTGATACAGTGAATCACAGCATGGGAACACAGTTTAAAGCAAAATGTAAATTTTGCCTGTAACGGACAGGATGGCAAAACTAAGTAGCAGCATTTCCCATTTGTTTAGTTTGTAGGTCTGAGTAATCCAGTACAGTTTCTACAGCTGCCAACCCTTACCCAGTGAAGTGTTTGAGGGACACCCAACTTGACCTCTACAGGCATTTTCATCCAAGTTGCACTCTGCTCCCCTCTGTTCCAATTTCGCAGTGACTCTCTTTCCCAAACTGGCCATGTACTCAAGTCAGTGGCACTATTTGTGCCCAAAGAGAGCCTAGACTGATGTTGTAAAGCACCCTTTCTATAAACCAAGGAGAGGTTCTCAGTACAGCAGTCAGTTCTAATGGAGACATACGAACTTCGATTAACAGTGAAAGGAATAACAGCTATCAAGTAACTCAGCATTTACAGCAATGAAAATGTCATTTATTTACCAAACAAACAGAACAGCAACAGAGCTCAGTGTTTGACTACAAATGAATAATATCAACTTTTGACTGAAGTGATACCTTTGAAACAATACTATTGACAGAGATAGCCCTAAACTGCGAAACTTTGTAGCTCACAGTTTCTGCTAACTGCTCATGCTCAGTTGTAAGAATCAGCTAATCACCGGGAGAACAATCCCAACATGGAAACCAACATCTGTGCAGGGAGAAGTCATTGAAGATCTTCTCTTCCCCCACACCCCAACCTTCTGTCAATGAGGAAGCACGTATAGATACAGATGAGAATTTAGTGATGCATCTAATTCAACACATCAATCCAGAGTGTTTTGCAAAGAAGTTCTAGATTAGAAATCATACTTTGAGCATGCTAGATTGAAAATTCAGGCTTTTAGAAATAGTTTCAATATTAAGCCCCTCTGATAACGCATCCTGTCCCAAAGTAAGCCATTTAAATAAATGAATGGCAATTTCAGCTCTTCTAAATTTCCATTGCACTTAAATTATAAGATTAAACAAACATAATCTTCTTTAAGAGTTTAGCGGGAAAAGTTTCTACATCAAATCATTCTAATCCTCTTGTTAATACAGTTTGGTTATATTTAGGGACACCATTTCCTTGCTTATCAGATATAACCAAGATTCACAGAAGTGCTTAATCAAGAAAAGTCTCCTAGAATTATCAATCAGCATCACAGTATCTGCTGCAGAACACATTCTAGGCCTTTCAATATAACATCATCCCAGACTGCATTTGCCCTTAATTTATTTAAATCAGTTTAATCCCCAAGGTTTTACATAGCAGAAGTAGAAAATGCCTCCTCGCATGTGGTTAAATCATTGTGGTTATACTTGACTGCTATATAAACACTCGTACATCACAATGTATCTGGCTCGCATTTGTGATCATTTTCTTTTCATGTTAACATTTCTTTCAATCTACAGCGGCATTTACGTGTGGCCGAGCTCCCACAAAGCAGGGCTTGGCAGCAGCTGGGGCTACTTCAGTGCCGTGGCAGCCACCTGCCAGCACAACTGGCCAAAACTACAACAAGCAAAAGGAAGCAAAAACAAAACAAAAACAAAATTAGAAAACAAAACAACAAAGAAAAACACAAACAAAACCAAACAAACACAAACCCCACTAAAGGTGAGTGGCCCATTAGCCTGGTTACTAATAATATACAAAGAAAACGACTATTAAAGATGACACCTGGCAAACAAGCTGGCCAGAGCCAATTCCTGGCTATCCTGTAACTTGCCTTTCTGTGCAAACATAGATGTTTCAGTCGCCCACCTTTCAGAGACTGGAGCCTGCCAGACCAGGTTGAACATTCATCAGTACCTGAATTATCTAAAGCTCTCAATCCATAAGCCCAAGCTTATAAAGTGTGATTCTTCATTTAATTTCCTATATTCAAAATTGACTGTTCAAATCTACTCATGAGAAAGGTCTCAAGATTTACTGAGGACATGGAATGGTTTGGAAAGCAAACTAAGGAACAAGGCAGAAAACCAAATTTGACAGGGCCAGGGAGAAAATGCTAAGGGGGGAAGAAAAGCAATTGTATTTGTGTTTTTATTGCACCCTTATTAACCGTAACTTGTAATCGCTGTGGGGTAGTTAATAGTTTATTTAGGTTGACAACGTAAGTCAAAAGTTTATTATTTCATTCCTGTCTCTGAACACTTTAAATTCTTCAAGTTCTTACATCCCAGGTGAATCCCGTATGCATAATACTTGAAAACACATTCTTTATCAGAAAGAAAAATAGATTTAAGCATAGTTGCAAGCATTTTGCAAATTCATACGATTCTCAAACTACTAGGTTAATTCCTGAGACTCTTTATCTTTTGCTCTTGTGCTTATTGTTGTCTTATTTCCTATTTTGTTACTACTTGTAACCGACATTAATCCTATCTCACTACAGTGCAATAATAAAGCAAATAATTACCTAAGGGATGAAAAGAGTGTATTCCTCACTATCTTGCATAAGGATGAAAACAGAACATTTCAGGGACTTCAACAACTCATTTTTCTTAATAGAAAAAAAAAAGAAAAAAAGAAAGAGCTTCAAGGATTCCACAAGTTCTAGCTCGAGTAAGAAGCTCCCGAAGGGCACTAAGCTACGGAGACACGTGCACACCATCGCCCTGTCAGCCAAGGAGCAGCTCCCCTCCTAACCAGACTCGTGTCCGCTGCTTTAATTTAATGGCAGCGAGGCGGAGCGCTGGCCTCCCTCCTTCAGAGGTGCAGAGCTCCATCCCTAGGGCCCTGTTACCCGGCATGCACAGACAAACACCCCCGACACCTCAGGGCAGCACGGCTGGGAATTAGCTGCCCCTACAACCTTCTGCTCCTCAAGAGGACAAGCTGCAGGATAGAGGGCCGCCACAAGATATAATATTGCACCTGTTCTCACCACCAGCCAGTTCATAGACCCAACCTCTTTCCACAGACCCAAGTGAAAGCAGGGTCAAGGCACGGGAACTGGGGGTGTCCCAGGATGCACAGATAATGCCGGCAGCTGCTGCATACCACGTTTTTCAGACTGCTGAGTTTTGTGGTCCTGGCTCTATTTTCCACAACAGCCACCTCAGTACAGGACTTGGTGGAGTGAGAAGTTCTGGAGTTCTGTTTTCTCTCACACAAATTGCTATTTCTCTTCTTCTCCAAGACACACAACTTGAGAGACACCTCCTAGGGAGGCAGCATTTAATTGCAACCATTTCCCAAAGTGAACTTGTAAAGTATGCTAAATGTTTATATCAGATACTTAGGGGGTTTCAAGACTAAAACTCTAAACTGTATTTTTCCAGTTAAAAATGTCTGTCAACTAAAAAGTTTAAACTTGGCCAGCTTTAAGTGCAGAGAAGAATACTCTTTGTCCCAGACCAACATCCAAACACACCATTGCTTTTATACAGCTCTTGTACTTTTTGGGTATCTTGACTGCAGAGCTAAAACATCCAAGACTTATTTAGCATTGCTAAGCACTGAATCTTCAGAACAGATGTACAAATACAAACACTTATGCAAACAACTGGAAGCAACTAGAAAGGTTTTTTTTTATTATTTTACAGGGAGAATTAACACAGCAGTAATAGAAATCTTTCTACAGAAGCAGCTCTCATGACTTGCACACTTAGGACTGCACCACAAGTAGTCTCCAGATATGAAATCTGGTTGCTAAATGCCACCAAATCACATGGAAGTGCTATAGTAAAATATCACAGACGCATTTTCTTCACTTTTTCTTTCAGTTCCAAAGAAAGCCATAAAGCCTGGCTGGCTCCCTGGGTAGCTATGTTAACACTAAAAACACTGACCAGCAGAAATGATTGCAATCACACCACTGCAATCTTCCACTGAGGAGGGCAATCATACAGATCAGTGTATGGTCAAATTGCCCCCTAATTCTGGTAATGTCCATCTACTCTGGATACCCCTACTTGGTATTTTTGTTTCTCAGTCATCACAGAACTCAGAGCTGCAAGAAACAGAGAAAGAAACAACATGGATAGTTCTTGGGTAAGAGCAATACTGGGCTGTCAGGAACTAAAAATAGTTGATAGTATCTCTATCAGGCATTTTTTTTTTACTCTCCACCAGTGTCCATTTCAGGCATCCTGTTAGTGTGATTTAGGATTTTGCAGCTCAAATAGAAAGGGCTGCAATCTGAGAGGCCTACAAGAAAATAAACCTTATCAGACTTTTTTCTTTCCCCTCCAAGTGCCAGGTGTAAATTATAAAATGAAAGGGCCTAGAGAAGTTTTTAAGCCTAATTTTAGAAAAATACAGTATTAGCGTCAGATTCCAAGGGGATAAAGAGATAGGAGCAGCAAGGAAATGCTCCCAGAAATGTTTTCTAGCCAGAAGAGACAAGATAGCCTCGAGAACAGGAGAAAGACACTTTATTTACAGCACATACGTTACTGAATGCAAGATGTATTGGCCCTTTGGGCTTCTGTTTTTAACAAAAAGCAACATACTAACTTGTGTTTCTGAAGAATATAATTGGACTTCAATGTTTTTGAGACAGCTTCTGAGCAAAATACGAAGAGACTGCTTTACATGTTAGTAAGTGCAGCATTTAGAAGAGCAACTGAATAGTCCTATTTCATAGTTTAATGTTCAATTCTTCATACGTCACATGATCAAGTTCACATAATGCAGTACCTAAACCAGTTAAATCCCACCTACTCCCCAGACCCCCACCTATACCTGCTTGTGTAACTGATGTTTTCCACACTGCTCCCTGTCCCTCCTCTCACCGCAGTCCTCAAGCCCTCAGCCAGGCACCAGCCAACTTCTCGCCTTGCTGCTGGTAATTAACCAAGTGAGCACCTGCCCCACCCACAGCAGCTGTGCAGGTCCTTGACTGCCTGGAGAACAATTCTGAAGCACAGACCCCAAAGAAAAGAAGCGAAATATTACAACTTTTCTAAATAATTTGAATAACTAGTAAAAGATACATCAGGACATTGCAAGACTTGTTTATTCCCTTTAGGCCACTCAAGAAAAGATTGTGTCCTTTTCTGTGAAGGGAAGACAGGGGTTTTTGTTGAAGCAGAAGTGTGTTTTATTAGCCCAGTCTCTTTCCACGTTTGTCCCTCCTCCACAGGACACTATTCACTATGTATATAAATATCTGTGTCTGAGAACTCGTCTACATCAGTGCATGACTTGCACTGGAGCAGTTTAAGGCATAGTTCTTACTGCACAAAGATGCAGAAATCTGTCCTAGGAGGGGCACATTCTTAGGTAGCTGTAAGAACTCCTCCAGCACATCTGCTGCTAAAGCAACAATTCCAGCTCTGCAGCGGCTTAAGTGTGCTGAGATGGCAGTGTTGGTTTGTCAACGCATAAACCACAACCAAGTATTGGTGACGAGACTCTTCTCCAAGTTTGACTGAAGGTTTGGGAAGCAGGTTTGCCTGCAGAGGGCACACAGAAGCATTTGCCTACTGTGCACCTACAAGTTCTACACAATCATCATCACTGCTCAAGTGACTGAGCAAGCTGACAGTATATGGCAAGTTACCTATCATGTATAGAAAGTCACAGACAGAAGAAAAGAGGAAGAAAGTATGGAGGATTACAATGCAAAAGACGTTGAAGGAGTGTGGCAAGGATTGAGGATTAAGAGACAGAAATAAGAGGAGGGAATACCCTTTGTAAAGTGCTGAGGGGAAACTGCGAGTACCTGCACATTAGAGCTCATCACCCTGATTTGCATGCCTTGTCCACATTACCATTATTTCAATTAGATTTGCTTCCTGGACAAGCTTCCAGGTCTCCAGTACCAGTACCTCCCATACAGCAGTCACCATCTGGGCAGAGAGTTGCAAATAGATCAGGGATTCCCTTTTACACCATAAGCATTCAAGACAGCCATGGAGCTTCAAGAAGAAGGCTGCACAGAGTGTCCAGGAAAGAGTTTTTTAAGAGATGGAAAGAAGGAAATACTGATTAAGGGTCACAGTTTTGTTGAGGTTGAGCCTTTCAGATGTTTGTTGCTATGCTACTGAAAGCTACAGGTGAGAAAACTTAGGCAGAAAAGGGAGAGAGAAGCCATGTAAGCAAAACCATAGCTCTGTACAAGGACAGAAGCAGATTCCATCTTCACCAGGCTAAGGAGAGTGGTTTCATTATTAGAAAAAAACAAGAGAAAAAAAACCCAACATAAATGTTCTCCCACTACATTTAGGCATTACAATAATAAAAAGGCACTATAAAACCACTGAACTAAATTAGTGAGTTAGAAAAAATAAACAGGGCACAGGTTAATGGTACCTATATCTATCTTTGGAAGATGAGCAATTACAATCTTCATCCCAGCACAGGGCCAGTATTTGCTATAATTCTAAATAACAATAAAGGCAAACACAACAGACCNTGCATTTCCTCTCAGGTAAGGCCAGCTCTGCACTCTTCTTTCTCCTCGAGGAGGGAAGAAGCCTCAACACAGCTACAAAAGTCTATGCTTACCACAGCTTTCCCTTACCAGCTTCGAAGAGCCAACTTCTACAGACACCCTAGAAAGCCTGCTAGGGAGAACCAGCCCCAGCTCCCCCTGTTCTCCTTTTATGAGATCCAGGTGACACCAACCTGCATCCATTTAAAAGTCTAATTCCCATCCTGAGAGTGATTCGGGTCTAAGCAGTGAANCCAACCACACCGGCACGAGACTGGCCTCAGGTTGTACAGCCAGCACCTGAGCCAGGCAACAAAGTGCATTTCCTCTCGGGTAATGGCAGCTCTGCACTCTTCTTTCTTCTCAAGGGAAGAAGCCCCAACACAGCTACAAAAGTCTATACTTACCACAGCTTTCCCTTAGCAGCTTCGAAGAACCAACTTCTACAGACACCCTACAAAGCCTGCTTAGGAGAACCAGCCCCAGCTCCCCCTGTTCTCCTTTTATGAGCTCCAGGTGACACCCACCTGCAGCCATTTAAAAGGCTAATTCCCATCCTGAGAGTGATTCGGGTCTAAGCAGTGAAAAGTGAAGCTATTAAAACCACCTGAGTAACAGCCGAGGCGACTCAGCTCCCTGCGTTGGACAGGCACAGTTGGTGTTGCTGCAGCGGGGTGTTCCCTGCCCCGGCACCGGCGGGGGCTGGAGGGCAGCTGGGAGTCTTTCCCAGCGCATGGGAGCTCCTGCAGCTCTGGTGGCTGGGGCATGTCATGTGGCTTCTGGAAACCTGGCACCACAGTGGGGAACCTCAGGTAGCCTCGGGCTGGCATCTCGGATTTTTTTGCAGTTCATCTGTCTTAGGTCGGAGATCAACAAATGGGCCTTTAACCCCGACTCCCAGTGTAGCAGAAACTTGAAGCAACGGGGAACCACATCAGGAAGGTGTTCTGAAATCTCAGAGCCCATACTGGGAGAGATGTAATCCTGACGGGGCTTTGCCTTAGCTTTTCTGTAAAACAGAGAACAGCAAAAGCACACAGAGTCTTGTATTACAAAACCAAGGTTTTATTACAGCACAAACTAGCAAAATCTTCTTTTGCATCAAAGTCTAGTTGTGCTGAGCAGTACAAAATATAAATAGAAATATTAGAAATACCTCTCCTGCCTGCTTGCCATGAACTCGCTCAATCCGAAACTTTTTAAAAGCTCCCCAGGCCTGTGGGCTGCAGCGGTACCCTGGACCCTCTAAGAGTCTTTTCACCATCTCGTTCAGTGATCTGCTGTTTTAGATATTTCCCATCCTCTGCTCAGGCCACATTTCCCTGAAATCCTGCCCTGCCTAGGTACCTGCAAGATCTGTAATTATTTTTCAAAGTGCTCTCATTAGCATGTCTATTGACAACATTTCCATACAAATAGGACTGGGTTGGTTTGTTTTCTAACAAGCTCACATCCATGACAGATTTCTTTCTAAATTCTTCACTGAGATTTCTACTGTGAAGTAATTCAGGAGAAATTTACCCATTTTCACCTCCACCAAGACATGCCCCTTGCCTACTTCAGTGATAACCATGAACAGAGCAAAAAGATTCATAAAATGTAGTCTCACTTGCCCAGGATGACTGACCAAGCACACTTTAAACTGCTTGAAACCTGTGCCCTTGAGTCTCTCCGTTTGTCACACAGGACACTTACTCAAGATGTAAATGTTTCTCTTCCACCAGCCCTGCTTCACTACTTTCCTCACGTTTAAAATGACACTTTTTGCCACAAGACACAGAGCTGCACCTAAGCAACTCACAAACACCAAGGTTAAAAAAGGGGGAGGAAGGCAAATTCCCCATGAAGGTCCTTGACGACCTAGACAAACCTTATTGAATACCATCGTTAAATATATCTGGTGCCTTTTACTGGAGATGATGTGGCTGGAAGACAACAGAGACATAACCAGATACATGCATAGTACATATATGCAGATTTGCTCACTCTCTATATTAGATTTCTCAATTTCCAATGTGAAAGACAGTAATAAATCAACATTATCATGCAGCTAAATAGATAGATCTTTTGTTAGTTCACAAAGCACTGTACTGCTGCCCCAAAGTAAGAACATACAGGCCAGAAATATGTCCATCTATTTGTAATATTGCTGGATGAAGGTACACTTTTTAAAATACCTAGTGGCTTTGGTAACCACGAAAGGTAATGTAGATTGGGCTGCACCACTGTTTAATCATATTTCTGTTGCACAGAAATCTTGGATTTTTTACAGTGTGTATTTGTAATTCTGACGTTTTCTGAAATGAAAGTGAGGGGAGAAATGGGCTAAGTTCAGACACCTGAAGTTAAATATTAAGGTTTGCAGAGGTAAATCAAAGACACAAGGAAAGCTTTTCTATGTGAAGAATGCCAGAGCAAATTAAAATACGTATTGACAAGAATAATCAACACAGTGGAAATGAAGAGCATCTGCACCATAATAGAGGGTGTACAAAATCAGACTCTGCATCAAGAGAACATAATTCATATTTCTGCAGGTAGATATCATGTATTCAGATCTTATTAAAATACATAATACAGCACTTCACACTACACTCTCAGTCAGACTCAAAAGGAGGCGGGGACACCAGAGGAAGATAGATGGAGTTTCAAAAACATCATTGATATAATCCTGGAGATAGTAACCCTATATTTAGGGAACATTTTGCCGTGGTGTTCTTTCAGGAGCATCTCTATAGCCATCCTGGGCAATACGATCCAAATGTGGGCCCAGCCCTGTTCCTCAGGCTAGGGCTGCCCCTGGCTGCCCTTGCTGCTCCCTCACATCAGCAATGCATTCAGGGATCTCCAGCTGATTTGTGTTTATCACAGTGGTGAGAAAGGCTGCACTTCTGTTTCCAAAGCAAAAAAGGAAAAACAGACAAGGGTAGTAACAGGGATGACTTCAAGGCACGCTGCAATTTCTTCTGCCACACTGCAAGGAAAAGGTGGGAACAGAGAAATGGAGAGTAGGGAAGCACAGCAGTGTCTCACATGGCAGTCCAGAGAATAAAACAAGGCTTGAATAGCCTGAAAACATACAGTCTCACAGCTTCTCAGGCAGGAATTCTGCAAAGGTGTACTTGGAATTGATTTGTTGTGTTGTTTGCTTAATTTTAGTTTTCTGGTCTCTTGATAACTAAAAGTTCCAATCCATTTTTTTTAGTGTTTGTTTTGGTTTGGCTTTTGTTTTTCTTTCCTATGGAAATCTAGATTCTCCCCTCAACTTTTTCTTTTGTAATCCACATCATGACTGCCACAGTAATTTACTTATCAGACAACAAAAATCCCTATGCACTTTTTGTTTGCACTGCTGGAACCTGTGCCAGCTGTGCCATGCTTGTTAAGTGCCCATAAGATGTGACAAGGAGCTGATGCCTTAGGTTTTAACTTTTACACTTTTCAAATTCTGTGTCGCCTAGTGTATAACTCTGAAGTTTCTTGTAGCTCCTTAGCTGCTCTCTTAGGCCAGACAGACACAACAAAGCTTCACTGAGCTTGGTATTCAAAGACACTCAGACTGTCCTAGGCCCAAAGGTGTAAACCTGGGCCACGAGAGAGGTGGAGAAATTGAAGAAATTGCATCATTAGCTAAAGTTTTAATTGGTGAATTTATGCTGATATGCAAATGGACCAAACCTATAAAAGTGTGAAGAACTCGTGACTTGTCATCCATCTTGGGGTCCATTTTGGCAGTAGTCTCTGGCTCCCCAGGATGTACCTTTGAAGGCCTTTCTAATAAATACCTGCCTTTATTCCCTTACTCCTGCCTGGTCTCTGTTTCTAGGTAGCCACTCAAGGCATCAGAGCAGCTGTAGTGATGTCAAAGGACTGCAACGAGGGGTAGAGGAATCAATTCTTCACTCCTCAGCAAGAAGGGAAATAGAAGTACTGAGCTGGGTTTGCACTGCTTCTGCTGCTATGGATTTATGGCACATTGTGATACAATTATCTACAAGCAGGAAATCAGCGGGCTGCTAAAAAATGGCAGCAGAGGGCTGAATAAGCTACCCCTGGTGCTGAAGGACAATGGATTTAATTTGTCCCTGATTTGGTAGGAATCTCATTCTGTGAGGGTAAATAAACAAATTGCAGGTAAAATAAATCTACACACATCCATGTTGAGACAATCTGACAGACAAGGTGTCTGGATGTTGTGTGCCTAAGAATCTCTAACCAAATACTGAATTCTAATTGACTTTCACAAGTCAATTCATACTGGATTTCACAAAGGCAGTTGTCAATGCTCGGTGGTTGAACAGTTTATTGAATTAGGAGAAAGTCACTCACTATTCTGAGCAGACTGCATTGTGAAAGTACAGGTGAAACAGCTAAAAAATCCCATCAAATATGACTTAGCAGGGAAAGGATTTATAAAAATTCCATTGTAAATAGAAGCATATTGTTCTGGTTTTACTTCCATTGTTCTGTGAAATTAGGATGACTTTTATAAATAATGAACAAATGAATTTTTATTTATTGAACATAAGAAATTATTTTTTCTTTACAAATGGCCTCATAGATTAAATACTGTTTATATATTTCAGAAAGCTGTGGGAGAGCTACGGAGAGTTCTGTTTAAATCACCCCAAGTGATTTATAAATCACTTCTAAATTGTTTAAATCATCTCCAGCTCATAAGACAGGAAACTTTTTGTTAGAGAAGCAGCTAACTATGTCTTTTCATACTTGAAATATCCCGATGCTTTGAATAATACATGACATTTGAATGCTTGTTTTGCACTTGGGACCCGGATCATCTACTAGTCTTTGGGGATATCGGGACTTGACATCCAGCTCAGCAGCCTGCTTTATGCAGTAACCAGTTCCAAGCAACTTAAAGAACATCAGCTGTGAGGGTCACTGCTTAATCTTCCTGTCTCCAAAGTTAAATTATTTAAACAAATACTATAGGTTTGCAGTAAGATGAAAAATGTATGTTTAAGGAAGCTTTCAAAATGGCTTAGTGAGATGTAAATTGGCTGTGATTGAGTGGAAATGAAACTACGTGCTATGATGGTACCTTTTTGCAATGGAAGTGTGAGCCTGTTGTTACTCAGGAATGACACACTTCTTTGTCAGGAAAAAAAGAGATTCCACAGAGCAAGGAGTTTCTAACAGCATAAAACCAGCACCATTCATTTTGCAAGCCAGCACAGCCTTCAATCATGTTTCTCAGTTTCATATTGGATGCTCTCATTACTGTCTTCTTTCCACTGACTCATCTGGAAAATGTGGAGATCCTGAGTAGTTTACACCAACTAATCCCCCGGGCTAGGGAATACAAAACAATGCACATAACAGACCCCCTTATCCTTTTATGATATACATCTTTAATATGCATCATTATGGCACACAGGAAGCCTAACTGCAGGGTAGTCATGCATACAGAGCACATGTCACCAGTGCTCCAAAGTGGGCCTGTGGGTATTTCAGGCTGGGTGGGCGGGTGTTTTATTTATCACATGGATATGACAACTCTCTTCATGTAGTAGGTGAGTGCAGTAACTGCTGTTCCACCACTAACATTTGTTTAATGTAGTCAAAGAAAAAAACATATATTTTCTACATTATTTGTTTTTAAGTATTCTACAGTGTATTATGATGGATTCTGAAAGCCATGGTGACTTTTTCAACTGTTTTCTTTGAAGAGGTTTAATAGCACAGTTAACATAGTTGAATTATTTCCCCACGTAAGAAATTTCACTCTATTTTCTGCTTTCCACACTCATTCAATTTATTTTCATCAGGTACCAGCTTGCTGTCCAGCAAACCAATCTCATTCCATACTGATTTGTGGTGAGGCAAAAGGACAAAAGAAAGCAAAAAGAATAGGAAAAAGGTAGCCAAAAAAAGAGAAACCCTTGACCTCCTTCCTTTCTGTGGCAGCCTGGCTTGGCTGAAAGGTAAGTGGTGTAATATACATGAAAGTAATTCCTCTAATACAAGCAGCATAAATGTATTTCTAGCCCTTCTCAGTGTGGTCTTTGTTTACTAGATTTGGATCGTTAACACATTGCGACAGGAGTCATGATTCAGCAGAAAATATTTTCTAGTTGAAAAACCCACATAGCTCCTAGCTGGTGAAAACCAAACTGTTGCCCTGAGTTTTGCAGTCTTTCGATGTTTTCGTTCCTGTAATAGAGTTTCTCACGAATTTTCTGTAAACATAAGGCATGTTTTCCTACCGATCTCTATTGTTTCCATTCCTTTTTGTAAGGCGGAGAAATATGATAGACTTTTGGTCTGACCAGTGTCATTGAGAGGTGGTAACCCCATCCTCCAATCCATGGTTGTCTCTAAAAAGATATATAACTGACTGAATAAAGAGCTGAGCTGCTTCTTCCTTCTTCTTTGCCCTTCTTTGGCCCTTCTTGGCCCTCTCTTTTGGCCCTGGCTCCTATCCTGACAGAACGGTGTCTGCGTGGTTCTTTCGTGTCTGCGTACGACACCAAACACAAGCAGAAAGTTTGTTTGCCCACCCTCTCTCAAGTGTCTCACTTGGGATACACTCCAGGCTCCATCATTCAGCCCATGCCTATATTCAGAATGGTTTGAGCCCGCACTGTGCCTATTTACACACTGTTAGTACACACTCACACTCCGCCAAGGATGAGCAATTTTCAACACTGCTGATACTGAAATGATCTTCAAAATAAAGGTTCTGATCATATGAGCTACTGAAATGCTCAGACTGCCACAGCTACTGAGGGCAGCTGTGCTATAACATGTCAGAAACATGTTTAACACACTCGAGGGCTTGCAACAAGCACGATTTGGATCGATGTAAGTATGTAATGTGATAACAGTTCACTATCGTGTAAGGACAGAAATTGCCCGATAACCTTGTTATAATTGCAAGCAAATTATGTGCAGAAAGTCTAATGTGGAGGGCAAAAGATCATTTAGAAGAAAGATGTTAGGAGCAGTCAGCTCTTTACTTTTCATCTTCTCATGCATGTGTTTACATCTGTCTTATCCTGAAATGCTGTCCATCAAAACAGGTTTCCAGACAGGATTTCCTAGGGTGTTGATTTGTACATCAGATACCAATGTGCACAAGATCACTCTGACTCAGCTTTGAACCTGACCTAAAAGTATTTCTTGTCATATGGAAGCAAATGATGATGGAGCAGTAAAACAACAGAAACACTGCTGAGAAACATTGGTGCTATTCCTGGCAGTGGAATGCTGCTGAATATCACAAAAAACTGACAGATCAGAAACTGGTGACTAAAAGAAAATAGGAAACCAGTAGCTTAGATTGTCTGTATTTATTAAAATATACTCTGCCTGGATTGTAAAAAAACAAGGTAGTTTTGGCCATCTTTTTCACACAGAAGCATGACCACTACCACAAACCCTGCCATCTTCAAAGCCTGACAGGTACTAAGAACTACCAAATAGAGTTGCTTTAGCGTGTCATAATCTAATTTTAAAAGTGAGATTTAAAAGTTAATATTCCCTTCCATTCTGAATAATCACCTGGAAGGCTGAGTTGTCTTTTTCTTATACTTTTATGTACAGTCTGTTTATTTTTACTCTCCATAGAAGGAAAGACAAGAAAGGTGAGGGATGGGTGTGGGGACATCAGCCTAGAATTGGAAATGCTTTGCATTATCTGGTAATCTCATATGCATTATATGCAAACATTATAGCAATCCATCAATGCTGAAAGATCTGCAAACATTTAAAAGATGACAGCTTTAATTCCAGTACAAAGTATATTCCCAAATGCAGCTCATGTCCAGAAGATATCAAGAAAAAAGGTGTTGTGGTTTGTCTTTGGGTTTTTGGTTTGGTTTTTTTTTTTTGTTTTTTTTTTTTTTAATTACATTACATTATTCATAGACCAGCATAATGTTTGTTTGGGGAGGAGAGGCTGAGGTTTTTTCCCTCAAGAACTGAATAAAACCTCTGAGGATGGCTAAGAAAAACAATAGCAACAAATAATCTGAAGTGATTCAAACTCTGGAGAATATTTCCTTTCTACATTCTCTCCCCTTTGGTACAGGTTTGGTATAGCTGCTGGCAGAGAAGGTTAGCAGTTTATTGCTGTGGACAGGGATACAATCATTTAAAAGTCCTGGAACATGAACATGTTAAGTCTACCAATCTGCCTCTCTATGAAGTAGGGATCTTGAAAAAGATGGACCTGCTGCAGAAAAAAAGAGTAAAGGAACCGTTCTTTTATAGTTTTCTACCCTCATTATCAAGCAAAGCCCAAACACCTCTGTCACTGAACAGTCCATCAGGACAAACCCCACAGCAAATATGTGATGCTCTCGGCCATGAAACCGGAATACCAGAATACAAAGAGGGCCTTTCAGATAAACTGGCCTAGTTTATCTGTACAAAGAAAAGAAATTTATTACGTTCACATTACACCTTCTGGAATTCTCAGAGCACCATCTGTTTTTAAGCAAACAATTGCAACTCAAAGTAGTAAACTTACAGTGATTTACAGAGAACAGTTCAGACCTTTATCCCCAAGTATGATGGCAGAAAATTACATACTCTTCTAAATCGATGCTTCCTAGAGAGTCAGGATCAATGCAGATGTCCTTTTCATTCTTTAGTATTGTACCTATTCCTAAATTTGATTAGATTAAATAATATTAGATTGATAGGTAACACAACACATATCTTTTATCTCAATTTGACTAAACAACATTTGCAATGCTCCTCAAGTAATGTTTTTTCATTTGAATCCTCATGTACACAGCTGGAGATTCAACTGAATTTCTATTCCCTCTTTGTCCTGCTACTACCTTTGATGAAATTTGTTTGGATGTGTGAAAATGGAAGACTCTGACATGGAATTAATTCAGAACAGAATCAGGGAGAAAAGTGGGATATAACACATAGAGTGTCTCCAATAACCCTTTCTCCTCTTGGTACATAAAAAGGAAAAAACTCTGAGGCACAGAAAGTAAAAGAAAGTTCTTTACTGACAACTGCACTCATCTGTAAAGAATCAGGGTGGTATCAACATTTCAGCAAGTCCCTTCTAGCTTAACTTTCAGGGCCTTTCTAGTATAACTTTGATACTGCTGTTATAATGACAAGCTTCAGTGTAAAAACAGTCCTCCTCTTTTCATGCATGGTAACGTAAATCTAAAAGGTGTTGTGTTCTGACTGAGTGTCCTCCTATTAAATTACTTCAAAAAGTAATCTACCTCAGTTTTTGCACCAGCAACAGGTGCCTCAGATCCCAGAGATATTTGTATTTTGCATGATGGAAGAAATAATCCAACCAAATACAGATGACTTGGTTTTACTCTGCAGTGGTAGTCAGCAGTTATTTTATCCCTGTTACTGTTGTTATGAGAGATCCTGAAAGACAGAATATCTGAAGATAGTTCTGAATTAAAAATCTGTTATTGAATTAAAATGTGATATAAAAATGTGATTAAAAAGATATTGTGAAATTAATTTGAACTTGTATCTCAGTTCTAGTAAGTTCTAGAGAGAATGGTTATGTACAAATGCTTGTAATATTTCAGAAGTTTCACAGATATTTTGCCAGTTCTAAGTCTGCAAATGATTGAATTTCAGGGGGAGGAAATTATGTGATAAGGTGAGTTAAGTAGCAGTTTCATTTATGGTGTAGTTAAGCTGAGATGTCAGGATTTATGAATGTTTTTAGAAAGGTCTGAATAGTTTTCATAGAAACTATATAATATTGGTGTGCTTTTAAAGTTCAGGCCACTGTCAGTTCTTCACTTCTCTCTTTTAATGTAATATTCCAGCCTTTCTTTTTTATGACAACTGCCACCAAAATCAAAATCAATTATTTAGGGCCAAACACTTGTTGGTGTGGTTGTGACTGGAGGAAGAATAAAAAAAATTCACATCCATCATAGGCTGCCAGTATGACTTGAAGGAGGAAGGGCAAAATCATGGGAGGCAAAAAAGTCCATGAGTCTTTTTCCATATGGGTATCTCCAGTGGAAGTCCAACAAGCCTAAGATCCAGTGGGTTGCAGAATTATGCCATCTGTATCTGTGTCAGATACACTGATTTAGTTCCTGTCTCTGCATTTCTCTGTGGACATCTAAATTACAGAGCCATGCAAAGAACTGGACAAATCGTCACAGGGAGCTTGGAGCTGGATCTGGAGCTGAGGCAGAAGTGATGCTTAATTCGCTCTTACTCTGAACACCTAATTCTTCTGTGCCCTCTAACAAACAGGAGTAATCCCCCAGCAAGATTTTTGGTTAGTCCCTTGATGTCAGCAGGCTTTGGGATGCCCCAGCCATTGCTTTCTCTTCTGCAATAGGACTTTTTTCCAAAAATTGCTGGGGAAGTTGTAAAGTGCTGTTATTTCTCTACATTATCTCAATACTAAACTACAAAAGAGGATGCACCTTTAACTGGCCAAATGGAACTTAGATCCTTTCAGGCTACTATGATAAAAAAATTATTTTTAATCCTAGACACTAAAGCATGCCTATAAATTTAGCAATAAAATTTAAAATACCTTTATGATATCTGCAACATGGGCAGGCAGTTTAATAACAGTTTTAGATGATAATTACAAAGTTAGAGTCAAGGTAAAAATTACTGCAAGAACAAATGTCCTAAGGGTGTAACAAGCTTTAGATTTTGGTGTGATCCAAAAAAGGGTGAAGGTGTGAAACTAAAAGGCAACTGGAGACATTTGGGAAGGAAAACAGGGAAACAATCACTAGTATTTGCAGAACCTGTTAAGCAATAATTAGCAGGAATTCAAATAACACGCTGTCCCAAATGATTTGTTCATTCACGGCCACAGAGATTTAAAACTGATACCCACAACTGCTGCGATCATGCTCAACGTGTACTTTCCAATAATGTTTTAGTACTGGCATATTTCTAATATCAGTTGACAAGTAGATTCACGTGAGACAAGAGCTGGAAAGAGCATCTTTCCCCTGCTGAAGAGTTCAACACTTTTATATGTAACTGTTTAAAGCTGCAGGGTTCAACACTTTTATATGTAACTGTTTAAAGCTGCAGGGTAAAGGGTAGCTAAGGTTATTGAAGAAACCTGCTGTCTTTCTCCCCACAGGGTAGCATTCAAACATGACAACTAGAGCATCAGCTTCTAGTTCAAATCTTTTGGGGAGTGGCATTTGCTCAAAACCTGAAGGAATAGAGAATAATGGCAAAAAAAAAAAAGACCCCTAAATCTATATGCAATATGGCAACTAAAAATTGAAAGACATAACTTGAAAAATGAAATGTTCTGGTGCACACAGTTTCTGATGCACACAGTTAAAATACTTGGAGCAATTTAACAGATACATTTGGACATTCAGATTCTATCTGACCTGTTTCTTATCATCAATGTTAAAATATTTAATAAAAAACCCAAACCAAACCACAAGCACACATTCAGTTCTGTGTTGGGTTTCCTACAGCTGGGGGCCCCTCTAGCTGCATTTCATTGTTGCATATGAGATTATGAACAAACTCGGAGTGCTGAAAAATGTGATCTTAAATGTGCTGCTCACAGGGAATGATTTTAGAAATAAAACAAGTTCAGATTTCAAAGCAAGAAAGGACTTGAAATATTAAGAAAAAATAGATTATTTCATCCAGCTTTCACCATTATGTGTGGTGTAATGTGTATCATTCTGAAAGGATGACTTAACAGGTATAATTCAGCAAAGCTGCTCCAATTTCAATATATAATCTTTGAGGAAGAATCTTGGAAATGTCAGTTAGAAACAAGACTCTGGAGAAAAAGCAATGAGAAATGGCCTGAAGTGAACTATAATAGTCACCCAATGATCTGGAGATGGAACCCTCACAGATTGTTGGGATTTTTGTTTAAGTCAGACGTATTGACCAGGGTTCATTAAATGCTATATTGTCCCAAGGAGAAGGCTGGTCATGCATAAAAGCGTTTCTGTTAATGGTACAAGCCCATTAAAAAAAGTTTAAAAAATCCTGCAAATAAAAACACACCATGCTTCTGTGGTTTAGAGTTAATTGAGCATTTCCAGGGGGAAATTCAGAGCAGGGCTTTATCGAATGATTAAAGACAGCTGAATTCTCTTTGCTTACGTCCCGTGGAAGCTCCAGGGATTCATAAGAAATTAAATGGTAGGCGATGGCAGTAGATCTGGGCGAAGTCTCCAGCAGTGTCTTCAATGGAGAGTGCCTGTGTCACTAACACATCTTTATAGTAAGATCATTTTTGGGGGCCAGGTGTTGTGTATGTGTTGTTGAAAACACTCTTCGCATTCTATTTTTCCATAGTTGTTAATCATTAATTTTAACTTCTCAAAGCAAAAGGCTTCTTGGCTATCAATAAAAATTGTTAAATTTCTGAATTACATTTTCTTCTCCTTTTTTTCCTAGCTTTTCTTAAGTCATACTTGAATATCTAATTTCTTGCTCGAGAAATTAGACTGTTGTGAAATAAGGCAGGTAAATGAGAGCCCCTGCTTGCTCCTGTCACACGGGTGTGTTGATGCAGCAGTCCTGCTCTGTCTACATGCTCAGTGTTCTTTAGGGTCTTCTTTCTCCCCGATGGTACAGCAAAGCTGTAGAAGAACCAGGTTAAGGTTTCTGAGTTTCTTCCTTCAACAAATTATATACATGTTTTGAACAGAGCTGAAATTTTTTATTTACCTGGTGTCTTTTAATTAAAGAGAAACTTATTTCATTACATGGATTGCTTTGGTCATGGTTTTTTTGTTTTTTTTTTTTTTTTTTTTTTTTTGTGGCAACATATCTTCTCTCTAATATTTACAAACCATGACAAGGTTTTCGGAGCAAGCATAGTTATGCTGATTCCAATTTAGGAGACCTTTTCATAAAGGGCAGAAGCAGTAGCAGTAAACAGTTTTACAAAACTACATTTACAGGAAACATTTTAGAGGATTCTAAAATTAAACTTGATCGAGGGCATTTGTTAAAGTGCTAAACAAATTAGAACAACTTAATAGAATATTTTAAGCACTTTAAAAGGAAGAAAACAGATATTTCCCCTTGTACAGTTATCTTGAAAAGCCTTTTAAATAAATAACGCTATGACATTTGATATAATTAGGTTCAAAGCCTATCATGAAATGGTATCCATTTAAGGGTTTCTATTTAACAAACTATCAGGGCTTTGGATTAGGGGAAGGAGAGAATACTGATGAACAATTAAACAAATGTCATCTCTTTACTCGATCCACTTTTATTTGTTTAGTGAAGAAAACATTAATGGAAATGCAGATACATTAGGACATTATGATAACTAGTACATTAATAATGCAAATAGCTTAAGAAGGTTAATTACTTCTCAAATGAGTAGTTACTGTGTAATGTTCTTCCTTTGCAAAATACACCAACTTGTTCAAAGATAAAAGCAGTTTCTTTTTTTTTTTTTGTCTGCAGCTATTATTGAAATATACATAAGCATTTTGACCTGTTGGGTTTGAAAACAATTATCAGTCAACAATTATAGGCTGAAGTCCAGCATTCAAAGATCGGGAATACATTATCAGTGAAAAATCTTTAGCCTTTATGCAGCATCAAAACCAGACCATTATTTCTGTGACTGCTCAAATGTGCCTTTCCCCAAAAGGCCAAAACATAAGCACCATATTTGAATTTCAGATGATTATTGCTGCTCTTGAAGACAATTAAACCACAGTAACTGCTCCCTTGGTTTGCATCAATGCATTCTCTCAGTTGTTTTAACGTTGTTTGAGATCCAACATACGAAGTCAACTGTCTCTGTTAGATTCAGATAAATAACTGAGTTGAATTTCTGGTTTAAACCGAAGTGTAACTGTTTGATAAGAGGGATTTTGACATTATCTAACCCTTTATTAATTACTCACAATAAGAAAAAAGTTTCAGTGTATCCTGCCACAGAGCAGAGCAAAAGCCAAGTTCTGTCGCAGTGAGATCAGCATTTGATGAAACAAGTCATAAAATGAAATTATATGCAGTTTTCCAAAGGAAGCTCACTTTCAGAACTATTATTTACTCTTAGGTTTTTAATCACTGCTTTTGGCTTCAACCAAGGTAGGAACCAAGGTCACAATGATTCCTGCAGTTACTAATCAAATGTGGGATGGAGAAATCTCCCATCCAAGCTGACTGTTGCCCTTTTGCCGAGGATGTTCTTGCAAATTAGTGTCCTTTCTGTAGTCCTTACTGTATATTCCCAGTCATTTTCTCCACGGAAAGCTCAGTTTTCCTTATTTTGGTCCATCTATCAGTTAAGTTTGCAAGCAGTGCCACTGAAGTGACATATTTAGGTATTTTCCTAACACAGTCTCATGCTCCAGTAAACAGGTACAAGGTGGGCTCTTGATGAGCACTGAGCTCTTCAACCTCCACAAGACCTTTCAGCACTCAGGGCTGATGACGGCAGTAAATGAACAAACTCTCCACTCAGAGGTGCAACCCGACACTACGGAAGGTGAAAGCTAGCTCTGAAACACTTCCAAGTAATTATAAATACTGCATTAGCTCACCTTTGGGGTCAGGATCTTTGTTAAAATAGATATAGTTATTGACATCTATGCAGGGCTGGGAATGCTCTGCATGCTGCTTCAGTACCTTGGAAAACAGGAGTTTGATTCTCTTCAACATTTCAGAAAAACATGCACAGTGAATATCAATATTCAGCAGTAACAACAACAAAAATTACCCCTGAGCATTGCTGTACTTAATAGCAGCTGTTAATATAATAACCTTAATGGATCAGTTCAAATTACACATTCTTATACATTTTTCTATGATGATTTTTTTCCATATTTTTAAATTGTGGATCCTGAGATCTCCTGCCTTCTGCTAACAATATGCATTTTGTTGACATATCTAAATATTGACATATACATAATATTGACATATCTAAATCTGACTTTCTATGGCTCAAATGATTTTAAAAGACCTGCATTTTCTGCTATAGTGTCAAATAGCTATTAAATATCCCCTTCATTTTTCATACCAGATTTTACTGTGGTGTCCTCATTCCTTTTTTCAGAGAATTTCAGTCCCTATATTTGAATATTGCGTTGAAGACAGTTTTGCAATTTGATAATGAATTATTATGGCATAACAGAATCCATTAGTTCTCCCCAAGTCTCCCTAACTCTGAGCTGTTGGCTGCTCTCTTTTTGCTCTCAAGTATCAGAAAGTTCTAACAGATGGGGAAAAGTACTAAGTTTGAAAGATGAGTATGATTGCAAAGTGAAGCTTCCTGTTTTGTTTCTCTAGCTACTAGATGTTAAAACCATACTGTAAAGATCAGATAACAATAACTCACTTAAGGGGAAGATTTTTGTTCACTCTTTTGTAGGAAAAATATGTTGTAAATGCACTCTTTCTGAAGTAAAAAATATGTTTGCATTTCCTATAACATAACGTTTTCACAACATTGGGTCATTTTGTTTCCACTTTTGGGTTAGGTTGTACACTAACACTGGTGTTGTAATCACCAGATATACTTAAACAGTAGAATTTTGTGATACTGACATGAAATGTGAACATGGACCCTTCTCTCCATGACCACGTCTCCATTTAGGACTTTCTAGTCACTATTAAACAGTTCCAAAGTTCTCTTGCTAGGTTTCAGATTTGTAGTTTTTCAACAGAAAAAAAACAATGTAGCAACACTGGTGACTATTTTTGGGTACAGCTAAAAGATATTTTTAACAGGTGTAAATTCTACTCACACTTTTTTGTGGGGTTTTAAATATTAAATGAAAGAAAAAGAGTCATTATTAACACAATGTGCTGGAAAGAAAATGAATTCATAAATATTTTTGCAATTACTTAGTTATATCATTCTATTTCTATTCGCTGTGGAAGCAGTATTAACAGTGAGCATAGAATTTGAGCCACAGGAGGTATGCAGCAGAGATAAGGCTGCAGTCCCAGGAGCTGCTGCCCAGCTCCACCATACATCACCCTGATGAATCCTAACCATTTATATCCTGCTCTTCACCGGTTACTGTAAGCAAGGGCAGTTAGTTTGGCCTTACCGGAACAGGGCAACAGACTTATCTCTCATAATATAGATTAACCTGTCTCGCAATCCCATGATAAATGTGCTGCAATTTCTTTATACATTATTAATTTCGTTTGTTTCCACTCTCTGGATCTAAAAATTTGGTATCGAATTTCTAAAATTTTCTCTTAAACTTTATGTACGTGTATCTACCAGGATAGCGGAAAAACCACTTGAACAGTCTGTTGTAGGTGAAAAAGTAAAAGCTTTCTGATTTTTGCTTTCTCGTACCAGGAAAGATGAAAGGAAGCAAACAGCAAAAATCACACTTTTTAATTAACTATAATTTTTTAATAAAGAAACCTAGATTTTTAGGAAATGGAATAATTTAAATAGAATAATTTCTTGAATAGGTGGTTTATTCAAATCTGCCTTAGGTCACAGGAAGCGCAGGAACTATTGACTGGGTTAGCTATTGCCTTCATTGTTCACTGTTCAAAATGAGCTCTTCATTGCCTGAGGTTGGTCACCGAGGTCATCTGATGCCATTTATAAACCTATCAGCAGAACACCCACAGTTTCAGAGGTTTTGTGCATTTCTGGAATGAAAACTCATTTGCAATCTACACAAAGTTGCCTAATTTCTTTTCCCATTTCTAAGCATTTGGATCCTGTTTTAAGCCCTATTGTATTTAATTAAAATTCTCCACTGATTCCAGTGAGATTGTATCGAGTCTAAACTGGTTACCATTTAAAAGCACCAAGGCTCAGAGGAGGCAAAAAGAGGGACTCACAAGTATTTTCAAAACTATTTAAAAAACCAAAGTCTCAATTAGGCAGTTGTATTCATCCATTCCCAATCCCCAGCTCACCAAGTAATTTCAGTTTATCAGCTGCAGCATACAGAAATGTATGCCTGTGCCTTAATCAGCACAATCCACTCTTCATTCCATTCACACTTCCCAAAAAGAGGTGTACTCATCCCTTCAACGTATACGTTTGGCAGGAGCAGAATGCAGCTTTGGGGGAGTAGAAATTACAGAGGAGCTCGAAGGTTTGTATTTTAAAAAGAGCTTGTGCTTATGGTCTTATACCCATCGAGCCTGCTTTTTAACTGAGCCTGCCAGCAGCACTACTGGAACCAAGGGCCAGTTAGCAAGTCTATTGTAAAGGATGCTTTTGAGAGTCTACATGTAAGAATTCACCCCGAGATGAAATTTGGCATCAAAGGCCCTGGCATAAAGCTCTCTTAAAATGACACTAGTGCAGAAGAAAATAATTTCAGATCTAATTCAATATTTCAATGGGGAACTGCAGAAAGTGTTCAAATCTGCTGAAAATCTGGCTTTTATAATATTGTCTCCAGGAAGGTGTCTGATAGAAAAGTTTCAGTGCCAAGCAAGAACAGAATTATCCTCCATTTAGAAGGAAGTAAATAGATCATTTCTCTCTGACCTCCAAAGAGGAAGGACTATTCTCTCCACACGGCGGTGAAATGTAATAAAAAGAACGATACCCTTGGGATCCGTTCTACCAACAAAAAGCTACTGAGCACACTAACAGCATAGATAATCAAGGTAGTTGCATGAAAAATGAGAAATTTAAAGGATTGCTGGGAATGGGACTGGGGCCAGTAAGAAAAAAGGCTTACGGACTAGCTAGGGGCAGTGACTATAATTTAATATATTTCTGGCAGAAAACAAATAAGAAAATACTCATCTGCAATTACAGAAGATGTCATCCCTCTTGAACTAGAGTTTGCAGAATCTATTTGTAAATACTGCTGTGTTTTCCCCTTGCCTCCACCCCTACACCAGCACAAAGCCTTTGCTCTACCCTGGCATTAATAACACATATACTAAAAAGTTCAGGAAAGATTAATACACTTTCAAATAGGGTAATATTTCACATTTCCACTACACTGCACATTATTTGCAATTTCATTCAGAGAGATAAGGATAAAATAAGCATTTGGAATTTTGAGATCAATGAGGCTTTTTCGCAGCGCTGTGCAAGAGGCATCACGGTTTTGCTCCAGGAAAATCCTGGTGGCTGTAGTTTCCCTGCCCTTGGAAAGTTGATCCTTATTGGGCCGTTTCCTGATGCAGTTCATTTGTCTTAGTGCTATGGAGGTAGCCCAGGCCCTACACCTCCCACACCCGGGGACAGTTGGAGAGCGTATTCCAAAGGACAGCACCCGTCTTTGTGCCAGTCCATTAGGTCTGAGTTTTCTCTGGGGATTGTTAGAAAGACAACTGATCTATATGAAATGGATAATGCTCACATGAGCCCCTCCTCTCTGTCACACCCTGAGTATTTGGGCACTGCCTGGTCACCTGCTCACCAGACCCAACACCAGGTGCTCCTGTGTACACCCAAGCGTGCCCTACAGGATTGCACCCTGTGTTTGGTGTTCACAGCAGGGTTTGGTCCTGCTTCAAACCCTTCTCTGAGTGTTCTGCTAGGAAGACAGAAGTTCTAGCTTAAGTAATCCCAGCTGCTGATTTCAGTGGGGTCTGCCTGGGCAGGGTGAATTGTGCTCACAACATTTATACAACTGGGAAAGGTTCTACTGATTTTTCTTAAAAGAGCTTACTTAGACCCACGAAAACGTTATACTGAATGAGCTAATTAAGTCAGTGCTTTCATATCCTGTTTGTTAACACAAGACTGTGTGTTCCTTAGTCCATGCTAGTTCTTCCTGTGGTAGGTGTTCACTGCGTGAGCTAAGGCTTTAGCAAATCATTATTCAGCATCAAAGTTTTCTCAGGATTATAGCCAAAAGATAAAGCATGTAAACTCCAACGTAAAGCACTGATATATTAAATTATTACCTCGGATTAACAATGCATTCAAATATTGGTGTTGTATCAAAACCCTTAACATATGTAGGCCAGTTGCCATGGAGATGGAAGTTTCAGAATGATTTCATAGTAATGACAACAACTTTAGAACCTAAGTGCTTCCAAGTAGTCTGTAATGCTGAATAAAGAGGGAGGAAAATGGCAATTGCTATTCTTGATACAAGTTACAAGATACCTGATACTCTGAGCACGTGTTTCAAGAAGAAAACAAGTATTACCACTTTCTGTACAAATACCTATGGCATTGTTTACAGAGCCCAGGCTTTTGCAGTGAGCAGTATAGTCCATATTGCTTTGAATTTAAGGTGTTCAATACCTATAATGTCTGGGGGTTTTGCAATTTTCTCAGCTCTATATATGCACTTTTCTTCATTAGGGATGAAAAGAACCATCAACAAACTGCTTACCTGCAGTCTGAGCAAAAAACTTACTTAGTAGCTTATGAGGCTTAAGACATCACATTTGACACTGGCAGCAGGTATAATATCCTACCTAAGTGGTATTCCTCTTTGACCAAACATTAACTTGGTCCTTTTAGAGGAAGAAAATGTGTTCTGTAAGTCTGTTTTCTTCTGTGGATCAGACTGAAAGTGTTGATTGCAATCAGTGATAATTTGAGGGAATTGCTGAGAGGCTAACATGGCATTTTTCTGTCCTCTGACTGGCTGAAGCTTACCTCATGTCCATCCATCCATGTTCTGTACCTTTGCAAAGCAAGTGACATAAGTGCCTTTATTGCAAATTACAGCCGAATCCACTGACTTTGCTAGACCTGTGCAAGAGGAACTCTGACATGACTGGGGAACCGATCCCCCTGAACCTTTCTAATTTTATTGACAGTGATTTTCTTTCCTGTCACCAGAACAAAAATAATATAAACTAAAAAGGGAAAAAGGAGGAACAGAAAACAAATTCTCTCAACTGAACCCCTACAGTTTGATTTTATGTTATAAAATACAGTGATATTCAGTAGAAGTTAATGGCAGATTTTTATAGGGGGCAATTTAACTGCAACACCATCCAAGATATGGAACAAGCAAAAGCCTGAATTGTTGATGCACATTTTAATGGACAGAAATCTGCAGCAATTACTCTTTATCTATGAGTGCATTATTAGTCTATGTAAATCTATTAGCAAAAAAAAAATATTATAGGTGAGCCAGTTCCTGCTTTCCTCTAGTAAAAGGCTGACATAATAGTTCCATTAATGTTAGCTTTCCAGTGACACTTGAGGAAGTGCAGAATGAAGAAACCTCATGGTCTTGGCATAACTTTGACTGAAAGGAGGTTTAACATTCAGGGGCTTTGAAAAGCACTGACCCAACAGTACCAGAGGCTTAAATTCAATGCCATTTTTGGGGGGTGGAAAGCACCTATTAATCTGCATCTATTCTAGAACTAAAAGTAAATTATACCTTTTGTAGAGCCTATCTATGTTACCACAGCTTCTGCAAAAGCAATCCAAAGCTTCATGAAAGAATTATTGCACCCATCTTTTGTGAAAGGAGTTGATATTGAGAGCTGAGATATGTTGGTTTTGGGAGAACATGATTACAGGAAGCAAATTCAGAAAAGAAACACTAAAACATCTCATTTCACTGGAGAAAGCCAAATCAGAAGGGAACATTTCCAACATAAGTTCATGACATTGTTAGTGGAAATAACCCGTACATTTTAGCAGTCACATATGTGTAGTCCATGGGGATTTTTCCAGTTACATGTGGGGGGTTTTGCCCCTGTGTCTATCAGATAAATCAAAGAGCCAAGTGAAAATCTAGTACTCAGGAACAATATTATATTGTGTTACACCCCCTGGAGGGTTGCAGGTTTGTAATGAAATGAATAAATTATAAGGAAGCAGTTTGATATCCTGAAAGTTCTGCCCGTCCTTTAGGACAAGCATGTCAGGATAAATTCCATTTAATTACACTGAGCACAAGCTTCAAAAAAAAAAAAAAAAGATAAGAAATAAAATTCAAGCATTATTTTTTTGTCTGAGACTCCACGTGTGTAATAGTGAATTGACCTCATTTATTGCTGCATTACTTTGTTACATTATAACTCCACAGAAGTGACACTGAAATGGATTTCACCCAGTAGAAAACTAGAGCAACAGTGTTTAATTAGGCCCACGTCTCAATATTTAAAAATGGGCCATGGACAAAACTAGCTAAGTGTTGATTACTACTTGAATGTAAACTCAAACACTGCTGACAGATTTTGCTCCTGCATGTATAGCCTTCTACAGAAACAAAAGCACTCAGCTGTTCCCCTTAACCAGTAGTTTGAAATTTTAAAACAATTAGCACAGCAGGAGAATGCAAACAATAACCAAGTGGTTTCCACATGTTAAAATTCCCATAAAGTAGACAACACCTATAATTTCGTCTTATTTTTTACAGTAGTATTTCCAATCAAATGTCAAGAAAAGAAATGGCAGACCTTGTTTTAATTTAACCTGAGGCTCGCAGTGGAGTTACTTCATTGGCTTCACTGAATTTCTTGACAATTAACATCTGTGTTTAGGAAAAAATGTTTGCTTTTCCAAATGTGGGCTTTGTTCAGAGTTTTTTGATAGGAATGTGAGAAGTTACCCCATACCTCCTTTTCAAACAGTGCTACAGCTGCTGGTAACTTTAAAAAGGGGCAAAGACGGATATAAGACACATGCTGCAACAAAAATTCTTCATAGTGTTACAAAATACTGAAAAAACACCAGCTAAGTGTGCTATTCTAGACAAGAAAATTATGCCATGTCATCTTCAGCACCATCCCTGTGTAACGTCAAAGACCAGCCATTGATAGCTGTATAGCAAACATTAAAAATAAAATCAGCTCACAACAGACTGACGTGTGTAGGAACCCGCCATTCACACCACCCACAGGCAAGTAAGGGAAGGATCTTCCAGGCACCTTATATTTAGATTTAACCAATTCCCACTGAAATCATCAGAGAGATAACTGACTTCAGCAGAAGCCAGTTAAAGCCATCAAGTTGTTCTCCTGTCTTTGTGCCCTATCCTAATAAAAAAGAGGCTTTGGTGGAAGTTAGTCTTTGCCATGGGGAAAAAAAAGAAGAGCTATCATAAAACCACTTACATTGCTTACAGGAACTGGACTGTTTCCACTGAGGAAGTAGGGAACTGAAAGGATGAAGAAAAAATTTTGAATACTGCATCTCTGTGGTTTCAGCCTGCCCAGCTTGATTGCAGAGCCACCTTCTGGTTTCAAATAACAATTTCATACTTGCTGACAGTAAGAATGTGTGTGTGTGTGTGTGTGTGTGTGTGTGTGCATATACTTTAGTTATGCATTTGGAAGTGTTTCAATTCACTGCTTTTAGCCATGTTAGAAAAATAACACAGAAAAGAAACACCACAGATTCTTCTTTGTTCTGAATCCAAACAACCCAGTGACACATTTGGATATCAAACAAACTCTGCCTTGGGCTCTTAGGACCATTTATGATTGTAAAAGAAACTGAAACTGCTAACATGAATCCAGAGAAATGGTGAAACCACAATGGTAAGAGTCAATAGAAACAGGATGGGAACAGTTCTGGATAGATCCTGGGAACATTCTCTTTCCACAGTGCATTTCCTTGCTGGTTTGACTTCTAATACTGTTACTTTCTGAAACACAGAACCACCTCATTAGTTCCATTTTCTTGATTTCTGACCGTTCTCTGGTTTGGGTTGATTGCTGTAAGTTTTAGCTAATACAGCATGACAGTTTGAACTGATTACAGTGTTAGAGGTGTCTGCCAAATGATTACAGTCCAGAAAGAAAACTAATCATACAGCATCTCAAGCACAGCATGAGTGTTATAATGTCACTGTAGCTTACAATAAGTTTTTCTTACAGCTGTGTGTTTAGAGATGGCTGATCTGATCCCAATACAGGTCTTGCCTCATCTATTTCAGACAGACCAAAGATGACAAAGGCATGGAGTGAGCAGGTTCTCAGTGGCATCATTGTGAGACATGGGAGGGAAATACTAGCAAAAAAAAAAAACATTATAGCAAAAACCCTCTTTGTTTTCCATTTTGAAAGGGAGAGGCTTCCACACTTTTGAAGATGCATGAGCAAGAGGTTGATCCCCATCCCAGAAAACCAGAGATCTTGTGGCTCACTGTGGCTCAAAGGAAGAAACGAGCCCCTCACACTGACAGCTTAATCTGCGCCTTCCACATTCCAGATAAGTGCTCTAATCACAGACCACCTCATTTATCTTGGAGCTGTTCCAGGCTCTATAAGCAATTTCATTCCCATTAGAGCAATGATGTGAACCTTCATCTGCCACCTACATGTCAGGCAAGATTCCTAACCACAAGGCTCCCAAATTCTTTCCCTTTTATTCAGAATGCAGCATTATTTATAGAAACTTGAACAAGTCCAACAGAACTTACAGCAAGGACAAGATGATCTCTTCAGCCTCTAGACAGCAGATTAAAGCTTTTCTATACATGTATGCCAAGCAATATACAAAGCACTTGGCATGGAAGCCTCTTTCTCCCAAATAGAAATTGAAATTTCAGTAGTGGTTAAAGGCATTCATTATTAAAATTAGCATTTTGTCAAGTTTTTTTTCCACTGGTAGGCTGGCAAGAAAACATTTTCTCCTAAAACGTGGGACTTAGTATAGATGAGGTCAGTGATGTGGCACAAGACAGGACAAATGTACACAGGAAGGCAGCTCCCACATTCTCAACTCAGAATCCCTCAGGTTCAGTGGCTGATCCTCAGGCAGTTCATAACATAAAGTCAAATGCTGCTTCCTTAGCAACTCCGCAGCCATCAGGGAATTAAAGTTATTAAAATCTGAATTTTATGAAAGACGTAAATCCTAAATTCAATAATACCTAAGCCAGGTACTATTGAAATCAATGGTGGAACCTGCTCCGATTTAGCAAGGCTAAATACTAACAGCCACAAAACATACACTGGTTGCATTTTCAGTGCTCCTGTTCTTTACCTTGTATACATGCAGACACGAGTTTGAAAGGATGCAAATGTTTTTCAAAGAAAACCCCTTTGAAATATTTTTGTTCTCTGATAAAGGACAGATTGCTTTTCAGAATTATTTTTATTTTTAAATTTCTATATTGTTTTGATGTTTAGCTGCTGCTGTGAGACAGCTTTACAAACCTTCTGCTTTTATGCTCACAGGAGCACAGTTGAACTATTTAGTTCATATTACATTGATTGCTGCTGAATAGAAGATTTTTGAAGTATCACTTTAAATCTGTTTGATATTTTAAAAAACCCCAAAGTCCTGTGTGTGCTATCTTCATAGTAGAGACTTTGAAATTATTTCCTGAGAATAATTAAAACAAGTTAAATTATATATAACTGTAAAAAAAAAAAAAGAAAAAAAGAAAAACAAAAAAACCCAACCAAACAAAAAACCCCACATTCTGTTAGGTCTTTTAGATCACTATCTAACAGGAATGTTTTATTCTCTGAACGTGTCCTTCACACTGCTTGCTCTTAGAGAGAAAAATGAATACTATTTATGAATAAAAATAAGATTTTGTTTAATGGGCCATAGTTCTTTACCTGTATTTCTGCTCAGAAGGGAAGTCTACAAGCTGTACCAAAAGTTAGAACAACAAAGCATTTCTTGAAGACACAGAGGTGTGTGAGCATGCAGGGTTTATATATGCACAATAACAGCCCTGCTTTTGGTTCGAGAATGGGTTTTCCCAAAAGGTAGCAAAAAAGTCATCAAGAGCTCAATTAAAATGAGTGGGGAAATGCTGGAGGACTGTATGGAATATTTTCATTATTTTCCTGTGAAACCCACTGGATAATACATTATTGAAAAAAAACACTTCAAAGTAGTATTTTGAATGCTCAGCCCATGCTCCTCTATATCTGTTTGTAAAGGAACCAATAGGAGTTTAGTTTCTTATCTTTCTTTAGTTAGTTTTCTCAAAACTTCAAGTGGAAAATAATACAAAGTAGAGGAAAAAACAAGAAAAAAGAAAAAAATGAAAAAGAGATTCTCAAATAATAATATCAGACATGTGCAAAAAAATTTCTACACTTGCAAATGTAAATGGTAAAGAAAGAAAATAAGATCAAAAGCACCTTTATAGTTACAAAATTGATGGCTTTGTTTAGCTCTTCTATCTAAAAGCAATATTTCCACACATTTCTAATCAGTAAATAGTGTCTTTATTTACAGGCAGAGTATTCACTGCAAGTAATCAATATTCATAATATTAATTTTATTTTATGCTAGATTGATTATTAATTTCAGTTTCTTTTTCTCATCAGGGGTTGTTCCTCTCTCATTTTTACTTGGGGAACCAGAGAAGTGGAATCAGAGTGGATGAATCTATGAGAATCTATGAGATAGATGAGTGAATTAGACAGAATAATTTGTCAAGACACAGAAATATAACTTCTTCCAGGGAATGATATACAAATTATTGTAAGTCATAGTGGCCTAAGAGAATATACTTCATGACTTTTCCTCTGATGTGATTTGTGCTGTGATGTGATTTGAAAAGAAAATAAATTATCAGTCTCTTGAAAGAAAAACAACTCTGATTGGGGGCATGTTTTTGATTACTAGGTGCCTTATTCATTTAAGCAATTGTCTTCTAAAATGTTTTTACAGGAAGGAAAAGTTGAGGAAATGGAGTTACAGGAGAGAGTCCTGATAGAAGGAGGGGTAAGGAGAGCACTGCAACATCTCTTGTTCATGGGAATTAGGAGCCATGGAGAGGACCTGCACTTGGAGCTCATTGATACAGACCTGTAAGCATAAATTCCTACCGGCAGTGTGCCATGCAAAGGTTTATTTTTATATGGTGCTCTGAGACCAGAAACAGGATATTTCCTCCATGGACATCTCCACAAACTAGCCATTCTCAGAGTTTTGGCGCTGATTTCTAAATATCATACATGTCTTGGGTTTCCTTCTACCCTTTCAGAGGAAGACATTTGACAAATAATAGTAAAACCTTTTTTCCCCTAATCTGATACCTCATAGTGCCTGTCTAGAATCATAAATTTTAAGTAACACATATAGTCAAAACTCATGACCAATTACAGTGAAGATGTGTAGAAATCAAAGATGTAACCAAAACAGAAAAGAAAACCAAAGGATTTACCAATTTGCACTGAGGTGTAAATTACTTGTTCTGAAATACACTAATATGAAACTTCTGCAAAGGTTATTTCCTGTTATTTTCAGTCTGCTAATACAACTGTTGTGTACCTAGACCAGCAAGGAGCAAAGAACCCACTCTTTTTTTTAAAGTGGGATCATAAAATGCTGTAACACTGAAAACAAGGGGTTAAAACACCTGTTCTAGTCAAAGGGTTTCCCAGAAAGATGGAGATTAAATACCTTGGATACCTGTCTTGTGCAGGATTCTTGTGAGGAAAATCAATGTTAATTCAAGACAAAATAAAAAGCTCTTAAAGTTATGCTCACTTGGGAAAACCTTCTGAAAAAATCATTGTAAGTTTGCATATGTAATTCAATATTATCTTTAATTTGATTTTAAACCCACATTTCAACTGAAGCATATGTTTAAATGCCTTGTGTCAATAAAGATAGACTTAAATATATGCTTAAGTGCTTTCCTGAAATAGGATTTATGCCACAAATTATGCCTTAGATTATTACATTGAAACAAGTTTCTAATTATAATGTATTACCAGTTCTGTTGTCTATTTTCCTGCTCCATTTAATCAGTCTGGAAGGAAAGCTATTGTGGTAATTTCATCTTTTGTTGTAGATGGATGGGAATTAGAACAGAGGCCATAAGCGGCTGTACAGCAGGGAAATCAGGATTCAGATCCGGGAGCATTTATTCTAGGTCTTTCAGATTTTTTTCACTTCTTGCAATGTCTGGTCCCAGCAGTTATATAATTGTCAAATCATACTGGTCACTTTTGGATGCCATCGTCCTCCTTCCCTTGTTTTTGGAACAACACTACAACCCTTATATGATGTTTTCCTCTTTTCCTGCTTCCTTAATGACATTTCTGCCCATAGATCTTTACCATAATAACACTGGAGCCTTCCTTGTACTTTTGTTTTAACCAGCCAAGTTATTTACACTGAACTGTTAATGCAAAGAAACAAAAGGAAATTACACTGCATGGATGACAACCTTGAAATTAAGAACTGGAAATAAACAAAGCCTTCAAATTAAAAACGTAGCCATTTCTCCTTAATGCTCGATGAATTAAGGGCACTGGGTAAATTCCATCAATCTAATTAGGAAGCATTAAGTAATCTTCCTCATTAATCAGCTCTTTAGTGATTTTCTATGAAATTAGTATTGAATTTTGTATAAAAGCAGTCTTTTTCTTCAAATTTTTCACACCTGCCTTCACAGTGAGCAAGATGAATCATCTGCTCACATGCCTGTACATCCAAACATATGCACATACCTACTTTTCCTCAGCTGAGTAAGTCAAAACAGAGAGGTAAAAGGGGATGGATCCTGAGGCTGGCTCATGTCACAGAAACCATGGCATGACACAGAGCACGTGTCCTTTGCCAAACATAGCCATTGGATCCAAAATCTGGAATGGTTCCCAAAGGAAAACAAGTCAGATTGGAACAACCCCTTCCCGCAGCTCACTGAGTCAGAGGAGTGGAGGGGGTGAGGTGTGATTATCTGAGAGATTCATCTGTGTCTGGATTTGATCTAAGATGGTTCCTCACACTGCACCTCAGAAAGCATTAGGCAGATGTTAGGCACAAACAAATATGCTCTTTTAATTTTTAGAAAAAAGAAAATTCTCTATTCATTTCTGAGTAAAGTTTATGAATAGTTCTCTGCTGTTGTCAAGTTTTTAAAGCTTACTTCATTATCTATGTTCATGGAATCTTTTTTCCAAACTGTACTTTCCCATTTAAGCCAGATTCTTTAGGCAAATGAATGCTGTCACAGATCATTGCATTTCATGTGCTTATGCACATGGCTAAATACCCCAGTAAATCAGATATCAGGATCTGTAAATGCCCTTTTTTTAATCTCTCCCTCAGAGTTTCCATATACTGTCTGCAAAAAGCTACTTTATTTGAAACAGATCTAGAAATCACTGGATAGAGCTAGTCAGAGATTCCGACTGAACAGCAAAATGCAGCTTCACCAACTTCTTGTATCAGATGATTTTTATTTACTTCAGAATCTTAAAAAATTCTTGTCAGAAAAATATTCAGATATTTTATTTAACTTTCTTAATTTGACTCATTCCTTTATGTATTTTCTTTCAGGTAGCCATCAACAACATTTTAATAGGAAAATAATAGACTGTGATTTAACACTACAGTTTAATAAACATGATATATCACATTATGTGATTTAACCATAAGTTATTTTTTCTCAATACTGCATAGGAATAATCAATATTAATCTTTTTCTATTCTACATAGGCCTGTGCAGCTGTGTACCAAATTTCAGCCTAATTATATTTAGGCAAATCCCTGTATTTGGACTGACAGAAAAAATCTGTCATTTCAACATTGGTTTCCAACTAGATTGCAATGATAATTTAAAGGATTAATATTTAAGAGAAATGGAAATTCAGAGGAAGGATTTTATAGAGATGTCAGTACATCTCTATACATCTCAAAGTTTTTTAATGCTGAATTCTAGTATGGGACAGCCATTTGCTAAAGGGTTTTAAAAAACTGGTCTTCCTAGTTTGGGAAGGAAGAAAGGGACTAACACCAACTCCCATACACTTGATAATGTGTTTATTACAGTTTAGATTTTGTAGCATCTACAAAATGGCTGAATCTAATTAACTTTCTCAGTAGAATGAATTGGGAAAATACCATCATGGAAGGGGCCTCCAGCCCAACAGTCACCATGCAATGCATTTTACATAGGAAAAGATTCACACTGGTTGTCCCTGTGCAGCTGGAAGGAGCAGTCAGCACCACAACTGCAAATGCGTGAAATCCACAAATGCTGAATGAGAAGAACCAGGGTATCAGATGGTCAAACACTGTTTTGTCTCTGAGATGAAAACAAAGCCCTCAGAACAAAACCAAACGGCAGTTTGTGTTTGGAACAAGCAAGGGCTGTGCAGCACATCCCAGGGAGCAGAATGTATGCCTGACAGTTTCCTGCTCCTGGATGTTTTAATGACCAACAGACCAATGCGCAGTAACTGGAAGCAGTGGAAAGCACTGGCCCCACGGGAGCAGGATTGAGCTGGCCCTGAATGCACAGGAGTGAACACAAGGGCACGACACCTGTGTGTGTGCGGAGAGACTGCTGGGATCAGCAGAGAACAGCAGGATGTCAGGCACCTGAGTGAAGACCTCAGACAGATATCACTCTTAGGTGAGACCATCGTGGCAGGAAGTGTTTGAGATGTGTCAGCACAGCCATTCAATTACCCTGAACCAAGTCCTAGAGCATGAAGGGTCCCAAGAGCGGTGGCAATGAACGTTTCCTCCACTCTCTCTTCCCATGGCTCACATGGGCTCTCATTAACACAGTCGCATATTTTCATTTTCAAGTTGAAATACTGGAAAAATAGATTTGTGTTTATGCATACAGAATACGCAGCATTTAACACACCACTGGGATCCAAAAGTACAAGTCTTGAACTGAAGGGGAGTTGCTTCTCTGTCCCTGGGATTTTAGGTAATGAGAGATGCTTCAGTGCACTTTACTGTAAGCTGATACCTGACCCAGGAGATTTGAATGAATGATTCAAGGCAGGTCAGATTTGGGCCACTGAACTCTGTGTAATCTGTTGGACAGCAAAATGAACATGAATATGTGGAAACACCATCAATAACTTACAGAAATACATATTTTGCCTTTAATAAAAGAAGTACGTACAATAGGTTTAATTTGCATTTCACTTGAGCCAAGTTCATTTGTGCCAACTGCATGGAGAATTGCTTTCATTTAAATCTTGTTGCTGAAAAAGCCCATTCAATTTTTTCCCAAAAGAAGTTTTTTCACCCCTAAAAAGCCAGTAATTTTAGAAAAAACTTGTAGCTTGTCAGTTTGACATTGTTTAACTTGCAACAAACTGTAAACAGAGTATAGAAAATGGAAATTCTAATAGAGACAGGCAGACACAAACCATATTTTTTGTCACTAGAAAAATCTGTGTGGCAAAAAATGAATCACATATATTTGCATTTGTCCCTGTGACATAATGTTAAGTTTAATTACTTATGTGTGAAGCACTGCATTAGAAGGTATGCACCTAAAATAAATAAATGTTGGTTTAGTTAATTGCAGCCTAAACGTTAGTGACTGAGTATTCAGTACCCATTCATAGATGCTTCCAATTTACATATTTCAGAAAGCGTATAATGCTCCCATTTGCTTAAATGTCAAATGACAGAATGGTCCTGATAAATACCATTTAAAACCAAGAAGTACTCAGAAACCCCCAAGTGTAGCTCAACAGTTTCTTTGAATCGAAATGCCTAAGTCAGTATGTAGGAGGAAAGCCTCATCGAGTTTAAATTTCCACTGAGGAGCTGGCCTTAAATTTTACTTATACATGTTAGTGCTTCTTCTTCACCACAACACTTATTATAGCACCTAGTCCTTCCAATTACTCTGTACCAAATGATTTGTTAACCAAAGCCAGCCATAAGGGAAACTGTGTACCCATATTTCCTCAGGCAAGAAGTTTCCTGGATGAAGAGCACTCCTATTTATCCTAAAGTCTTTTAATATTTCCATGTGTTTTTAACTTAAGCTTTCTCTGCTTGAGCTTGCTCTGACAAGCATGTAATATGGGTGAGAATGATGTGAATACAATACTTGAGGCCACTGAAAAGCTTGGGAAAAATTTATACTACCAAAATTATTTCAGTAACAGAGCCACTGATCATGAATACAAATAAACTGTAACAGATCCCCCAGGCAATTGTATGAAGAAGTGTACATATAAATATTTAGCTATTCATATCCAAAGTTTCAAGAATAAAGATCCTGAGATACAGTTGGTCATAAGATAAAATCATGAAATGGATCCTTGGTCATTTCCAATGCTTAGCCTTAGAAAGAACTTTGAGTGGCATCTCATAATGACATTGAGGCCTCAGAGGGTTTTAAAGATGTAAGGTTGACAAATGTAAGATGTCCAAACAGGTAATGATGGCACCTCCGTTGGGACCTCATTCAGAATCTTATCACATTATTGGGACATACCACAAACATGCATCCAAGGTCTGTGTTGTGTATATTCCTTGGTAATCTGGAATATGGGTTTTGTTTTCCCTTTTGCCTTTGCTTCCCCTGTACTTACCTTCACTAAGTCAGTTTTGTGACATCAAGTTGCTAACATGCAGTGGGCTAGATGTAAACTGTATTGTCATTCATATTTCTTTTTCCCCCTGTAAGAGACTGAAATATTACAGTTTATGACAAACCTTTTCACTAAGGACTCTTAAAACTGTAGTGCAAAAGCTGCAGAGAAGACTACTGCACCCTGAAAGGGGCCCTGCCTGAGGCCATTCACTGGCCGCTGATAAAGTAATAGCACAGGGCTGGGGACATTCACAGAGCCTAAGCTTAGCACCTCCAGGGTGGAGACCACAGCCCCAGGACTATCAGCTGCCAGGCCTGCGCAGACCCTCGCACCAAAGGGTGGGGGGAGAGAGGCTTTGGGTGTGTGCTGGAAAAGCCTCTGGTCAGAGGCACAGTGACTGCCAATCCTCCACTGTGCAGAGCCCAGCTGAGGGGCCCTTCACCCGGGGAAAAGCTGATCCACAGCAGAAGGGGTGACATCGCCCAGCAAAGGGCCCCTCTCAAAGGGGTCCCCAGACCCTGCACCAGAGCACCAGAGATAATGCAACAGACCCTCAGCATTGCAAAGGACAGTGTGTCAAGCAGGCCCCTGCAAGGGAGATAGGTGGGTGTTCCCACCTGCCCAAGGTGTATATTAATCCATGGGATTCTTTACTCTTTGGCGTGTGGCCGCGTGTGGCCGCGTGGCCATGGCGGCGGCAGGGGACCCTCACCACCAAGACCAGATGGAGGGGAGCAACGAGACGTCACTGGGACCCCTGGATAGGTGATGTGCTTCCACCTAACCCGTCACCTCTCCCTGTCCCCGCACCCCCCACGCACATTTCTTTCTCTGTGTCTTTCTTTCTTTCTTTTCTTTTTCCTTCTCTTTGCCTCTTTTACTATTAAATAAAATACATCAATTTTTTGGCACCAACATCTAACCTCGTTTGGTTTTAATCTGGTTTTAATCTCGTTTTTGGGAATATTTCGAACCTTCTCCAAGGTTTCTTCCGGTTTATGCACAGAGACTTAGTTTTCTTTGCTCTTCTGGGCTTAAACCAGATTGTAACACCCCCTTAGTCTAAATTTTACCTGGCAACTTTTCCACTGGTGTAAATAAACCATTTATGGCAAACAGAAATGTAGTTAATTTGGAGAGCATAACAGAGTCATTGTTATCCCAATTCTTCAAGTAAATTAACAAGTTTAAGCAGGCTGAATCAGGCAGTGACTCAACACTTGGTTAAGTCAGGTTTAAATGAGTGCTATGATAACTGTTTTCTAATTGGGGCCATTAAGAATAAATAAAACCAAAGGTAATAGGCAAGAGAAGACTACTAAGGGGAAGCAAGATGGGGACAAAAAGAACTTGTTAATAACAGACTGAAAAGTGAGGAAAAATGTTTCTTGAATGGAAACAGTGACTATTAAGAAGAAAACAAAGAAGCAAAGATAAAGTACTTCAGGGAGGTACAAGAAGAACCAAGCTTAAAAACGGACAAATTGCGGAGCAGAATCAAAATCAAATCATACTTTTGTAATTACTGTCAGTTTTTATTTAATCCAACCAATTATCTAAAATGTGATTCAAGGACACTTGACTTCAGTGAATTGCCTTCTATAACACTTTTATGTGTATCATTCTCAAAAGTCAAGTGTGCACTGATTGCACTTCAGACAATCAGTTACATTTCTAGAATGGTGGAGAGAGGAAAAAAGCCCCACACATTTAAACCATCCATTTAGCATGAAGTTACCTGGAGTTTGGGTGTGTTTGCCCCGCTCTCCTCTTGCCAGGCGTTGCCCTGCTCACGGCTGGATGCGCCAGGCCGCAGCTCTGGGCAGCTGCGTGTGGCATAGGCCAGCCTGGGCTGCTGAGCTGCTGAGCCCAAGGTCAGCTCCTCTGCTGAGGGAAGTCAGTGTGAAGAGAGCTGGAAGCAAGGGCTGGCCCCAGTTTTCCCTTGGGGGCTGCTTTTAAGCTACACTGCACCACCAGTCTGTCTCCGAAGCTGACCTCTGGCTCTGGCTGTGATCCTGACCCAGGGTTGCCAGTACACCTGGCTCCTTGCTAGAGAGGCCACAGCTCCCACCTGCCACAGTCATACTCAGTTCCTGGCTCCCCATTCCTTGCAGGGCAGCCAACCTCGCTACACCCTGTCAGCAAGGAGGAGTTTGGTGAGGCTGAGCAGCAGACCTGTACACACACATCTTCTGGAGCCCAGCACCTGCATAAAAGCACTGTGTGTCATTCTGATGGCCCGCAAAGCTTCCAGAGTGATGTTAGTTCATAGGTCCTGGCTGCCATTAACCCTGGGCTCATCCTCTTCTGACCTTGCAGGCACAAAAAATCACCCCAGTTACTTCAACAAGGGCAAGAGCCAGAGTCACGCTCATGAATTACTCGCCCTTTTTCGCCAGGGCACAAGCTGGAGACTTTGTGAGGTGAATACTCATTCTGACAAACTGTTGTTTTGATGCCAGTCTTAAAATGTCACGAGCTCAAAGCATGAACTCATCATCAGGGAGCTCCATCCAGCCTGGTTGTTCAAGTGCTTGGGCTAGGGCAGAAGCCACTTTTCCTTTGCTGAGAGGGGAACTGGGCACATAACCATCAGACTTCTGAGCTGGGGCAACATTTTGCAATGTACATCCAGCATGTCACAGGGTGCAAACACAGTGTAGAAAAAATATATATGTTGTGGAGAAAAAGCTGACATAATGGCAAAGTCCTTGAGAACAGAAATCTCAGGATTAAACTGGGAGATGCAGTAGCAGTAGAACAACTCTGTTGTTATGTCAGCAAGATTTCCTCCACCTTCAGAATTTCAGTAAGGAGAACCTGAAAGAATTGCTCATTTCCCTAAAGCCCATCTTTCCACAGTTGTTGGGAAGCTATTCATGCAAATAGAGTTGTGCTTTCATTCCAGCTGGTTTTGCCTCTGAAGGCGCAGCAGGTGGCGATTCTTTGTGTCCTTTGATGAGAGAACAGACAGCGGCAGTTGTCCTGTGGCTCCCACTTGTAGGAAGAGCACAGAACCAGTGATCAACCTGCGTCTGTTTGCACACAGCGTTTGAAGAGCGGCTGCCAGCAGATGCATTTTGATCAGACACAATGAAGGAGCACTTCCTATGGCATTTTTCTTTGGGGATCTGTGAAGGAAATTGTCAAACGTGGATGGATTTCCTACAAAGCTGCTTTTGTTTCTCTTCTCCCTCCCCCATAACTGGTGTTCCTACAGGGAAGCCCAGGGGTGGGAATGCAGTGTGCATGTAATCAGTTCTGTAGATAATCGATAGAGGGACGGTATCAGGAAATTAAACTAATATTTCTAGCAAGACAAATGGCAACATAAATTCAGCATTTGGGTTTGAAAGATTGATGTAAACTTCAATAAGACAACAGCCAGGATTTTTCATAGTGACTTTGCACCCTTCAAGTTTTGAGGGCCAGATTCCAGAGATATTAAGGTATTTGTTTTTCAAAAAAAAAAAAGAAAATAGAAATCAAGCTCCTAGAGATTACTTCCACAAACACACTGGAGTATATTAATCTGAAAATAACATCCCAGGGCTGCTGGGACTTCTCCCATAAGTTTCACATGGATGACCTATGGATGCTTGGATGTTAAGCCTTACAAGGCTATGTCACATTTTTCTTTGAAGTGACTTTACTTTCTCTTCTGTTTCTGGGGTAAAACATTCCATCATTTTTACCATTTCAGTTCAATTTAGGTCAGAAGCATCTTTCTGGCACCTAATTCTAATTTCAAAATGTCAGTGATTTTTTCAGACAGATGAGGGCTTTTTTCATACTATGATCACCCTTTTGTGGGTGAAATTGTTAACAATATCATCTCTAACAATTAGGAGATTTATTTTTATGTCCCTCTGACAAGAAAATCGAACTTTATGTACTAAGATGGATGTCAAGCTCAAGTGATTATATTGAGGATTTAATTCACACAAATCTAATCACTTTCTCTAGGTCACTTTTTGAACAATGAGTGCAAAGTCTTGGTTTCAGCATTACTCACATCTTCTGATTTCTCACAGTTCTGTTCCTGTGCTTGAACTGCATATGAAATCATATCCTAGGACAATCATTTTGCAGCCAAAAACCCCTGTAAGCCTAAATATTTGACCAGGCAGGAGGAACTAATTTTTCCCCCAGAAGATAATTTCTTCATTAATAATTCTGTATTGGGGAAGTTAGAATTCTTCTTTAATTCTAGTATTCACCAAATTATTTCTGCTGAAGCAAAAATCACAGCTTTGGAAAACTTGTAATAAAAGTCTGCTTCTTTGTGAATCTTTCTCTCCCTGAAATGAAAACACTCTAATATGGGCGTCACAAGGAAACTAAGGGAGTGTGTTTCTGGCTTTTTGAGTATTTTTCATGCAAGATTATTAAAGATATGCTTAAATTCCACTAATTCACCCAGTGTTGCTTGTCACAGGTGACAAGAAGTGCAATACAAAGTTTGGACTTTTAAACAGCAATATTGTGCTGGTCCAGCCTAGAACGGTCCTAGCACTCTGGAGAAAAGGTAAAATAACTCACCCTTGATCTTGCAAGCCTGCAGCAATGGAAAAAAGTCATCCTGAATCAGAGGATATTCAAGAGTGCCTGAAGCACACTGGGAGGCACAAACCCAATAAAACAATAGTGCATAAAAACAGGATGCTTGAAGCTGTGGAAGGACTACAGGGAGATTTGCCTTGCTACCAGATACTGAAATCTGCTGTGGGTTCCAGTAGCCCAGGTTACAGCCCTCTCGGGAAGGATGAGAGAGCAACAGAGCAATTAGCAGGGCTCAGACCTGCCGGAGAGGACACGAGGTCCTGTCTGAAAACCACATGCAAGTTCCTTCTGATTTTTGTAAGTTTACTCTGGAAAAGTAAAGAGTTTAGTGATAATAGGTAGGAGTTTCATTCTAGCATACCCTTTCCTATTCCCTCTGCTCTAACAGAGGTCAGTTACTTTTTCTCCTGCAAACAGAGTCAGGAGCCTTTTATTTCCCCCCTCTCCTGAGGGGTGAGATAATATCCCCCTCACAGCACTTAGCTGACTGATAATACAGAAGCTGTATAAAAGCAATCAGGTGATGTGACACACTCGAAACAGGAGTCCAAGAAACACAGGTAGTATTTTTCAAAGGCAGGTATAGTACCAGCTCGTGATACATTTCATTTTTGCATGAATTCCTCCCATTCAGAGCTGAAACTGAGAAAACAAGCTGCCATTAGAGAGATCCCAGCTGTGTCAAGGTTCAGTAACAACTAGAAGTCATGACTGGCCATGCCTCCACAGATGTGTCTCTGGGGTTTGCAGAACAGCAATGAGATCAGAAAATTATAAAAAGGGCCCACCAGAAAGTGCTGCAGCCAGCAAATGCCTCAGGCTTTTGCTAGGGACAAAGCAGCTCCTGTCACCCATGGCCACCGTGACCCCTGCAGCACTTTTTGGCTGCAAATTTTCTCATGGACTGTCACCTGTGTGGTATAGCAGTGGGAGTTCTTCATTTATGCATTCATTTGTGTTAAAACAGCAATAGCAGTGCAAAAATTTTTACTGGTAATGCCAATAGAAATAACATTAAACTCCCCAAAACAAAACATTAAACAAGAGCAGTGATACCAGGTAATGTTCAAGCCAATTCACAAACCTTCTCTAATAGTGGAAAAGTGAAAGGTTTGTTGTGAAAAGCCTTTCTTCGCTGTTGAAAATATCAATACCACATGCTGGGGTTGGAACTCTCCAAGAAACAAATATTGATTTCCCTCTTTCCTGATGTACAAATGGCAGACAATGGCTTTCCGAACTCTGAATCTTTTAATTGTTTTAAGGCTCACAGATTCTGTTAGTATTGAATTTTTATTGTTTCATTGTTCTCCTGTTTTCTGCTGCCATCTCCCCACTCCTCTTTGAAACCTTTGGGGGGGAGTATTTTGCCTTT